>CAMZMU010000054.1:26485509-26910334 GCA_947311845.1 Poa pratensis | reverse complement strand
TGCGGGCAGCGTTTCGATCTGCGAGGGTTTTTTTTTGGAAGAAAGCCGCGGTGACCGGCTGGAACCGGCATCACCGGCTGGTGACGTGTTGCGCCCCGATTGGCTGAAATCGTTAGCTACAGTACCGCAGGAGTTGGGGAACGACATGGAGTAATCCTGTGTGTCCATTTCGGAGATCGAACGGTTGAAACAATCCGGGTGACGTGGCTCGCGGGAGACGGGGTATAGGTCCCTCGCAGTGGAAAACGTGGATTGCGGGGCAGCGTTTCGATTTGCGAGGTTTTTTTTTGGAAGAAAAGCCGCGGTGACCGGCTGGAACCGCATCACCGGCTGGTGACCGGTGACGTGTTGCGCCCCGATTGGCTGAAATCGTTAGCTACAGTTTAGCTACAGTACCGCGGGAGTTGGGGAACGACGTGGAGTAATCCTGTGCGTCCATTTCGGAGATCGAACGGTCGAAACAATCCGGGTGACGTGGCTCGCGGGAGACGGGGTGGACATGTCGCCCCTTTATATATAGTAGGTATACAAAGCACACTACACGACAAAAATTGCATGTGCACTAGCCCCTGCAATTTGGGGTTCTTGGGCTCCATTGCGTTGCAAGGTCGCTACTTGGCTGCTACTTGGCTGTTTCTTCGAGGAAGAGTTTGGACTGCGGATCGACTTGCAAGAAGAGGGTTGCCACACAATGAAATGCGCTTTCTGCAATACAGCAGAAGAAGATGTCCAACATCTATTCATTGGTTGTGCTATCTGTAACATCATATGGGGCAAAGTGCTGACTTGGGCTAACCTGCAATCTCTGATTCCATCCACTGATTCTTCCTTCAAGCTTTGGTGGCAACAAGCGAGAAGAAGCCTGACAGGAAAGAAGCAGAGAAGACTGGACTCAATAATAATGCTAACGGCATGGTCGCTTTGGACTGAGAGAAACAACAGAGTCTTTGAAAAGAATTTCAAACCAGTTGACATCCTCTTTGATCAAATAAGAAACGAGGCAAGACAATGGGTATTAGCGAGGAAGGATCGATTCAGCCTGTCCGACGGATGAGAGAACTGCCTCTTAGCTACATAGCTTCTGCTCTCTTTTACTATGCTCTTAGTTGTCTTATTTCTAGGTCGTGCTTGGTAGATGGTCTTGTCCTGTTTTAAGGTCGTTTCCTTTTCTTTAGCTGTTATTCAGCTGCTCTGTAAACCTCGGCTCGTCGAGCCTTTCTTTCTCCTCTAATTAATACATGCAGTGCTCATGCATGGTTCTAAAAAAAACACGTACGCACGGACGCATGATTAGTTATGCAATTAGGCATAATCTCCTTATTTTTAGCTGAACGTAAAGTTCTCAAAAGGGTTGCATAAAGCTGCAGTTTGGTGGCCGGAGCCCGGAAGCAAGTGCATTCAAAGATTCTTCCGGCCATCGTTCTCCTAGCTGTGGTCCTGCGTATATATACAAGGCGTTGTCACGCATTGCTTCGACCGCTAACCTTCGTCGAATCGCATGGTTGGCGATAATCACACGTACAGCGCCGATTAGTGTTCTCCGGCCGGTTAGGCAGGTGGGTAGACGCAACATGAGTCATGGGACAGATCCACACTCAAATCACTCTATTTATTCCTTGGTTGATGCATTGCCGAAACTTCTACACGCAGGCCAGATATCAATCATGGGTGCGCATACGCCCCTCACCCCGGTTGTCAGCAAGCTCTTCTGCAGCTCTCTGCACGCCGTGCTCCTGGTCCGGCGGCGTCCGCCCACCGTGACCGGAGGCGGCTTCGTGGTCACCGACCGGGAACAGAGGGTGGTTTTCAGCGTGGACGGCTGCGGGATTATCGGCGCCACCGGGCAGCTCATCGTCAGGGACGGCGATGGCACCGCGATCCTCTTCATCCACAAGAAGGCTAGTTCAGAGATCGACCTCGAGCTCCTCCATGTTCCATCATTTTCTGAATGTTTTGAACTCATCTGATCTTCTCGTACGTCAGGGAGGAGTAGTCCAAGCGCTGAGCGTGAACAACAGGTGGAAAGGGTATCTCATGGACTTCGGTGAACCGAGCAAGCCGGTGTTCACTTTGCAAGACCCTAAGCTGGTGCTCAGCTGCGTGCCGGGCGATGTCCGGGTCACCGTCGAACCCAAGGGGAGGAAGCGGCAGTGGGACTACGAGGTGACCGGATCCTTCGCCGAGAGAGCTTGCGCCGTCAAAAGCCGAGCAGGCCACGTCGTAGCACAGGTAAAATTCAACCTGTACCCCAACGGTTATGTCATTTCGTCAAGAAGTGATTCAAATTATGTGTGTTTTCTATGTGTGGATTAGATTGGAGCGAAGGGGATGATGGCCGGCAAGGACTTCTACTACCATGTGGTGGTGCAACCGGGCTATGACCAGGCATTTGTGATCGGTGTGATTGCCATTCTTGACAACATGAACGGGGAATCCACAAGGTGTTAACCGTACAAAACGGGAGCAACTGGGGTGACCATATTGGTCACTTGATTCGTAGGATTGTACAGTATTTAGAAATTAGTTTGAATTGTACATGCATGTTATAATTGGTTGATTGCTTGCTTGTTTGACTACTACACCTTTTCTTTTTCATTGATAGTTTAAAGCTCACCAAATCACTCTTTATACGGTATGTTAATTGTGGAAGTGCTGTAAATTGGTGTAAGGTTGACGTTGTTGAACATGCAAACGACATATGCATACATTTGCGTATCCTTGCTATTTAATTCTTATCGTATAACGGTCTAAACCCTTCAAGGCTAGATTTAACGGTGATGCGTATCAAGAGTCAAGCGCTTGCTTCAAGGCTAGATTTAACGGTGGTGAGTTCGCCCATATCTCATTTATCTAACAATGTATAACCAAGTTATGAACATTTTTCCGTTGGTGCACATGTAAATAGAGACAAATAGAGTTTTAAACAGGTTTTCAAATTCCAGGAGTTAATTTAGACCAAAGTGGAGCTCAATTTTGTAATTTAAACTCTATACAACAATTCATAGGGTAATACCGGCTTGATGGCTTCTAGGAAGACAACCTCAAACATGTAATCCACCTGAGCATTTATGTATACATGTGAACATCATTATGCATCTCTCAAAAGAAAAAGCATCCTTTGGTCCAGTTTGACCGGCTTTGGCTACAATTCTTTCCTACATGGCCGTCTCCTTAGACGTGTCAGCGAACTTACCCATGTTTGGATAAAGCTGGCCACTTGGCCCCGCAAACTCGCATGCCCGGCCCTTCAAGGGCTTGGCCCGACACGTGGCTATACGGGTTGTGCCTGGGCCTCGAGGCCGGGCACGTGGGTCGGCACGGCACAACCTGTTTATCTTTTTTATTTTATTTTTAATATTTTATTGAAAAAATAGGCCCCACGGGCTGAAAACATTCCACATCTCCGGGCATGCTAAACGGGCCGACCCATTTATTAAAGGGACGTGCTCAGTTCTCGAGGCGGGTCAGGGGAGATGTTGTATAACGCCCCACAGCGGCGGGGTGGCAATACGCCGCCTAAAGGATGCACGCGTGATTGGCCTAGTGGAACGGCACAAGTACAATTTTTCTTTCTTTTCCTCTGTTTCACTCTGTTAAATTTAAAATGGAAACAAAAATTGGAAAACATTTCTGAAAAAGAACATTTTTTAGTTATGAAACATTTTTTAAAATCTGACCGCGTATTAAATTTGAACTTTTAAAATTTGAACAACTTTCAAATATGAACAAAATTCGAATTTGAACAACTTTCTAATTTAAACAATTTTCAAATTTGAACAAATTGTGAATTTGAACATTTTTGAATATGAACAATTTTCAAAATTGAACAATTTTAGAATATGAACAAATTGTGAATTTGAACAATTTTTGAATATGAATATATTTTCTAAACATTTTTAAATTCATAAAAAAATAAAAAAATGGAAAAACAAAAAATAAAAAGAAAAGAAACAGAAAAAGAAAAGAGAAAAGAAACGAAAAAATAAAGAAAAAGAAAAAAGGAAAACGAAGAAGGAAAAATGAAAAAGGAAAATTCTTCACATGGGCCGGCCCGCTAGAAGGTCCCCGTTAGCGGCGCGGTAGATTCGCGCAGGCTCTCCTACTTCACGACTTATGGCTGCTGACTCCTTTCCTCCCCTTTTGGTTCCATTGTTTCCTGTTTCTTTTCGGGCTGTTTTCTTCCTGCGGAGAGTGCATGTTCGAATTTCTTTAAATAAACATACAAGTATGAATGTTCGAACTACTTTGAAAAATGTGTACACGAAAATTATGCGCGTACACGAGTAGGTTCCATTCCTATACTCAGTTCCGAGTTTCGTGGATTGTAACTTCTCAATTTTGAATCGATGTTCGAATCTTTTTTAGCCGAATTGTATCTAATTGTTTGCACTCGGTTGACCGTTTATTTATGAGGTCTTTTACGGTGATTGGGACGGTACCCGTGGTACCGTCGGTACCGTGGGTTATGATTTTTCTTAACCATTGATTAAGATATGATTTATATTAACCGTTGATTAAAACATGATGAAGTTCCTTAAAAAAACATGATGAAGTTTATCCCCATGACGCGGGGGAATTGACGATAACCCCTTTGTTCGCGAATCCTTGCTCACAGGCCCCTTTTCGCTGCCACTGACATGTGGGGTTTAAGTGACCCTGAACGCAGGTGTCCACGGTTCTCTCCCAACTCCATCGTGACCAAAACCTAATCGAGCCGCGACTAGGGCAGCCGCCGCCGCCTCCCTTCTTCACTCGTGGCGAGGGTGCAGTAGCACGTCGACCTCCCCCACTCACCAAGCCTGCGGCGAGGAGGTCGGCGACGACGGCGACGCGGAGGGAGCGGTGGCAGGCCATGGATTGTAAGGGATTTCGGCGGCAGGTGGCTCGGCGAGCGGCGTGGTCGGCGGGTGGAACCGGCGTGTTCGACGGCGGTGTGGTCGCGTGGTAGCTGCTGGCAGTACTGCTTCGGCATCGGCATCGCGTGGTCGCGTGGTGGCTGGTGCCACCAGCGCAGACGATCTCACCATCAAGGACGACTCTGCTCGCCTTCAAGGACGACGACCTCTCTCTGAAGGCCGTGACGCGGCTCTCCACGACCATCTTTGTCAAGCCTTTTCGTGGTCGCTGCAGCTAGCCAGGCAACCACCTCCCAATTGGTTAGTTCCTCTTTTGCATCGTATGACATCATAGCAGTTTTTGGTTAGTGTCCATGCCTGGACTTGTAAAGGAAGAGTTCTCCAACCTTTATTAGTCTGCTGCCTGTTTGGATTCAGGTTTTGGAACCACGACCTTGTGTAACAAGATGAGATCAGAAGTATTTGGTGATAGATGAGGTTCAGAATTTCTGTATTTTTCAGAATTTCTGTAAAATCATAGTTCGGTTCATTCCTCAAGTTGCTGCACGGTTTTAGCTCCTGCAGAATCCTCTTTAAGGAAACATATTGTTGATGAGTAGTGAATCTCATGTTTAGTTTCAGAACAACTATTCGTTTTGGCTTCTATAAATAATTTTCTGCAGTTTTTCTTCAATAGTTTGGCTCCTGGGTAGCCTGATCGAAAATATAATTTGTACACTATAGATAAATATGTTTCAGTTCATTAGCAGGATTCGTTTGATGTTTAAATTTCTTGTGCAGCTTCCTTAAAATAAATTGTTCAGATATAAGAACCATGTCTTTTTTTAGTTTTAAAAATAGTTGTTCAATTGTCACTAATAAGTATTAACAAAATCGATGAATGGCTTTGTTTTAGCTGGGCACTTTCTGTGATAAACTCTGGTCAAAAGTTGCTTGTTTACCTCAGCTCTTTCTGTTGTCCACAACTCTTTCTTGTAATCTGACAGTTCAAGTATGGCACTGTAGGTTCAAGTAATTTTTTCAGCTAATTATCTGCTTCATTTTTTAAAAGATCATCTTGAAAATTGTGTCATTCTCCATTTACATCTCATCCTTGTCATGACAGCCCACTTATTTTTGATCTGGATTATCAATTTTTTGACTTCTAAATAATTTATGTTTCCCTTGAAAGGGTGGGACATTGTTACTGTTTTCTCTCTTAGTTTTCACACCTAATGTATTTGTATTGGTCAGATGGAGCACAAATGTTGCCATCAATCGTGCATGTAAGGCCGAGGTGCACCTAAGAAAAGGCTGCAGGCAAAGATGAAGAAGCCAAGATCAAAGGGGAAATGTGGCTATTGCGAGGAGCACGGTCACAATAGGCGTATATGCAATAAATTGAAAGAGGTAGCAATTCTGTTCCAATTTTGTTTTTTGCAAGTGTTTTACTCATTAATATGGTGCATGTCATTAATTCTATTTTTGTTGTGTAGGAGGACATGCTGCCAGAACACTGATAGCTACAGCTCCTCCCAACCTCTTCTTGTGTCAACGTTGCTTAGTCACTGTACACCATATTGATCCAAAAAAAATGTAATTGGTCCTCTGTTAGGAAGTCCATCGTGGAATGATTTAGTGTTTTATGGGTGTTTGTACTGCTAGCTGCATGTGATCTTCTCAATTGTGCCCTTGGCTACATCTGATTACGTGGAGGTCTTAGTATATGCACAAGTATCAGTCTCGGTTATTACCATCCTGCTATTATTTCCTTTACCTGAAAGTAAAATAAATCTGTCCAGTCGGAGACTGAACATGGATAAAGTCTCTTGCAAGCTGATTGACAGATACACTGCATCTCATGGATATCTTGGGTGTAGCAAATGGTTGTTCAGGACCATTCCCTCGTGCAAGCTGGTTTCAACTGGCTTGTTCAGGACGTTGCTTCTCGGATTTATGTTTTTGACTGCTTTGTCGTTTGGTGCTAAGGTGATTGTACGAAACTATCCAAACAAATGATTTTTCTTGCTACCATTTGAGTTTCTGGTTCACTTCATGCGTGTGCACACGACGCATCCAGGCCATGTAGCGCTCCCAACCTGGACCTGCCAGCGCAGAAAGTAACAAATTTGCTCTATGAACACGGCTGTCCTAACAAATTTGCTCTATGAACACCGGCGGCTGGTGGTGATTCAGTGGTAGGAGAGATTGGTGGGAGGAGATTAGGGTAGAGTGGCGGTGAGCAAATGACAAATTACCCTTTAAAATAATTAAAGAACAATTATATAATGGTCCAACATAATTTTGGTACCGGTCCCACATAGTTTCGGTACCGGCCCCACACAATTTTTGGTACCACGGTAGTTTGGTACCATCTATTTTAACACCGTTAGATCGGGGTGGATGAACGGTTCTTAAAAATGTCAACCACCGTAAAACTTGTATTTATAAAATCCTTTGACGACTAGATTAATATCAACGTTTCGCACAACTTTCGTGTTGTAATTTTTTCGTTTCGACGGTCATATACAAGATAATCTTATACTGTGTGTGTGAACGTGTTAAGACTCCTCACTATACACATCTTCTCTAACCCATGTTGCCGCTGCTCGCCGCGGTTAACTCCGCCATCATGTGCACCGACGTCGTCCCGCGCTGTTGCCATCGCACCGTTGTCCAGATCGCGACTCTTAGATGGTTCTAAGTTCATAGAAAAAACTCTATGAACGGAAATTATTTTTGAACGGTTTTTCAAATATGAACAATTTTTAAATATGAATAATTTTCAAATCTGAACAATTTTCAAATATCAACAATTTTCAAATATATATTTTTTCAAATCTGAACATTTTAAATTTGCATATTTTTCAAAAATCAAAATTTGAACAAAAAATAAAATGATATCTAAAAAGAAAATAGAAAAGAAGAAAGAAAAAGAAACAACCAACAAAAGAAAAAGAAAAAATATTAACATTTTCAAAAATGAACAAAAAACGGCGGTGAACAGAAACTATTTTTTAAGGATTTTAAAAGTGAACAAAAAAGGCTGGTGAACGAAAACTATTTTTGAACGATTTAAAAAAAAACAAAAAATGATGGTGAACGGAAACTATTTTTAATTTTTTTCAAAGTGAACAAAAAAGGCCGGTGGAGGAAAACAACTTTTGAACGATTTCAAAAAGTGAACAGAAAATAGTCCATTAGTGGAAATTATTTTTTAACAATTTTTAAAAAGTGAACAGAAAAAAACTCTATGAATGAAAATTATTTTTAAACGCTTTTTGAAATACGAAGAATTTTCAAATCTGAACAATTTTCAAATCTGAACATTTTTCAAAAAATGAAAATTTTCACAAATTTTTAGAATAATATATTAGAAGAAACAAAAAGAAGAAAGAAAAAGCCAAAAAAGAAAACGAAAAAGAAATTTGAACAATTTTAAAAAATGAACAGAAAATGGCGATGAACGGAAGTTATTTCTGAACGATTTTAAAAGTGAATAGAGAAGGCATCTGAACGAAAACTATTTTGAACGATTTTTAAAAAGAATTGAAAATGACGTTGAACGTAAACTATTTTTAAAAGTTAACAAAAAGGGTAGGTGAATGAAATCGATTTTTGAATGATTTTAAAAAGAGAACCTAAAAAGGTCTATGAACGGAAATTATTTTTGAACGATTTTTAGAAAGTGAACACAAAAAACCCTATGAACGGAAATTATTTTTGAACAATTTTTGAAACATGAACATATTTCAAATCTGAACATTTTAAAATTTGAACATTTTCCAAAAATATGAAAATTATACTACCGGTGGATATATAATTAAATTTGAGCACCTTCGACTCCTCAATTGCTGGATCGAACCGATTCTTCTTAGCATAAAGGTTACAACTGGAGATTTTCCAATTTCAAGTACGTTGTAACTGAGTTTTTTATTTTCTGATTTCAAGTTGGTTGCAACCGAGAGAAAATATTTTGACTGTTTAATTTACATTATGGTTGGTGGTGGTTGGGAGTTGTATCTGGGTTGCTGCTAAATTTTCTCCAGGTGAAAGTGGGTTTGTGATGTGTGTTGGATGTGAGTTGCAAGTAGGTTGCAGCCAAGTTTTTCCAGTTGGAAGTAGGCTGCAATTGATATAAATAGTCATATGTACGTTGTTATTCATGGTTGGCTGTGAGTTGCAACTAACTTTTTTCCAGTTGCAGGTGATTTGTAACTGAGATTTTCCGACAGCGAGCGGGTTGCAACTGAATTTTTACGGTTGCAAGTGGCTCGCAACTGAGTTTTTTTTTCAGTTACAAGTGGGTTGTAACTGAGATTTCCGGGCTGGAATTGAATTTTTTTCGGTTGCAAGTGGGTTGCAACTGAATTTTTTCCGGTCGCAAGTGCCTCGTCACTGAGTTTATTCCCAGTTACATGTGGGTTGCAACTAAATTTTTTCGGTTACGGGTTGCAAATATTATTTTGTAAATGTATTTTTCATATAAGCATAGTTACATTGAACACACGTCGTAATCTATACTTCTTATAAAGCAAAATCCCACTAAGTGTATTTATTATTTTTCTATCTCAACATGCAAGCTATCCACATCATCCATGCTATTAGCCAATCAATTGTCCATGTCATTTGCAACAATACTTAATTAATATACACATCATGCATTCCTCCAACCATCTAATAGTTCACATTAACAATATATAATACACACGCAATTCATGTCTATGAAAATTTAGTATGACGACCATGACCAATTGATTTTCGTATATTATTTAATATGTCATACCTTTTATACCATTTTATTTACACGATATAGTTTCTAAAGTGATACCCGCTGCTTCTAGTTTTCTTTATGCTGCAAACCTTTTACCAAATAGACATTCAAGTGCAGCCCATCATTTTTTGTTGGAGGGAAGGTTAAGGGAATCAATCAGCCGGCCCAAACCCAGCCTAGTTAAGCCCAACAAAAGAACACAGCACACACAATTACGCACAGCTTGGGCCGGGCGGAAAACAAACAGCACCTACACGTAAATCGTGTTCTCAAAAAAAAAAACGTAAATCGTATACGTAGCTAGGCTGGCAGATGTACTGTGTACGTCGACTAAGAATTACTTAGTTCTCAGTTGACTGAGCTCCAGGCGCGCCCATATTTTTTATACGTACCGTAGCATATAATCACTAGCTATATTGGTCGAGGAAAAAGACAGAGCACATGATGTCAGAGCAACGAGAGTACTAATCGCATGGATATAAAATCGTGCAGATTAATCAATGTTGCAGCCGTTAGTTTTGTACCACGTTATGAAGTTTTATTTACTTGTGGCTTGGCCGATCTTGGGATGCTTGGGAGTATTGAGGTCATGCATTTGAGATGGAAGAATTTTCCATTTGCTTGGCCATGGGTGTACAAAGGAAGACATGTTGGAGCGTCCAGCATTATGCTTAAGGCTGTGATCGATTATGATATGTGGATTTGGCATGTAATTTTTGGTATGAATGGTTCTCACAATGACATCAACGTGCTGTAACGGTCCCATGCGAGACTTGTTGAAGGCCAAACTTCGGAGTGCAACTATGTGATCAATGACCATGGCTACGACAAGGGCTACTACCTAGTAGATGACGTCTATCGTCGTTGGTCGACATTTGTGAAGACAACCCGCAACCCACTTAGTGAGGCAAACTCTAACTTTGCATCTAAACAAGAGTGTGTGAAAAGATGTAGAGCTTGCATTTGATGTGCTCCAATCCCGGTTTGCGATTGTTAGCTATTGGCGCGTCCATTTCATATAGAGTTTTTATTTACTTTAGTACTTCCTCCGTATCAAAATATAAGACTCTCTATCTAGCTTGTACACACATGTATGTCTTGCACTAAAACATGTCTAGATACATGTGTGTACAAGCTAGATATAGAGTCTTATATTTTGATACGGTGGGAGTACTACGTAGAGGTAGGAATTTCCACATTTTATAGTGCCAGCCCGCACTTTTATGTTTGTGTACGCATGTATCAAAATATTAAAGAGGAATTCCATATATGGTATTTTTACCAAGTATGGTATGAAATTCCTGATTAAACAACTCATGATCACCTACAGAATGATCTAGTCACGCACTTGTGGGCGCAGGGCACACGAGCATGTTGTTCAATATAACTTGCCGAATTTTTAATTTAAGTTTGAATTTGCATTCATGTAATAATTATATATTTTCCTATGTTTAAATTAATATTGGACTATGCATTCCGGTTTTATGTGATTTAGATAGAAATATGACCATATTGAGAAAAGTGGGCACAAAATGGATAGGGCCGGCCGTTTGGGAGGGTGCCGTTGTGGGCAACTCTCCGGATTGTGCCCAACAAGTGTCCGACACCCTCCAAAACTGGCACAATTTGGAGCGTACCGGACAAAATTTCGGGGGGTGCCGATGGAGATGCTGTAAGATCCTATACCCGTACCCGCTCTATCCGTTGGGTACACCATTCTTCCATTTACGTACACATGGGTAATTTTTATCCCATGACCTTACCCTAATAGAATTTTTACCTGCGTTGCCATCCCTAAGTCCATAGCAACCATTCCCATGATTTATACGAACCTTGGAGACTGTTGTTGAATAATATGTTGCATATTAGGCTACATATAATCGCATCCTCACTGCCGATCTCCTTGGCACCAAGGGTTGGCCTCATGACCCCATGTGTCAGCTTTGTCTCTCTCACCCCGAAACGGCCTCCCATCTCTGTATGGAGTGCCCTTTCACGGTGGCGGTGTGGAACACCATTGTGCTTGGTCCGTGGATAAGCTTGGCCCGTTCTCCGGGTCTCACGACTCCATCGACAAGGCGTGGAGTAAGATCACCTCGAGCACCACCTCCGTCCAGGCTCGAGAAAGAAGTGGGAGAATAATCTACGTTATGTGGAACGTCTGGAAGGAGAGAAACTGGCGTATCTTCTCTGCGACGCGCCAGACTTACCTTGAGGTGGCCTTTCTGGCTTTCGAAGAGTTCTGTCAGGTTTTGTGTGCGTTGCACCCTTCGGGGTCGGCGAGTGTTCTAATCCGTCGGGAATAATCCGCATGTGGGGTTTGTTTCCTTTGCGTGGGTTTGTAATGTCCTACGTTTCTCTTCTTCTATAATGAATAGGCAGAGCTCCTGCCGGTTTTCGCTAAAAAAATCACAAAATGTGCCTATTATTTATTTTCTTAAAGAATTTGAAGCATTAAATAAAGTTTTTTATTTTCTTAAAAACCTGTTCCCAGTAGCCCGAGATCCCCTGTAAGTTGTCGTTCACTTTTAACGCTACTCTCTATATATATATACTCATGTCATCCCAAAATTCAATCCATCTTTCTCCCGCTAGCTCTTCGCCTCACACAGCCGCGGTCATGGATATTTGGATCAAGAGATTTTTAGGTCCGATTGTCTTCAGCGCCGTAGCGGCTGGTCTGTGCTACCTCTACAAGTTCTACATTTGGTGCACTCGCTTTGAGCCCGCGCTCGTGGAGATTGAGATGGCACAGACACGCTTCGACCATGTCGGTGTACTGTAGGAGATCACGGAGGCCGTGGACTCGCACGACTATGCCATCTGTCTCGGGGCTTTCGTTGCTGGGGATGTCGTTCAGTCGCCGGAGTGCCAGCACCAGTTTCACCATAGCTGCATCAGGCAGTGGTTCAGGAGCACGCAATGGAGCACGTTATCCTGCCCAATGTGCAGGGGGTTCTACCAGTAGATTTCTTAGATGATTTGGTAGATTGCTCACGGTTGTTCTTGGGTGTATGAGTTTCTTGGTCTCTCATGGAGTTGGTGGAGTCCATGGAGCGCCATATACCTTGGTCACTTAATTGTTAGTTATGTGGTCCGCTCGCTCGTTTGTACGCATCGGTTTCACGACATCTGCATCACGCACTGATTCGGGAGAACATGCAAGGCCGTTCCAATTAAATATAGGATCCGGGTAAGTGAAAATAAATAATTTATACTAAAATTTTATAGTTATTTTTGTCACAATCCATTATAAACGTGTAATATGCACTTAGTTAGCTTTGTTAACCACACGACAACGATGCTAAAATTAATTATTATGGTCTTGGTTATACATTTGTGATGTATATAATTGAAATTTTTGATCTGTTGTGCTAAATTTCAAATGGATTTTTAATAAAAGTTCCATTATTTTTTTCTAGACAGTTCCCCTTAACCAGAAAATGAAAAACATAACCAACTTTGTTGTAAAAACACAAAAAGGGATGGCATCTCACACATAATTGAATTGAAATTTCACAACTGAATAAATTATATAGTGCATAGTTATAGTTTGTGTCTTCTTCTTTGGTTTATCGTTCTTAAATATCTTGGTAGAGTTTTCCAAGGCACACAGTCTAAAAAATATCTTAGTTGCTTCTTGTTGCATGATTAGGTCAAACGTGTGTTACAAGTTATAGTGGGGTCATTAATAAACTAACAACATGTTCATGCTCTCTAATTATTATTCAAATAACATCGCTTACAGTAATCACCGGCGAATAAAAACATTACTATGAATTCTACTATTCTTGCATATATATTTGAGTATTGCAAATGATCAGAACAATGCATTTTATCATACGGTATGCAAGTGCTTCGCCCATTTTCTGAAATAAAAAAGTTTTGCACATAAGTATACATGAAAATATATCTAACATCACTTAAATATAACATGTAGAGTGTCCAGAGAAGAGAGACTACCAGCCAAACAAAACATGCCGTCACAATATTCCCACTACCGATTTCAAAATACCGAAAACACTCGATATAGCTATATGTCGAGTGCTGCACTCAGCATATGGCTTTCAACACATGATTGGTCGGCATTAACCTGTTTGCCGAGTGCCTCACACGTGTGACTCGATAAACAACTATACGTGTTTTTCTCGGCCTTCGAAAAACGAAGCACTCAGCAAAAAAAAAGCAACAAAAATGGATGTTTGAAGGAGATACTTATGAACAAAAAAAATGACATCACCATGTGTGAATCGTAAGTTGAGGGGAGACATTGAGATATGATTGGATGGTTTAAACGCGTATGATGAACGTTGAGTGTTGAGCTACGCCCTATCACCAACTATCATTTTATAGTAAAGACTTTCTGGACACGGCGTTTCGGGTCATAGGTCTAGATGCACTCATTATGTATTTTTTTAATTTTTCATAAAATGTCAAAAAATTCCAAATAAAATTTTAGATATACATCATAACATTTTATGTTAGCACAATTTTTTTGCAAAGAAAAGACATATTTCGGGACCTGTGCAAAAAAGACAACAAAATGTCGCGTACAAAGTCATTTTGATGCACCCGGATTTATCTTTTTTGCACATCCTGCAAAAAATATCTTTTCTTCACGAAACTTTTTGTGCTAACATAAAATGTTCGGATGTATATCCAAAAAATTTACTTGGAATTTTTTGACATTTTGAAAAATGATTTTCGGGCAGTGGGTGCATCTAAACCTATGACCCAATATGGATTTCCGAGACTTTATGCCAATCTTAATAATTGATCCAATTCCATCTGATCAACATAATTTTTTGTATTTGAGAAAACATCGTAAAAAAAATCGTATTTTCATGATTAAAAACTTGGTCATGTTTCTATCTATTACAGTGGATTGCCACGTACATATACCGATATACTACTTCCTTATTTTATACTCTGTTTTTGGCGAGTCCCCGCAGCAAACCTATTTCATCAAATTCCAAGAAAGTAAAATACTACTAACAAACACCTATTTCCTGGAACTCCAGAGAAGATGCTAACAAACTGAAGTGCACATGTTAATGCAAGTACGAGATGCCCCTTTTTGTGTGAAATAAGAGATGGCCTATTTAATTTACACAATCTCTAACTAACTCTTCAAGCTTCTTCTCTTTTGACGTCAGGCAACCATATATGATTCCACAAACACTCCAATCTGAATTCACCCATGAACGCGCCATTGTTCGATCAGTGCAAGCTCGAAATCACGCGTACTCATACCATCACTCACGCTCGACCACAACGGCTACAGACTCCACCGCATCCCCGGACTTCCTCCGACCTGCTCGTCTCGTATGGCCTCTCTCTTTTTTGTCGTTGCCACCATTGTCAGGCGGCGCCACGTAGACGAACGGCCCGGCAAGGCCATCCTCTTCGAGGGCGAGGAGTGGCTCCAGAGCTTCGACGACGGCAGACATGTGTGGCCGGGACTTGGGGCTGAGGCTCACGCACCGGTACGCCAGCGCCGCGGCCTTTTGCGCCGCCGTGCCGGCGTACTGCCCGGCGAGGTTGGGATCCATGACGCGGTCTAGCCGCCGGGAGTCGTTCAGGTACGGCCGCGCCCAGTCCACCAGGTTCTGCTCCCGCGGTGGCCGGCTCTTGTCCACGGACTTGCGCCCTGTCAGCAGCTCCAGCAGGACGACGCCGAAACCATACACGTCGCTCTTCACTGTGAGATGGCCTGGAGAGACGAAACGCGTGGATGGGTGTTAACTGACTTTGGAGTTGACCGTGAATGCGGTATTTGTGGATCATCTGTGTTTGTGTGTTTACCTGTCATGATGTACTCCGGTGCAGCGTAGCCTTGCGTGCCCATGACCCGGGTCGAGACGTGCGTCTCGTCTTCTTCCGGCCCGTCTTTGGCTAGCCCGAAATCCGATAGCTTGGCTTTGTAATCCTATAAAAGTTCAAATTTTAAGATGTTAATATTGCAACCCAACTTGCACATATTCCTGCAGCTGAATATTGACACGAAAATGTCTGAATTGGACTAACAGACTGAGCCAATCCAATCAAATGCAGTATTAGAGTAGATGTAGCAGTGCTAAGAGTCAGTGGGATAGACTGAACCAAACCGGATGCACTCAGACTTGCACTAAAATCCAGCAACTCTGCCAATTAAAAAACTGATCGATCACATCAGTTCATGCATGTAACCACTAGATGTCAGTACGGATGCGTCGCAATGTTAGACCGAAGACTTACTCAGTCTAGTTCAGAGGTGTGAGCTAGTGTTCTAGTCAACATTTTTCGTTGTTCAGTAGTTGGCATTTGGCAACCTGACAATTTCAGCAGTTTACTCGCTAGCTGCGAATAAGCAACATGACATGCATGCATCTTCATATGAATAATAATCAAACTCTGAAGAATGAATCACAAAAAGTTCTAAGTTTGGAAGGGGTAGGTGTAGAATATAATTAACGTGATGAGATCTGGCATGTACGTACCGAGTCTAGCAAGATGTTGGAGGTCTTGAAGTCCCGGTAGATGACGGGGTTCTCGGCTTCATGGAGAAACACCTGCATGTGCGTCGCCCCCTGGTCGGATCTAAACATCGAGTCGCGTTCGCTCGCTCGCGTTCCACACACGTACGTGTGTGCTTTGCGGGCGGAGGGTGCATATATAGATCGATCACTAGGCCTTTTCCTTCCAAATACGTACGTATGCTTTGCGGGCGCGGAGAAGAAAAGCAACGACAGTCGCGCGCGGCCGGTTTGTAGGTCTCGAATCGATCAGTCTCGATCGGCCGTACGTCGGTGTGCGCACGCAGATCAATCAACACGTACGTACGTTACGTCCTTGGATTTTATTTCGTTCGTACGTACGTATCGCGCGCGTGCTGCTAATTAATCCGTTCCTAGCTACCTGCGCGTAACATGAAACGACCGGACCTCTTCTTCTTCTTCTGCTGCTGCGCGCATTATATCTGCAACAACAACGTCGTTTCTTTTGATGCATGCGTTGCATGATGAGTGCTTCTTTTCTCTCTCTCTTCCCAGGTTTATATCTGCAAAAAGGAAAAACAAGCACACCATCCATCGCTAGCTAGCTAGCCCTCTTCAAGCTTGCGGGTCAACCATCGATGACTAGATTTATCCGTAGATTAACTGAGTGTGATCAACAAATTAACTTTCAAGGTTGGTTTGTCCTGCTTTGTAAATATTTGGAACGTAGATTAATTGATTTGGAGTTTATGCTGAGTGTGACCTCCTGCACGGCGTGGAGGAAGAGGCCGAAGCGAGTGCCTTGCTCAGATGCCTGGGTTCCTGCGTCGACCATGACATTCAGATAGACATGGTGGAGACGGACTGTGCTGCTGTCTGGTCTGCTCTGTCAGCGGATCGGAAGGACCTGTCAAGCTGCTGCAAAGTACATATGTCAAAACATATCATTTGCATAGGACCTGTTCGGCATTGTTCTCGTGACATCATGAAATATCAAAACATAGAAGGAAATACACAATAGTACATATGTCTACAAAGAAAACAATGTTACTAGTTATTGGTACAACAATTATCCTATAAAACACTGATTTGAACCATCCAGTAACAAGACACATCAAACACTAGGGAATAGCCGTCTGCTATCGTAAAGTAATAACGCGTGACTACAAAGTGAGACATGAAAATATAAAAAATAACCGTCTTATAGCATAAAATAATAAAGTGAGGCAACAAAACAACACACGAAATCATAGTAGTGGTTGTGTCCTTTCATAAAATAAGGACCCTAATAGCATGTGGGATGCAATGACACATGAAACAAGAGGTAATAACTAAAATGAAAGCACAAAATTATTCTACACCGTCGTGATCGTCAAGGTCCACTATACATTGGGACCTTCCTTTCATTTTAAGAAGCAAATAACTGAAAAGAATATGTTGTGAGGAAACAAGCCCAATAACAAGAAAATAGGGAAGAAAAGCATCCACAGCCCCGGGTCGGACGTCCGCTTTCGTATACACATCTCTAGGTCGTTTGACCGTCCCTACTCATTTGAACTACATACACCTCTCTCCGTCGTCCGAACTTCCCTACACCTCAGGCGGACATCCTTCTGGGGTTTTCATGTTCATATGACCTATATATTCTAACAGAACGAAAGATAAAAGGCACATGTGATAACCACTTTTGAAAGATTATTAGGGGCCCATGGAACGAGGTTTCGCCTGATCGCGACGAGAAGGGCCCAAAACCTTCCTAACTTGCATGGGGCCATAATGTGGGATATTGTGTTTTTTCCTTGGTCAAGAGACAATACACAACTTTGGGGTGGAACTTACTTCACAAACAGGACTATCCGGTAGGAAAATTATACACTTGTAGGTTGAACACCCACTTCGACACCATCAACAAAATTATTTTAAGAGCTTGGCCCTCCACTTAGGGTTTTAAGTTTATTTGACCTGTCCTAACACAACAAATAGAAAAGGCACCAACGATTACCTGTTTCAAAAGATTGCTAGGAATTAGACGACTAGGGCCCCACGAAACGAGGGTTAGCCCGGAACTGCGTTGGGAAGGGCCGGAAACCGTCTCGACTTGGATCGGGACCTAATATAGGTATATAAGGGTCTTGTGCTTGGCCAAGATCCGGTACCTAACCCTAGTGGCACATATTTCACAAGCAAGCTAGCTTATCATGGAGAAAGATATGCACTTGTAAGTCTTGAATTCCATTTCGACGCCCTCGACACAACTTTTGTAACAACTTGGCCTCATTCTGGCACATTCATGTTCCTATAACCTATTTTACCCAAACAAAAAGATAAGGAGCACACGATAACACTTTCGAAGGATTGCTAGGTGATAGACTACATAGGGCCCACTAAACTGGATTTTGTCTAAATCCGAGCGAGGAAGGGCTGCAAACCCTCCCCGACTTTCATGGGCCCTAATATGCATGGGTATATAACGGTGTTGTGCTTGGTTAATATGTGGTTCAAAACTCCGGGGTGACACTTCCTTTAAAAAACAACACTATCTCACGAGAGGATTCGATTTGCACTTGTAGGGCTAAACTCTCACTTCGACGTCATCGTCACAATCCTTGTAATATCTTGGCCTCCTATTGGGATTTTCATGTTTTTATGACCTATATAAGCCCAAACAAAAAGAAAAGACACATGCAATATCCACTTTCGAAGGGTTGATAGGGGTTAGATGACGCGGGGCCACATAAAAACCTTCACCCGAAATCCGCGTGACATGAAACATTTCTCGGTTTATTACATTGGGTCCTAGTACGGGTATACAAGGGTGTTGTGACTGGTCAGCGTAGTGTGGGCAGCACTTCCTTCACTTATTAGATCTTCACTTACATGACTATCATGTAGTAAGATTTTACACTTGCACTTACATTTACGGGGTCTAAGAAGTCGGCGTGGCATAGGACACAAATCGATACGGGGGAGAAAATTACGCTGGCTAATTAACCTAGCTAGCTACTCCTCAATCACGCGCATGCTAGCTAGCAAGTTCAAGTAAGTGATTTTTTCGTGCGGGAGCAAATGCGTGGCTACTGGCTTGATTACATCAGCAGCTGAAAGGGCAGTAGCGATCTAGTTCAAATGGCTAGCAACAAGATTAATTGACATGTGCGACGTGGTTAGCTTCTCCATGACTCCAATAGAAAGCCCATATATACATGATTAATTGACACGTATGAGAGCGAAATCAACGACATGTATGTACATACAAATTGATATTCTCTATGAAAGCAGCTAGCTAGCTCTCTTAATTTTCTGCCGGTCAATTAAGCTACAAAGTCATTTCTCTCAAACGGCGACCCGGTCATGCAATATGTGATGTTGGTCAGGAACAACTACTGTTCCACCTTTATTTCCTGATTTTGTTGGCTCCGTAATATTAATAGAATT
Organism: Poa pratensis; assembly: GCA_947311845.1. Taxonomy (NCBI): domain Eukaryota; kingdom Viridiplantae; phylum Streptophyta; class Magnoliopsida; order Poales; family Poaceae; genus Poa; species Poa pratensis. Next base: position 26,890,814 of record CAMZMU010000054.1, on the reverse strand, counting down.
GAAAACCGAAGTAATATCTTGACACCACTTGTAGCAAACTAGCTACTCGATCCCATCGACGCTTTGCTATGTAGTCCATGCAAATGCCACGTAAAATGCTGATTGCTTTGCACATATGTGGCACTGACTCTGCCGAATCAGAATTTCGCCTCGCTTTATAAATATAGTCATGTTCGCCGCCATCATCCTCGTCGAAAAACCGCCGCTTAATCTAGGCTGAGCTCGCCCGGAGCTCGGCACATGGTGTCACCACCGCAACAGCCAGGAGACAGGAGCGTGCCTTTCTTCCCGACAACGGCCAAGGAGGAGGTGGCCGCAGCCCACCAGGCCCTGATCGGGGCCCTCCTGGCTCAGATTAGCCCCTCCCTGGCCCGCGCGTGCTAGCCACCACACTGTCGCCTGCCGCTGCAACTGGCCGCTCGTAGCTTTCAACTCGTCGTCGGACGGCCACTGCCGTGTCGAACCGCCGCCGCCGTCTGGAGATCTTGATCCTCCCGTGAACAATGCCGCAGGCCGCCGCTGCCCCACGCGCACGGGTAGAAGAGGGTTGCCGCCGGCGGCACCACGCGGGCTTCGCCCGACGGTTCACGCTGACGACGACAGGGGGTAGGGAGAAGCGCAGGCTAGGGACGAAGAGGAGCTAGGTCCCCAGTTACCCGCGGGGGACGACGCGTTCGGTTGTGTATCCGTCATGTGGCACTAACTTCTTGGTAGATCTCCCTATCAATTTTTGATAACAAATATCGTCTTGAAGATCGGCAAGTGTCAGACTAGTTTTACCAGTATAAGGTTGCAAGCTTTCCAGTACTATAACAGGACACTTGTACCCAAAATATTTGTGGAACTAGTAGCCGTGCACGTGCAATGCACGTATCTACAATGGCTACACAACATTTAATCCATGATCAAATTCTTGTTCTGATGCGCTGAGGTACACCATTTCATATTGCCGACGACTTTTTTCTAGACAGCCTAGCACCTTATCGCGTCATATCCCTAATTCGTGACTCGTATTTAAAAAAATAGTTTTAATTAATCATTATACCCGCATGTATCCAAATTTCACAAGAAAATACATATTGCCTCACCCATATACTATGTTATCCAAATACACACTTGTCCAATGTAATATGATGCCCCAAAGAACTACAATCTTTTGTAACATTGCAAGTATTCCTTATGCATACTTGTAGCCTATTTTAAGCACTGGATAGAGGTTTGCATCTGCATGACTGTAACTGTTCTGGTTGCAGTATTTATTAAGTTCGGTGGTAGAAGGGTGGTGTCCTTGCACCACACCAGATAACTGTGTTCTATGACACAACAATGTAAGACGTCATCGCACAAGATAAAATGAGCTTAATGGAATAGCAGAACAACGTTGTTATATGAAAATGTTTACAAATACTTGTTTTTCACACATTCTAATCACTTGGGCGAGTTCAACAATGATAAATTTTGCAAGATAGTATCAATCACCTAATGGTTTCACGCGCCAATTCAGATAATTGTTACAGTATAGTGATGAGCAAAAATCACTACATGTTAACAGAAGAACAAACCCACTGGCCACTACCCAGCCCTAAGAGCAATGTCTGAAGTAGATAGCTTGATTATTGGCTCTTCTGAACTTCAGTCTTATCCTTCCATTGGTATATAAAAAGGAAAGTCATTAATCCTCGCTTACTAAAAAAATAAAGCACGTCGACAACTGTGATACATTCCTCCACAACTACAACACCTGCGTTATGGTATTAGACGAACCTTGGACCGTTCTCTCTCCCCGTCTACAGTAGAGAGAGACGATTTGTGCATCTCCTTGACAAGCGCCACCACCTCGCCGTCGATCCTCCCGATTCCCCGCCCTCCGGCGGCCGCTCCGGCGGCGGGAGGACGGGGAATCGATGGATCTGTGTATAGGTGCTTAGTAAGTGTGTGTTGGGGTTCAGCCGGCGACGCCATGGCGGAGGAGGCGGCGTCGGTGGTGTTTTTGCAGGTGGCAGTCTTCCTCCTCGGCGACGACGTTCTCTGGAGCTTCTTCGTCGACCTGCTGCCTACGGCGAGTCAGGGGCTCCGCGGAGCTGCTTGGCTCGTCTCCCCCTTCGCCGGAGGCCGTGAGACGGCGGATCCGGCTCAGGAACGACGGATGCAGATGCGCAGCGACGCGACGACGACGGCGACCTCTGGTGTAGATCCTCAGGATCGGCGATCGGCGACTTCCCGCTGGCCTGGGGGGGCTCCGGATCCAAGGCATCAAGCGGAGCTCGGGCAGCGGCGCGCCACCGACGGCGCTCGTCGTCTCCGGCGTGGTCAACTTGCATAAGGGCTGGGATGTAATTTTCTTTCTTATGAGGCCTTTGTGTAATTGTCGCTGTAATTCTGTGTTTGTCACCGCAAAAAAAAAAAACTACAACACCTGCGTTATCATCCATGCCCTGCCAGGAGCCTTCTTTGGTCGGCAACTGTACGTGGGTGCTTCCCAAAACTTAGGACGATCTGATTTTGATACCCCCATCCAGGTCTGCTTATTCATATATACTGTATAACCTCTGTACACAATCCTAACACAGATTGTCAAGAGTTGTAACCAACATTACAATCATAATTCATTATTTCATTCTGGATACTGTTCGGAAATTGTTACCTACTACCTTCTACTGCTGCTGCAAGGCCTAAAGTATAAAGCTTCATCTATTTTGAACAAATGGATTGGATAGCTTATTTTAGTATGCTCAAGCAATGAAAATAAGAGCACACGTGAAGGAAATACTTTTCAAGTTTTTCATTTCTAGTAGTACAATAAACTTAGCTCTCTCACATCTAGAGATGAACATATTATGAGGATTGCTTATCCAAACCATGTATTTAGAGACACTGATTGAGATTTACACAAAAGGGTAGCAACTTGACACTTTACAGTAGCCATTTTAAAATATTATTAGAAAAGTAATCCAGATCATAAGGACATGGATAGCAGGTGAAAGACTCTCAACTTACCTTTGCTGCCTTTACCATGACTTTTGCATTAGCCAAAAGCATTTCCTACCTGAATCGCCAAACCAACTGTTGCTATGAGGACTTCATCCATATTAACCTGCAGTGAAGCAAATCACATTAGAAGATTCAGATGTATCCAAAAATCAGAATTCCGTAGCAATTAGGAATCAACAATCAGGCTATAGGACACTACACTATAATAGCACATTGTCAGTTAATTACGGAAATCAAGCTAGTCTCAAACAGTCAGGCTTCTGAACAACAATTGCGAGAAGCACTGTATTATTACTAATGAAATGCAACAAGGGAAACACAATGAAGTGCCTAAACGTGAGAATGCCAAAGGAAAGCAAGCTCTCGGCAAGGTAATGCACATGGTTTCTGAACAACAATTGCGAGAAGCACTGTATTATTACTAATGAAATGCAACAAGGGAAACACAATGAAGTGCCTAAAAGTGAGAATGCCAAAGGAAAGCAAGCTCTCGGCAAGGTAATGCACATGGTAAGCTCTTACTCTCTCCACCACACCATTTTTGGAGCTCAACTCTTAAAGGAACAAAACCAATCACAAGTTCTCAACCAGCAGGACGACTGGACAACAACAGATATGGAGCAGTTATGGCTATTCATATGCCCACCAATCACACCATATGCATGTAATCAAGCTTGTGAAATGAAGGTTAATTAAACAATCATTGCATGTTTAGTTGCATGATTATTTAACAATTTAGCATACTAATATTGTGTTTGGAAAATAGAAACGGCAAGACTCTATATATCTATATAACACTGGCTATTTGAAACCATCGCTCCGAGGCTTTCTTATTGTGCTATCCCAGTCGAAGTAGATGCACATACAAGGTACACGGATTAATTGATAAACACATCTATTCATGTTCAACAAACAAAAAGTAAACAAAATATGTAACGTTCTATCCTTTGTAAGCAGACCTCATGTACGTTGAGAACATGTTTAAATCCTTCTATATCTGAAAGTAAGTCAACAATAGAACGGCTACCAGAAGATGCTGGCAAAGACAATGAGAATATTGACCTTAATGAATATCGAGACTTTAAGTAACCTTACTACTGAATGGAACTATGGAAGTTTACAATTCAAACTTTTGAAATGACACTTGCGGAAACTCAAAAAAGTGAGGGGTGGTACAATAACTTGTTCTGTACTTGACTTACAAATGCTGGAACAAAATAAGTAAGTCGCAGCCTCCTTACCTGACATTTTACCATCACATATGGCGCTACTTAATTACTTGGTATATATATATATATTTAAAATATAAGGTTTTAGCTGTAGCAGTGGCAGCAGTCAGCAGACGTGCACTTCAGTTTAACAGTTTAGCTTCTACTGAAGACCATACTGATATGGATCCCAACAGTTGGCATAATAATTTCTAATGAACTTTCTATGTTGATATCATATCACAAGTACCAAAGTATCTTCAGATGTATGTGACAAGTATGGTTAAAGTGCTGATTTCATTGCAACCTCCCTTGTATTGAGCCAAGAAAACCAGTGATAAAAAGCATCAAAACATACTTGTAAGACGATTAGTACAAGCAACTTTTCAGTATATGAGAGAAGCTGATGCCAAATGAGTTGGATTAGGCTACATCATCAGCTCACCTGAAGCTATTTTGAGACGATCCAACTCTCTAGGTGAAATGATAAACTGATAAGATAGAAATGTTGCAGCTTGTATGATCACTTCGCACCGGCATTGCACAATTATAGCAAAATTGAAAACCATGCCCCAACCACTGCAAGTTACCGTCTCCAATAGAATGAGCAAAATAACACTGGTTTGACATCTGAACCTCGATGTCCTTGTCCACGCTGCTCGTGGCCCCCCGTCCGTGCGCTTCTCAGTGCTTCTCAGCTCGTCTGGGCATTTAGACAAGCAGCGCAGCTGCAGGACACGGCTAAAACAGCCACAACCTTGTCGCAACAGGTCGAGCACGCTCAGGCAGCCCGTCATGCGGTTCGAATCAACCACTGTGGGCACCATGGACGGCCGCACCATGGTCGGTTGGCGGTTGCCACCGGCTCCTCGCTCGTCCACCGCGTCCAGGCAGCTAACCAACAGCCATGGGAACGTGGCCTCCTTCCCAAGCTGTCCCGCGCGATTATGATTCGTGCTATGCAAAATTGGTACGGAAAATGCATCACAGAGATCAAAGTACCTTCGTGCAGCAAATTAATTGGGGTTGGAGGTTGCTGAAATCGCCGCACCGCGTCTACAGCAGAGCGTCAGCGGGAGAGCGGATGCCGCGCTCGTGCCGGCGGCGCGCTCGGAAGCGGCAGAACGGTCGGAGGTGGCGGAGCGGGAGATGCACAACTCGGCGCTCCGGGACGGCGGCGAGCTCGGGGCGGCGGCACGGTCAGAGGCGGCGGAGCGGGAGAGGCGCATCGCTGCGCACCGGGACGGAGGCCGTTAGAGACACGCGGCGGACCAGCGATCCAAGGGGACGGGAGAGGACGGCAGGGGCGCGGGTCAGCCTTGTCGCGTGGGAGGCGGCGGCGGAGCCTCAGGTGATGAGGGGAATAGCCTGAATGTAGTCGTGCGAGGCGGTAGTTTTTTCCTTCGCGTGCGGATGAAATTTTCGTCCGCTCGCGGCATGGTCCGCCGATACTAATTGCTACGTGCACCCGAGATCAATTTAATCCGTTAGATCTAAATAGCTGGGATAATCTGATGGTAGAGTTTAGACTGTGTACACAACGCGGGGTGGCTGTAGCCTAACTCAAGTTCGCTTGTTTATTAGTAGTGGAGATTTGGCAAAAATTACTACTCCACACCAACAAAACTATTCAAAGACCACGATACACGGCACAAGTAATGAGCCCCTAACCAACCGTCCATCATAAAGATAGGCACCGGAGCCGACCACGACGTTGAGGTCGTCGCCATACCGGCGCCAATGATCCCACGCGAGATGGCTAGTTTCTGGGAGACAATTTCTCGCGTGACGAGTGGATCAACATGCTGTCTAACAGAGCATAAAAGATGCTTAGTCCGGTGCGAGGACACTCACAAAAAGGGATTTGTTGTTGGCTCCAAATATAGCCAATATATGTCATGCATACGGGTTCGAGGAACAGAGTGCTCCAAATATAGCCAAACTTTCGTGGGACAGCGAGGGCGCGAGGGAGAGTACATCATATGCGCGATGGCGCGCCTCGCCAAAATTTCGGGGAGAGTACTCTTGTGCGCGGCTAACGAAAAATTCGGGACAGCCCGCGAAAATTTGCCGAATTATTTTTGAGTTGGGCGAGCGGGAGCATTTGGATTTTGGACCAAACGAAACCCTGCCTACCCTCGCGAGTCGCGTCTCCCCATCCCCTTTCTCCTCACTCCTTCTCCTTCTCCTCCGTCCGCCGCCTCCCGGGCCACACCAGATCTTCCGCCGCCGCCTCCCCGTCCCCCCATCTGATTCCCGCGCCTCCTCCAAGCCGTAGAGGCTGTCGAGGAACTCCGCCGGTATGGTCCTCGCTGACGCCGCCGTCCGGAGCAACGAGATCCGGATCGGCTGCAGCTGCACCAGCCGTGGCAGTCCTTGCCCAAGCAGCAGCACCAAAAGCCGAGCTTTCGCGTCCCCTCACCGGCCACTGTAAGGTGCCGATCTCCTCTCCTCCGCCTCCATTCCAATCCTCGATTCCATCCCGCTCATGCTCCTGCTCCTGCTCGTGCCCGTGCAGATAAGCAGGAGGAGATCCAGGCTGGCATCCTCTGCTTGGTGCTCGCCTGGAGGCCGACGACGATGTACAAGGGGAGGAGGTGGGCGACCTGTACATGGTGGCTCGACCAGGAGGAGGATGAGCTCGCCCACGACGACCACCAAAAAGGTCCTTTTTTTTATCTCCTTTTCCCCCTGTTTTGTTATGTTTATTTAGATCTCCATTGGATGTACTGGCACTTCTTTGGGAACGTGGGTCACCATTTGGCTGTAATTTGGGTTTTAAGTTACTCCTGATGGTCTGATTAGGACATTGTTATGGAGTGGTTGCTCAGATTTCTTAACTTGGTATAGGCTTAAGAATAAGAACATGTCGTTGCTATTCTTGTGCTATGAGTAAAATGATATCTGTAGGCAACTTCTGGTTTCCTAATGCTTGATCTTTATGAGCTTCACAGCTCAACTTATGATATCTGTTTCAACATCATTTGCTAGCTGTGCAACATTAATTTACTTCATTTTCTGTGCACATCACCGGGACTGAAATGTAGCGACTTTACCTCTTGCTAGATGGAGATCCTTCAGTGGAGGTGATCAAGGAGAGCCGCGACGCCTCACACGACGCAAAGCGCACGGTGACGCAAGCCCTAAGGGGCAGGTACTCTTCTCGTCTCTCGCGGTGACGGCTTGGTTGCAGACTTCCGATTGTCAGACATCGTGTAGCCTAGTTTCATACGATTAATCCTGCTGCCGTTCTCTAGCCTAGCCTATTTTCATACGATTTAGCCTGCTGCAGATTTAGCTTTATTTTTATTTCGACCCAATAGTACTTCTATCCTTGCTGGATCACAGTGAACTGAATACTCAATATGTGCATTGGCAGATGGGATACTATCCAGGAGACCGAGGAGTGCCGCTGCCATGGATGCCTCCCACAAAGGCATCTTGCTGGATCCCAGCTCGGCAACCATGAGTTATGCAGTGGCGTGGACGACGGCGTCGGCGCTACCGCAACCCCAAGTGGTAGGCCTCTGTTGTGGACTTGTGGTGGTGTGCTCACCGCATCGCAACCACGGTGGCGGCAGCGGTGTCCTGCTTCGGCTACAAACCGACTGTACGTGCTCCTACCCTTCTCCATGTTGCCTTCGTGCCATGGCCGTTTTTTGTACTTGTGTGCTGTCTTTGTGCTAGCCATTCATGCCCCTCTGACACATGAGGATATAGTTGTTCATCTGTTCAAATTGTTCTGAAAAATGTTGTTGTCATGCCGTGGTTTTAGGGCATGAGCTGCTTTTAGCGATTGACGATTTTAGTGGTGGTTGTGGTATGACTAGGATTTGATCATGCCACTGTCAAGTACTGAATCTGCCATCTTCTGTGATGTTTACACAGGTCAATGATTTCATTCACAATGCAGACAACTCTGACTCTTAGCAGCAGACTCTCATCATGGAGAAGAGCATCCTGAACTCGATTAATGCCGTGAAAGAAGGTAAATAATTTAGAACTGATCTGATCGATCCCTACCTCTCTGTTTTGATGCATACAAGATGAAGTTTGCCTCGTGCTGAGACATTTCCTCTGGTGCTTGTGAATGGTGAATGCAGCTAGAGCACATGGTGTACTTCTTTGCCGCGATGGCGCTGATGCAGTATGGGCTGGTCTCGGAGCTGGTGGCAGCCTCTGCTGCTTGGTGTATGCCCAAGAAGAGTCCCATCTGGACTGTACACACGCATTACACCACCTTTCAACGAGCTACAGCTAATGTAAGCCCTCCCACTCAATCTTTTCTTCTCCAGTTGGATGTGTCTGACGGTGTCGATGCCTACCTGAATAACTTTAGTAGAGCTGGAATTTGTGAAATGATATTTGTGTTCCGCCTTCGTGCGGGTTTAGTTTACATTTCCATTGGATGGATTGTGCAATTGGTTCCTAGGGAACTAGCATCACTGAGTAGCTTTTATTAGTTAGTCATGATGGTTTGATTAGGACATTGTTATGGAGTGGTTGCTGAGATATCCTTACTTGGTTTCGTGCTAGTAAAATGATATATTTAGGGGATTTCTGGTTTGCTAATGCTCGATCTATTTGAGCTTCACATCATTTGGTAGCTGTACAACATCAGTTTACTTCATTTTACCTGCGCATTGCTGGACCAGAGTGGACTGAAATGTGGCGACTTTACCTTGCCAGATGGGAGATCCTTTGGTGGAGGTGACCAAGGAGAGCTGCGACGCCATACATGAAGCAAAGGGCATGACGACGCAAGCTCTGGGGAAGGTAGGTATTTGCCCGAATCGGAAGTCTGGGCTGTTTACCTGCAGGCGTTTGGCTAAATTACATAATCTGAGATTCGGTTTCGAGTTCTAGACTGCGATTTGACGTAGTTTGATTGGACTGTACTGTTTAGTTGCATGTCATGCATCAGGTTAGGCTGTCGTTGAATCGTTGTATCTGAGGGATGGATACCATTTCGTGTTACACATGTACGGAAAAGGTTGATCTGACCACACATTTGAAATGTTTAGTGCAGAGTATTAGACTGGCATAATTTGGCCGAAGCTTTTGCTTCTTTCAGCATGCCCTGTGTAGTATTCATATTTTTATGTGATTTTCCCTTTCCTGGGAAGCTATTAGAGGATCGATTATATACATTGATCTAGTTAACTATACATATGCATGTTATTCAGCTTATACTATTCATATACATATGAAGTTGTGAACCTGGTTTTCTGTAGAGCAGCGTACACGGGTGTGTGCAGTGGGCTTTAACTTCAGCTATGATCATGTTGGCTGTTAACAAACTAAGAAATCTGAACATCATCTGCCTGTGTGTGTGTTCTGCAGGTCAATGATTCCCTTTGGTGCCCACCACTGGTCTCCCGCACCGACGGCATGGTCATAGACTGCCAATTGTCTCGGACGGTGCCTTTCCTCGCAAACTGGAGCTGTTGCTGGCATCTTCCCCGAGCAGCTGCTGCTGGCCACAACTCCGACCTGCTGCTGGCCATGTCCCGGAACTGCTGCCGGCCTGCACTGTGACCTGCTGCTGCTGGCTAGGGCTCCGGTGGTGCTACTGCTGCTACCGGCCACCACTCTGACCTGCTGCTGCCAGCGAGGGCTCAGGTGGTGGTGCTGCTGCTCCTGGCCCCAGTCCGCGACAATCTACTTGGCTCCCGCGCCGCAACCCTCCGGTGAGCTCCTCAGGTTCCCTCCTTTCTCTGTGGTACCAATTTTCATCGAGCCGTGGACGTGCTGTGTTCCGGACGCCCGAGCCGATGAACTATGTTTTGAATTATGGCGATGTTGATTATCTTAGTTCTGTTGCTATGACACATTGACTTGTAGGCTTGTTTTTTCAGAGATTTTTATGCTAGTGCTTCTGGTAAGGCAACATAATTAGCGGTTTTATGCATGTGTATGAGATATAAATTCTTATATACATTCCCATGCTTGATTCACCATGTTTTGCTTGGAGTAGTAGATGCAGCCTCGGCGTCCCTGTGTTGATTCACTATCTTGTATTTGGAGTAGATTGAGCAAGTGTCGTTCATGTGTACTATGTGACTAATGATATCTATTTCCATTCTTCATCTCCTAGGTAATTTGGATCATGCAAAGGACCATGCCTCCCAGTATACTGCTGTTGTTACAGTTAAGGTGTGGTTTTTGTCGCAGCTCTGGAGTGTTTGTTTCTCATGTGTTCCAACTTTCAAGTGTTGTTTTTGGCAAATCACCTAATAGATTACTACAACAACCACAAACCCCCTATTTTTGCTACAACAACCACAAACCCCCTATTTTCGCTGGCTTGTCAGTTCTACTCCGTAGTTATTATACCACTGACTTGTTTCACTAGTTCTAGTTGTTTCTGGATATTTAAAATCTGACAAGAACTGATTCCTATTTGATTCCTTGCTCATAATCATGCACTGTACATATCCATGATCCCTACAACTATTAATAGTGTAGAAACCTCGTTTATGCAACTAACTTTTTGTATATTTGTTGTACAGGACCCTGACATGGTCGCAACATTTGGTCATGGTGGCTCTTCAAGATGTGCGGTTTTCCACTCGAACCGCTTGTAGTTTGTTGGATCATGACCATTTTTTCCGCTTGCGCATCCTGTTCTTTGAAGGAATCCTACATGTGTCGTCCTGGATCTGAGCAGATTATGCTATTTGTGAAGTGATTTGTATACTTGAGCCGTGGACGACTAGGTCAGGCAGGCTATGTGCTTGTGAGGTGGCTGTAAATCAGTACGTAGTTTGTAATGTTCTTTTTTGTGAGAGCTGGAGTTGGAAATCCATCTCTCATGGGGCTTTTGTTTGCAATTTGAGACAATCTGTAATAGTTGTTTTGTTTGCACAACATTCTGGTTAAACTTGTGAGCTGAATGGTATACCACCTATGTCCATAAATATAAGATGTCCTATTTGAGACATTTTGTATTTAAGAACAACGGAGGGAGTATGATTGTTTGTCGTGCGATCCAAATCCCGCAGAAGTAGGAAAAGCTGATGCCGAAATTTCTAGCAAATGCTGTCATCGGTTGGAGGAGTTATGTTGTGTCACGGCGAGCGTAAAAAATAGTGGTATTTTTTGTAGATGAGAAAACAAGCATCAAGGTGGTCTAAAAAAAAGAAAGACAAGCAACATATTATATCTTACAAAACCGTCGTGAGGCATCCTCTCCAGATCCTGAAAATATGGCCACCGGACACTAAAGGCTATGCTATCTATACCTAGGCCTACCCACCACTCGGAAAAAGGAGCCGCACAGACAGTGATTTAATAGCATGCCTCGCTAGGATAGGGCCAGTGCCAAGTCATCGATCCGACACTACAAAAGAATCCTAACCGTCCATCCATCTGGTCCTCATCGATCCAGCACTACAAAAGAATCCTGAACGTCCATCCATTTGCTCCTAATGGAAGGGAGAACAGCTGGGAATTATCTTCCATGCCACCTCTTCTCTTGCACCCAACATGGATGGCTCTATAAGTAGAAGCCCATTGTCATGGTAGCCGCGTGCGGTCGCGTGACTTGTGACTTAATACCAACGGTGCGTCGTTAGGTCTAATGCATTTGTTTACATTACGCACATTACTTAATGCAATTATCCGTTGCTTGCAACTTAATACCAACGGGGAACTCGGATGACAACCTGGCGGTGGATTATTAGTCATAGACGCTGTTGGATAACGGTCTATGTATTTTGTCGTAATGCCCACATGAATATCATAGTAATCATCATGTCATATATATGCATTGTCATGCGCTCAATATTTTGTCAATTGCCCAGCTGTAATTTGTTTACCCAGCATGTTAGTTATCTTTTATGGAGAGACACCACTAGTGAACTGTGGATCCCGGTCCATTCTTTTACACTGATAATACAACTAACTGCAAACACTGTTCCTTTTCATTATCTGCAATTTACTACTGTTTTCCACACCATACGTTTAATCCTTTGTTTTCAGCAAGCCGGTGAGATTGACAACCTCACTGTTTCGTTGGGGCAAAGTAGTTTGATTGTGTTGTGTGTAGATTCCACTTTGGTGATCGTAAACGGCGCCACCAACAACCTTCAGAAGTGATTTCTTGCTCCTACTGGTTCGATTAAACCTTGGTTTCATACTGAGGGAAACTGCTGCTACACTGCTTCATACCTTTCTCTTGGGGTCTCCCAACGAACGTGTAATCCACGCAATCAGCCAGCCAGGAACAGGGTCGACGAAGATCGATTGATCTGTACGTGAAACTTGGGAAAAGCACGAGTTGCCGCGTGCGGTTAACCTAGCTCTGATACCATGTTAGGAATAAGCAACTTGTATTCCACGAGGCCAAATGCCACAATATATAATACATGTACGGGTGCAAATATGCAGGGAACCCCTATGTAATAGGGAAAGTACGATATACAAATATCTCTCTAAGAATATGATCATATTGAGAAAAGTGGGCACAAAATGGATAGCGCCGGCCGTTTGGGAGGGTGCCGTTGTGGGCAACTCTCTGGATTGTGCCCGACAAGTGTCCGCCACCCTCCAAAACTGACACAATTTGGAGTGTACCGGACAAAATTTCGGGGGTGCCGATGGAGATGCTGTAAGATCCTATACCCTTACCCGCTCTATCAGTTGGGTACACCATTCTTCCATTTACGTACACATGGGGTAATTTTTATCCATGACCTTACCCTAATAGAATTTTTACCTGCGTTGCCATCCCTAAGTCCATAGCAACCATTCCCATGATTTATACGAACCTTGGAGACTGTTGTTGAATAATACGTTGCATATTAGGCTACATACAATCGCATCCTCACTGCCGATCTCCTTGCCACCAAGGGTTGGCCTCATGAGCCCATGTCTCAGCTTTGTCTCTCTCACCCCGAAACGGCTTCCCATCTCTGTATGGAGTGCCCTTTCACGGTGGCGGTGTGGAACACCATTGATGCTTGGTCCGTGGACAAGCTTGGCCCATTCTCTGGGTCTCACGACTCCATCGACAAGGCGTGGAGTAAGATCACCTCGGGCACCACCTCCGTCCAGGCTCGGGAAAGAAGTGGGAGAATCATCTACGTTATGTGGAACGTCTGGAAGGAGAGAAACCGGCGTATCTTCTCTGCGACGCGCCAGACTTACCTTGAGGTGGCCTTTCTGGCTTTCGAGGAGTTCCGTCAGGTTTTGTGTGCGTTGCACCCTTCGGGGTCGGCGAGTGTTCTAATCCGTCGGGAATAATCCGCATGTGGGGTTTGTTTCCTTTGCGTGGGTTTGTAATGTCCTAGGTTTCTCTTCTTCTATAATGAATAGGCAGAGCTCCTGCCGGTTTTCGCTAAAAAAAACTCACAAAATGTGCCTATTATTTATTTTCTTAAAGAATTTGAAGCATTAAATAAAGTTTTTTTATTTTCTTAAAAACCTGTTCCCAGTAGCCCGAGATCCCCTGTAAGTTGTTGTTCACTTTTAATGCTACTCTCTATATATATACTCATGTCATCCCAAAATTCAATCCATCTTTCTCCTGCTAGCTCTTCGCCTCACACAGCCGCGGTCATGGATATTTGGATCAAGAGATTTTTAGGTCCGATTGTCTTCGCGCCGTAGCGGCTGGTCTGTACTACCTCTACAAGTTCTACATTTGGTGCACTCGTTTTGAGCCCGCGGTCGTGGAGATTGAGATGGCACAGACACGCTTCGACCATGTCGGTGTGCTGTAGGAGATCACGGAGGCCGTGGACTCGCACGACTGTGCCATCTGTCTCGGGGCTTTCGTTGCTGGGAATGTCGTTCGGTCGCCGGAGTGCCAGCACCAGTTTCACCATAGCTGCATCAGGCAGTGGTTCAGGAGCACGCAATGGAGCACGTTATCCTGCCCGATGTGCAGGGGGTTCTACCAGTAGATTTCTTAGATGATTTGGTAGATTGCTCACGGTTGTTCTTGGGTGTATGAGTTTCTTGGTCTCTCATGGAGTTGGTGGAGTCCATGGAGCGCCATATACCTTGGTCACTTCATCGTTAGTTATGTGGTCCGCTCGCTCGTTTGTACGCATCGGTTTCACGACAACTGCATCACGCACTGATTCGGGAGAACATGCAAGGCCGTTCCAATTAAATATAGGATGTGGGTAAGTGAAAATAAATAATTTATACTAAAATTTTATAGTTATTTTTGTCACAATCCATTATTAACGTGTAATATGCACTTAGTTAGCTTTGTTAACCACACGACAACGCTGCTAAAATTAATTATTATGGTCTTGGTTATACATTTGTGATGTATATAATTGAATTTTTTGATCTGTTGTGCTAAATTTCAAATGGATTTTTAATAAAAGTTCCATTTTTTTTCTAGACAGTTCCCCTTAACAAGAAAATGAATAACATAACCAACTTTGTTGTAAAAACACAAAAAGGGATGGCATCTCACACATAATTGAATTGAAATTTCACAACTGAATAAATTATATAGTGCATAGTTATAGTTTGTGTCTTCTTCTTTGGTTTATCGTTCTTAAATATCTTGGTAGAGTTTTCCAAGGCACACAGTCTAAAAAATATCTTAGTTGCTTCTTGTTGCATGATTAGGTCAAACGTGTGTTACAAGTTATAGTGGGGTCATTAATAAACTAACAACATGTTCATGCTCTCTAATTATTATTCAAATAACATCGCTTACAGTAATCACCAGCGAATAAAAACATTACTATGAATTCTACTATTCTTGCATATATATTTGAGTATTGCAAACGATCAAAACAATGCATTTTTATCATACGGTATGCAAGTGCTTCGCCCATTTTCTGAAATAAAAAAGTTTTGCACAGAAGTATACATGAAAATATATCTAACATCACTTAAATATAACATGTAGAGTGTCCACAGAAGAGAGACTACCAGCCAAACAAAACATGCCGTCACAATATTCCCACCACCGATTTCAAAATACCGAAAACACTCGGTATAGCTATATGTCGAGTGCTGCACTCATCATATGGCTTTCAACACATGATTGGTCGGCATTAACCTGTTTGCCGAGTGCCTCACACCGTCACACGTGTGACTCGATAAACAACTATACGTGTTTTTCTCGGCCTTTAAAAAACGAAGCACTCAGCAAAAAAGAAGCAACAAAAATGGATGTTTGAAGGCTCTGACAGGTTTGCCGAGTGCCCGGCACACTCGGCAAACTAGATCTCATCCTTCGGCAAAAAGGCTGAGCGAGGACGAGTGCAACACTCGGCATATAGGAAATAGGGGATTTGATTTGATCCCACAAATAGCAGTAATGGGAGGAGATACTTATGAACAAAAAAAAATTACGTCAACATGTGTGAATCGTAAGTTGAGGGGAGACATGAAGATATGATTGGATGGTTTAAACGCGTATGATGAACGTTGAGTGTTGAGCTACGCCCTATCACCGACTATCATTTTATAGTAAAGACTTTCCGGACACGGCGTTTCGGGTCATAGGCTAGATGCAGCCATTATGTAAAACATTTTTTAATTTTTCATAAAATGTCAAAAAAATTCAAATAATTTTTGGATATACATCAGAATATTTTATGTTAGCACAAATTTTTTGCAAAGAAAAGACATATCTTGTGACTTGTGCAAAAAAGACAAAAAAAATGTCGCGTACAAAGTCATTTTGTTGCACCGGATTTGTCTTTTTTGCACAGCCCGCAAAAAATGTCTTTTCTTCACGAAACTTTTTGTGCTAACATAAAATGTTCGGATGTATATCCGAAATTTTTACTTGAAATTTTTTGACATTTTGAAAAATGATTTTCGGGCAGTGGGTGCATCTAAACCTATGACCCAATATGGATTTCCGAGACTTTATGCCAATCTTAATAATTCATCCAATTCCATCTGATCAACATAATTTCTTGTATTTGAGAAAACATCGTATTTTCATGATTAAAAACTTGGTCATGTTGCTATCCTTATTTTATACTCTGTTTTTGGCGAGTCCCCGCAGCAACCTATTTCATCAAATTCCAAGAAAGTAAAATACTACTAACAAACACCTATTTCCTGGAACTCCAGAGAAGATGCTAACAAACTGAAGTGCACATGTTAATGCAAGTACGAGATGCCCCTTTTTGTGTGAAATAAGAGATGGCCTATTTAATTTACACAATCTCTAACTAACTCTTCAAGCTTCTTCTCTTTTGACGTCAGGCAACCATATATGATTCCACAAACACTCCAATCTGAATTCACCCATGAACGCGCCATTGTTCGATCAGTGCAAGCTCGAAATCACGCGTACTCATACCATCACTCACGCTCGACCACAACGGCTACAGACTCCACCGCATCCCCGGACTTCCTCCGACCTGCTCGTCTCGTATGGCCTCTCTCTTTTTTGTCGTTGCCACCATTGTCAGGCGGCGCCACGTAGACGAACGGCCCGGCAAGGCCATCCTCTTCGAGGGCGAGGAGTGGCTCCAGAGCTTCGACGACGGCAGACATGTGTGGCCGGGACTTGGGGCTGAGGCTCACGCACCGGTACGCCAGCGCCGCGGCCTTCTGCGCGGCCGTGCCGGCGTACTGCCCGGCGAGGTTGGGATCCATGACGCGGTCTAGCCGCCGGGAGTCGTTCAGGTACGGCCGCGCCCAGTCCACCAGGTTCTGCTCCCGCGGTGGCCGGCTCTTGTCCACGGACTTGCGCCCTGTCAGCAGCTCCAGCAGGACGACGCCGAAACCATACACGTCGCTCTTCACTGTGAGATGGCCTGGAGAGACGAAACGCGTGGATCGATGTTAACTAACTGCGGAGTAGAGACTGAATGTGTGCTTGTGGATCATCTGTGTTTGTGTGTTTACCTGTCATGATGTACTCCGGTGCAGCGTAGCCTTGCGTGCCCATGACCCGGGTCGAGACGTGCGTCTCGTCTTCTTCGGCCCGTCTTTGGCTAGCCCGAAATCCGATAGCTTGGCTTTGTAATCCTATAAAAGTTCAAATTTTAAGATGTTAATATTGCAACCCAACTTGCACATATTCCTGCAGCTGAATATTGACACGAAAATGTCTGAATTGGAGTATCAGACTGAGCCAATCCAATCAAATACAGTATTAGGTAGATGTAGCAGTGCTAAGAGTCAGTGGGATAGACTGAACCAAACCGGATGCACTCAGACTTGCACTAAAATCCAGCAACTCTGCCAATTAAAAAACTGATCGATCACATCAGTTCATGCATGTAACCACTAGATGTCAGTACGGATGCGTCGCAATGTTAGACCGAAGACTTACTCAGTCTAGTTCAGAGGTGTGAGCTAGTGTACTAGTCAACATTTTTCGTTGTTCAGTAGTTGGCATTTGGCAACCTGACAATTTCAGCAGTTTACTCGCTAGCTGCGAATAAGCAACACGCCATGCATGCATCTTCATATGAATAATAATCAAACTCTGAAGAATGAATCACCAAGTTCTAAGTTTGGAAGAGGTAGGTGTAGAATATAATTAACGTGATGAGATCTCGCATGTACGTACCGAGTCTAGCAAGATGTTGGAGGTCTTGAAGTCCCGGTAGATGGCTGACGGGGTTCTCGGCTGCATGCAGGGGGTCGGCACTTTTCCGCGCAATGACCCGCACGCACACCTGCATGTGCGTCGCCCCCTGGTCGGATCTAAACATCGAGTCGCGTTCGCTCGCTCGCTCGCGTGCATGCTGCTAATTAATCCTAGCTATACGTATGCTTTGCGGGCGCGGAGAAGAAAAGCAAATGGATCAATCAGTCGCGCGCGGCCGGTTTGTAGGTCTCGAATCGATCAGTCTCGATCGGCCGTCGCAGATCAATCAACACGTACGTACGTTACGTCCATCGCTAGCTAGCCCTCTTCAAGCTTGCGGGTCAACCATCGATGACTAGATTTTTCCGTAGATTAACTGAGTGTGATCAACAAATTAACTTTCAAGGTTGGTTTGTCCTGCTGCTTTGTAAATATTTGGAACGTAGATTAATTAATTTGGAGATATATAATAGTTATAAACCTCAACTGCCGGACGCCGCGGTGCAGACGGATGGGACGTGTGGACGCCATAATGTGGGATATTGTGTTTTTTCCTTGGTCAAGAGACGATACACAACTTTGGGGTGGAACTTACTTCACAAACAGGACTATCCGGTAGGAAAATTATACACTTGTAGGTTGAACACCCACTTCGACACCATCAACAAAATTATTTTAAGAGCTTGGCCCTCCACTTAGGGTTTTAAGTTTATTTGACCTGTCCTAACACAACAAATAGAAAAGGCACCAACGATTACCTCTTTCAAAAGATTGCTAGGAATTAGACGACTAGGGCCCCACGAAACGAGGGTTAGCCCGGAATTGCGTTGGGAAGGGCCGGAAACCGTCTCGACTTGGATCGGGACCTAATATAGGTATATAAGGGTCTTGTGCTTGGCCAAGATCCGGTACCTAACCCTAGTGGCACATATTTCACAAGCAAGCTAGCTTATCATGGAGAAAGATATGCACTTGTAAGTCTTGAATTCCATTTCGACGCCCTCGACACAACTTTTGTAACAACTTGGCCTCATTCTGGCACATTCATGTTCCTATAACCTATTTTACCCAAACAAAAAGATAAGGAGCATACGATAACAACTTTCGAAGGATTGCTAGGTGATAGACTACATAGGGCCCACTAAACTGGATTTTGTCTAAATCCGAGCGAGGAAGGGCTGCAAACCCTCCCCGACTTTCATGGGCCCTAATATGCATGGGTATATAACGGTGTTGTGCTTGGTTAATATGTGGTTCAAAACTCCGGGGTGACACTTCCTTTAAAAAACAACACTATCTCACGAGAGGATTCGATTTGCACTTGTAGGGCTAAACTCTCACTTCGACGTCATCGTCACAATCCTTGTAATATCTTGGCCTCCTATTGGGATTTTCATGTTTTTATGACCTATATAAGCCCAAACAAAAAGAAAAGACACATGCAATATCCACTTTCGAAGGGTTGATAGGGTTAGATGACGCGGGGCCACATAAAAACCTTCACCCGAAATCCGCGTCGGCAAGGACATGAAACATTTCTCGGTTTATTACATTGGGTCCTAGTACGGGTATACAAGGGTGTTGTGACTGGTCAGCGTAGTATGGGCAGCACTTCCTTCACTTATTAGATCTTCACTTACATGACTATCATGTAGTAAGATTTTACACTTGCACTTACATTTACGGGGTCTAAGAAGTCGGCGTGGCATAGGACACAAATCGATACGGGGAGAAAATTACGCTGGCTAATTAACCTAACTAGCTACTCCTCAATCACGCGCATGCTAGCTAGCAAGTTCAAGTAAGTGATTTTTTCGTGCGGGAGCAAATGCGTGGCTACTGGCTTGATTACATCAGCAGCTGAAAGGGCAGTAGCGATCTAGTTCAAATGGCTAGCAACAAGATTAATTGACATGTGCGACGTGGTTAGCTTCTCCATGACTCCAATAGAAAGCCCATATATACATGATTAATTGACACGTATGAGAGCGAAATCAACGACATGTATGTACATACAAATTGATATTCTCTATGAAAGCAGCTAGCTAGCTCTCTTAATTTTCTGCCGGTCAATTAAGCTACAAAGTCATTTCTCTCAAACGGCGACCCGGTCATGCAATATGTGATGTTGGTCAGGAACAACTACTGTTCCACCTTTATTTCCTGATTTTGTTGGCTCCGT
The DNA here is from genome assembly GCA_947311845.1 of Poa pratensis. Lineage (NCBI taxonomy): Eukaryota > Viridiplantae > Streptophyta > Magnoliopsida > Poales > Poaceae > Poa > Poa pratensis. Next base: position 26,870,899 of record CAMZMU010000054.1, on the reverse strand, counting down.
AATATTAATAGAATTGAAAACCGAAGTAATATCTTGAAACCACTTGTAGCAAACTAGCTACTCGATCCCATCGACGCTTTGCTATGTAGTCCATGCAAATGCCACGTAAAATGCTGATTGCTTTGCACATATGTGGCACTGACTCTGCCGAATCAGAATTTCGCCTCGCTTTATAAATATAGTCATGTTCACCGCCATCATCCTCGTCGAAAAACCGCCGCTTAATCTAGGCTGAGCTCGCCCGGAGCTCGGCACATGGTGTCACCACCGCAACAGCCAGGAGACAGGAGCGTGCCTTTCTTCCCGACAACGGCCAAGGAGGAGGTGGCCACAACCCACCATGCCCTGATCGGGGCCCTCCTGGCTCAGATTAGCCCCTCCCTGGCCCGCGCGTGCTAGCCACCACACTGTCGCCTGCCGCTGCAACTGGCCGCTCGTAGCTTTGAACTCGTCGTCGGACGGCCACTGCCGTGTTGAACCGCCGCCGCCGTCTGGAGATCTTGATCCTCCCGTGAACAATGCCGCAGGCCGCCGCTGCCCCACGCGCACGGGTAGAAGAGGGTTGCCGCCGGCGGCACCACGCGGGCTTCGCCCGACGTTCACGCTGACGACGACAGGGGGTAGGGAGAAGCGCAGGCTAGGGACGAAGAGGAGCTAGGTCCCCAGTTACCCGCGGGGGACGACGCGTTCGGTTGTGTATCCGTCATGTGGCACTAACTTCTTGGTAGATCTCCCTATCAATTTTTGATAACAAATATCGTCTTGAAGATCGGCAAGTGTCAGACTAGTTTTACCAGTATAAGGTTGCAAGCTTTCCAGTACTATAACAGGACACTTGTACCCAAAATATTTGTGGAATTTGGCAAAAATTACTACTCCACACCAACAAAACTATTCAAAGACCACGATACACGGCACAAGTAATGAGCCCCTAACCAACCGTCCATCATAAAGATAGGCACCGGAGCCGACCACGACGTTGAGGTCGTCGCCATACCGGCGCCAATGATCCCACGCGAGATGGCTAGTTTCTGGGAGACAATTTCTCGCGTGACGAGTGGATCAACATGCTGTCTAACAGAGCATAAAAGATGCTTAGTCCGGTGCGAGGACACTCACAAAAAGGGATTTGTTGTTGGCTCCAAATATAGCCAATATATGTCATGCATACGGGTTCGAGGAACAGAGTGCTCCAAATATAGCCAAACTTTCGTGGGACAGCGAGGGCGCGAGGGAGAGTACATCATATGCGCGATGGCGCGCCTCGCCAAAATTTCGGGGAGCATCTTGTGCGCGGCTAACGAAAAATTCGGGACAGCCCGCGAAAATTTGCCGAATTATTTTTGAGTTGGGCGAGCGGGAGCATTTGGATTTTGGACCAAACGAAACCCTGCCTACCCTCGCGAGTCGCGTCTCCCCATCCCCTTTCTCCTCACTCCTTCTCCTTCTCCTCCGTCCGCCGCCTCCCGGGCCACACCAGATCTTCCGCCGCCGCCTCCCCGTCCCCCCATCTGATTCCCGCGCCTCCTCCAAGCCGTAGAGGCTGTCGAGGAACTCCGCCGGTATGGTCCTCGCTGACGCCGCCGTCCGGAGCAACGAGATCCGGATCGGCTGCAGCTGCACCAGCCGTGGCAGTCCTTGCCCAAGCAGCAGCACCAACCGAGCTTTCGCGTCCCCTCACCGGCCACTGTAAGGTGCCGATCTCCTCTCCTCCGCCTCCATTCCAATCCTCGATTCCATCCCGCTCATGCTCCTGCTCCTGCTCGTGCCCGTGCAGATAAGCAGGAGGAGATCCAGGCTGGCATCCTCTGCTTGGTGCTCGCCTGGAGGCCGACGACGATGTACAAGGGGAGGAGGTGGGCGACCTGTACATGGTGGCTCGACCAGGAGGAGGATGAGCTCGCCCACGACGACCACCAAAAAGGTCCTTTTTTTATCTCCTTTTCCCCCTGTTTTGTTATGTTTATTTAGATCTCCATTGGATGTACTGGCACTTCTTTGGGAACGTGGGTCACCATTTGGCTGTAATTTGGGTTTTAAGTTACCCTGATGGTCTGATTAGGACATTGTTATGGAGTGGTTGCTCAGATTTCTTAACTTGGTATAGGCTTAAGAATAAGAACATGTCGTTGCTATTCTTGTGCTATGAGTAAAATGATATCTGTAGGCAACTTCTGGTTTCCTAATGCTTGATCTTTATGAGCTTCACAGCTCAACTTATGATATCTGTTTCAACATCATTTGCTAGCTGTGCAACATTAATTTACTTCATTTTCTGTGCACATCACCGGGACTGAAATGTAGCGACTTTACCTCTTGCTAGATGGAGATCCTTCAGTGGAGGTGATCAAGGAGAGCCGCGACGCCTCACACGACGCAAAGCGCACGGTGACGCAAGCCCTAAGGGGCAGGTACTCTTCTCGTCTCTCGCGGTGACGGCTTGGTTGCAGACTTCCGATTGTCAGACATCGTGTAGCCTAGTTTCATACGATTAATCCTGCTGCCGTTCTCTAGCCTAGCCTATTTTCATACGATTTAGCCTGCTGCAGATTTAGCTTTATTTTATTTCGACCCAATAGTGCTTCTATCCTTGCTGGATCACAGTGAACTGAATACTCAATATGTGCATTGGCAGATGGGATACTATCCAGGAGACCGAGGAGTGCCGCTGCCATGGATGCCTCCCACAAAGGCATCTTGCTGGATCCCAGCTCGGCAACCATGAGTTATGCAGTGGCGTGGACGACGGCGTCGGCGCTACCGCAACCCCAAATGGTAGGCCTCTGTTGTGGACTTGTGGTGGTGTGCTCACCGCATCGCAACCACGGTGGCGGCAGCGGTGTCCTGCTTCGGCTACAAACCGACTGTACGTGCTCCTACCCTTCTCCATGTTGCCTTCGTGCCATGGCCGTTTTTTGTACTTGTGTGCTGTCTTTGTGCTAGCCATTCATGCCCCTCTGACACATGAGGATATAGTTGTTCATCTGTTCAAATTGTTCTGAAAAATGTTGTTGTCATGCCGTGGTTTTAGGGCATGAGCTGCTTTTAGCGATTGACGATTTTAGTGGTGGTTGTGGTATGACTAGGATTTGATCATGCCACTGTCAAGTACTGAATCTGCCATCTTCTGTGATGTTTACACAGGTCAATGATTTCATTCACAATGCAGACAACTCTGACTCTTAGCAGCAGACTCTCATCATGGAGAAGAGCATCCTGAACTCGATTAATGCCGTGAAAGAAGGTAAATAATTTAGAACTGATCTGATCGATCCCTACCTCTCTGTTTTGATGCATACAAGATGAAGTTTGCCTCGTGCTGAGACATTTCCTCTGGTGCTTGTGAATGGTGAATGCAGCTAGAGCACATGGTGTACTTCTTTGCCGCGATGGCGCTGATGCAGTATGGGCTGGTCTCGGAGCTGGTGGCAGCCTCTGCTGCTTGGTGTATGCCCAAGAAGAGTCCCATCTGGACTGTACACACGCATTACACCACCTTTCAACGAGCTACAGCTAATGTAAGCCCTCCCACTCAATCTTTTCTTCTCCAGTTGGATGTGTCTGACGGTGTCGATGCCTACCTGAATAACTTTAGTAGAGCTGGAATTTGTGAAATGATATTTGTGTTCCGCCTTCGTGCGGGTTTAGTTTACATTTCCATTGGATGGATTGTGCAATTGGTTCCTAGGGAACTAGCATCACTGAGTAGCTTTTATTAGTTAGTCATGATGGTTTGATTAGGACATTGTTATGGAGTGGTTGCTGAGATATCCTTACTTGGTTTCGTGCTAGTAAAATGATATATTTAGGGGATTTCTGGTTTGCTAATGCTCGATCTATTTGAGCTTCACATCATTTGGTAGCTGTACAACATCAGTTTACTTCATTTTACCTGCGCATTGCTGGACCAGAGTGGACTGAAATGTGGCGACTTTACCTTGCCAGATGGGAGATCCTTTGGTGGAGGTGACCAAGGAGAGCTGCGACGCCATACATGAAGCAAAGGGCATGACGACGCAAGCTCTGGGGGAAGGTAGGTATTTGCCCGAATCGGAAGTCTGGGCTGTTTACCTGCAGGCGTTTGGCTAAATTACATAATCTGAGATTCGGTTTCGAGTTCTAGACTGCGATTTGACGTAGTTTGATTGGACTGTACTGTTTAGTTGCATGTCATGCATCAGGTTAGGCTGTCGTTGAATCGTTGTATCTGAGGGATGGATACCATTTCGTGTTACACATGTACGGAAAAGGTTGATCTGACCACACATTTGAAATGTTTAGTGCAGAGTATTGGACTGGCATAATTTGGCCGAAGCTTTTGCTTCTTTCAGCATGCCCTGTGTAGTATTCATATTTTTATGTGATTTTCCCTTTCCTGGGAAGCTATTAGGGGATCGATTATATACATTGATCTAGTTAACTATACATATGCATGTTATTCAGCTTATACTATTCATATACATATGAAGTTGTGAACCTGGTTTTCTGTAGAGCAGCGTACACGGGTGTGTGCAGTGGGCTTTAACTTCAGCTATGATCATGTTGGCTGTTAACAAACTAAGAAATCTGAACATCATCTGCCTGTGTGTGTGTTCTGCAGGTCAATGATTCCCTTTGGTGCCCACCACTGGTCTCCCGCACCGACGGCATGGTCATAGACTGCCAATTGTCTCGGACGGTGCCTTTCCTCGCAAACTGGAGCTGTTGCTGGCATCTTCCCCGAGCAGCTGCTGCTGGCCACAACTCCGACCTGCTGCTGGCCATGTCCCGGAACTGCTGCCGGCCTGCACTGTGACCTGCTGCTGCTGGCTAGGGCTCCGGTGGTGTCTCGGACGGTGCCTTTCCTCGCAAACTGGAGCTGTTGCTGGCATCTTCCCCGAGCAGCTGCTGCTGGCCACAACTCCGACCTGCTGCTGGCCATGTCCCGGAACTGCTGCCGGCCTGCACTGTGACCTGCTGCTGCTGGCTAGGGCTCCGGTGGTTCTACTGCTGCTACCGGCCACCACTCTGACCTGCTGCTGCCAGCGAGGGCTCAGGTGGTGGTGCTGCTGCTCCTGGCCCCAGTCCGCGACAATCTCCTTGGCTCCCGCGCCGCAACCCTCCGGTGAGCTCCTCGGGTTCCCTCCTTTCTCTGTGGTACCAATTTTCATTGAGCCGTGGACGTGCTGTGTTCCGGACGCCCGAGCCGATGAACTATGTTTTGAATTATGGCGATGTTGATTATCTTAGTTCTGTTGCTATGACACATTGACTTGTAGGCTTGTTTTTTCAGAGATTTTTATGCTAGTGCTTCTGGTAAGGCAACATAATTAGCGGTTTTATGCATGTGTATGAGATATAAATTCTTATATACATTCCCATGCTTGATTCACCATGTTTTGCTTGGAGTAGTAGATGCAGCCTCGGCGTCCCTGTGTTGATTCACCATCTTGTATTTGGAGTAGATTGAGCAAGTGTCGTTCATGTGTACTATGTGACTAATGATTTCTATTTCCATTCTTCATCTCCTAGGTAATTTGGATCATGCAAAGGACCATGCCTCCCAGTATACTGCTGTTGTTACAGTTAAGGTGTGGTTTTTGTCGCAGCTCTGGAGTGTTTGTTTCTCATGTGTTCCAACTTTCAAGTGTTGTTTTTGGCAAATCACCTAATAGATTACTACAACAACCACAAACCCCCTATTTTTGCTGGCTTGTCAGTTCTACTCCGTAGTTATTATACCACTGACTTGTTTCACTAGTTCTAGTTGTTTCTGGAGTATTTAAAATCTGACAAGAACTGATTCCTATTTGATTCCTTGCTCATAATCATGCACTGTACATATCCATGATCCCTACAACTATTAATAGTGTAGAAACCTCGTTTATGCAACTAACTTTTTGTATATTTGTTGTACAGGACCCTGACATGGTCGCAACATTTGGTCATGGTGGCTCTTCAAGATGTGCGGTTTTCCACTCGAACCGCTTGTAGTTTGTTGGATCATGACCATTTTTTCCGCTTGCGCATCCTGTTCTTTGAAGGAATCCTACATGTGTCGTCCTGGATCTGAGCAGATTATGCTATTTGTGAAGGTGATTTGTATACTTGAGCCGTGGACGACTAGGTCAGGCAGGCTATGTGCTTGTGAGGTGGCTGTAAATCAGTACGTAGTTTGTAATGTTCTTTTTTGTGAGAGCTGGAGTTGGAAATCCATCTCTCATGGGGCTTTTGTTTGCAATTTGAGACAATCTGTAATAGTTGTTTCGTTTGCACAACATTCTGGTTAAACTTGTGAGCTGAATGGTATACCACCTATGTCCATAAATATAAGATGTCCTATTTGAGACATTTTGTATTTAAGAACAACGGAGGGAGTATGATTGTTTGTCGTGCGATCCAAATCCCGCAGAAGTAGGAAAAGCTGATGCCGAAATTTCTAGCAAATGCTGTCATCGGTTGGAGGAGTTATGTTGTGTCACGGCGAGCGTAAAAAATAGTGGTATTTTTTGTAGATGAGAAAACAAGCATCAAGGTGGTCTAAAAAAAAGAAAGACAAGCAACATATTATATCTTACAAAATGTTCTTGGGTGTATGAGTTTCTTGGTCTCTCATGGAGTTGGTGGAGTCCATGGAGCGCCATATACCTTGGTCACTTCATCGTTAGTTATGTGGTCCGCTCGCTCGTTTGTACGCATCGGTTTCACGACAACTGCATCACGCACTGATTCGGGAGAACATGCAAGGCCGTTCCAATTAAATATAGGATGTGGGTAAGTGAAAATAAATAATTTATACTAAAATTTTATAGTTATTTTTGTCACAATCCATTATTAACGTGTAATATGCACTTAGTTAGCTTTGTTAACCACACGACAACGCTGCTAAAATTAATTATTATGGTCTTGGTTATACATTTGTGATGTATATAATTGAATTTTTTGATCTGTTGTGCTAAATTTCAAATGGATTTTTAATAAAAGTTCCATTTTTTTTTCTAGACAGTTCCCCTTAACAAGAAAATGAATAACATAACCAACTTTGTTGTAAAAACACAAAAAGGGATGGCATCTCACACATAATTGAATTGAAATTTCACAACTGAATAAATTATATAGTGCATAGTTATAGTTTGTGTCTTCTTCTTTGGTTTATCGTTCTTAAATATCTTGGTAGAGTTTTCCAAGGCACACAGTCTAAAAAATATCTTAGTTGCTTCTTGTTGCATGATTAGGTCAAACGTGTGTTACAAGTTATAGTGGGGTCATTAATAAACTAACAACATGTTCATGCTCTCTAATTATTATTCAAATAACATCGCTTACAGTAATCACCAGCGAATAAAAACATTACTATGAATTCTACTATTCTTGCATATATATTTGAGTATTGCAAACGATCAAAACAATGCATTTTTATCATACGGTATGCAAGTGCTTCGCCCATTTTCTGAAATAAAAAAGTTTTGCACAGAAGTATACATGAAAATATATCTAACATCACTTAAATATAACATGTAGAGTGTCCACAGAAGAGAGACTACCAGCCAAACAAAACATGCCGTCGCAATATTCCCACCACCGATTTCAAAATACCGAAAACACTCGGTATAGCTATATGTCGAGTGCTGCTGTCGGGGGGCTGCCCCCGGTAGGGCAAAGATGTGGTGTTAAGTGTTGCAAAGAGCTAGCCGGATCAACATATAGCCGGGTCACTTGGGCCGGATCTCTCGTGAGAGTCGGTTGGCACATGCTAGTGCGATAAGACGCCAGAGAGGATCCGGTAAAGACAAACCGGATCAGATTAAGAAGTGTCGGCTAAGTTAGCCGAGTTGGTCAGGAAAGATCCGGATAAAGTAGCCGGGTTGGCCAGGAAGGACCCGGATAAGGTAGCCGGGTTGGCCAGGAAGGACTCGGATAAGGTAATCCGGATATTGCACAAGGGCCAAGTAATGGCAGAAAGGTTCACGGATCCTGCAGGTCTCCTGCCAGAGGCTGAGAAGACAGCCGGGTCAAGTCGCAGGTTTTCCGGGTCGCAAGGCCCTAGGCGCTGACTTGGCCAATTCGGGAAAGAGGATATGACCGAGGCCCGGGGGCTACGCCTGCCATTGCCCTAAGTGGCAAGATAGGCCTGTTAGGGACTTGACGGCCAGGTCAGGTCACGGGATTCCTGGGAGCGCAGCAACCTAGGAGCTGACTCGGCCAATTCGGGAAAAAGGATATGACCGAGACCCGGTGGGCTACACCTGCCATTGCCCAAAGTAGCAAGATAGGCCTGCTAGGGCCTGACAGTCCAGCCGTTGGATTGACAGGAGGCAGAGGCTTGTCCTTTTCCTCTTGGCAATGCCATTGTCTCATGGAGCCAGGGGCAGAATAGTAATTCGGTTTGTGTATAAATGAGCTACCACATCCTCCAGTGCGAGGGACGAGCAACAGAGGAGGGAGGATCGACCATTGTGAGCATCATTTCCCCCCAAGCTTCATCTTCTACCTGGAGCTCACTCCATTGTTCATCATACAGCTCAAGGAGCGCTCTGTACTTGTAAACACTTGAGATATAAGAGAGTAGGCTAGAGCTGCAGTAGGGGTGTTACCTCCACAAGAGGGCCCCGAAGCAGGGTACATCGTGGTGTTCTTTGCTGTTCTTGGTTTGCTTTGTTCTTGCTGGTTCTTGCGACTTCTTGCTGGTTCTTCATGCGTGCTTCGTGAGCGCGCAAACCCTCCCCGGTTCCCCCAACGCCCAAGCGAGCCCACACTTAAGCCATCCCCATGGCATCTGCCGTGACACCACCACGACAGCTGCACTCATCATATGGCTTTCAACACATGATTGGTCGGCATTAACCTGTTTGCCGAGTGCCTCACACCGTCACACGTGTGACTCGATAAACAACTATACATGTTTTTCTCGGCCTTTAAAAAACGAAGCACTCAGCAAAAAAGAAGCAACAAAAATGGATGTTTGAAGGCTCTGACAGGTTTGCCGAGTGCCCGGTACACTCGGCAAACTAGATCTCATCCTTCGGCAAAAAGGCTGAGCGAGGACGAGTGCAACACTCGGCATATAGGAAATAGGGGATTTGATTTGATCCCACAAATTGCAGTAATGGGAGGAGATACTTATGAACAAAAAAAAATTACGTCAACATGTGTGAATCGTAAGTTGAGGGGAGACATGAAGATATGATTGGATGGTTTAAACGCGTATGATGAACCTTGAGTGTTGAGCTACGCCCTATCACCAACTATCATTTTATAGTAAAGACTTTCCGGAGACGACAGTTGGCGCCCACCGTGGGGCGAGCGGCGGCGTTGGCTGGGGTTTCCATCCGGACGGGCACCGTCGCTGGCTCCGGCGAGCGGGTCCTCTCTGGGCTCGTTTGCAAGATCGGCGAGTTCAACTTCATCAGCGACAACGCGGGGTGCTTCACCGACAAGCCCTTCCCCGCTGACGGTTTCCTCATGACGCTCGGCAGCTTCGTCACCTACGTCGCCACCGAGCCTGTCCGCGAGTACCCGGCGCAGGTGCTCGTGGCTGCGGATCCTCCCTCTTTCCGCGCAGCTCTCGGACGGCGTAGCGCTCGCCCCGGGAGTAGCGTGGAGGTGATGATGACCGGGCCAAGTGCAGCAGCTGGCAAAGGAGATACCAGCAAAAGCATGCCCGAGGAGCTGGCCACGCCAGTTGATCCGGTTGGCAAGCCGACTCGGACAGCTAAGTTCCCAAAGGAGAGACCAGATCCTGTTGGCCCGCTTGGCATGTCAAGTAGGGAGGCTCCTTTAGAAGATGTCTTGGAGAAATTAGCTCGGCCAGTGGCACCTGGGGCAGATGTAGAACTCACTGTAGCTCAGCTAGAGGCAGAGCGCCTGAGGTTGCAAAAAGAAGCCCGGTTAGTGGTGGAGTCTAGGCAAGCCTTTGATAGGATATGAGAGAGTACAATGCGGCTAATGGAATCACAGATGGTTTTACTCCTGTAGTGCATCGCTCACGCAAGAAAGCCGAGTTGCGTAACAGGGGTAAGGACCTCAATGACGAGTTAGCCAGAGCTGCAAGATCGAGCTCAAGTAAGGCTACTAGTCATAGATCCGGCACAGGCAAGCCGGTATATAGCTCCCCGGCTAAGAATCTTAGGGCTGCAGCGGCAGCGCGAGCCGAATTAAGTACATTAACCGGGGATGCTTGGCGCAAGCAGGCGGAGAGAGTCAATGAGCTTGTAGATGTGTGCAACAGGCAGAATGAAGCCTACCGGAAAGCTAATCCGGATGCTGGTGGTTCCCGTGTAGTGGTGTCGGTTAAGGCTGCTAGCCAGAAGTCTAAGGGCCAGGCGTCATCTCCGCATGTTGTAGTTGACCGATCCCCAAGTGTGAACTCGGGTAAGAGCAAGCAGCTGCAAACCTATGATGCCGTATATGCGGGCAAGCAGCTAGCAGCTCAAGGAAGAGGCGGACAAAGCAGAAACAGTGGTGGTCAAGGCAATCTGGGTGCGGAAGGGGAAATTCGGCTGGCCGAGGTCAACCACCACGCCATCCCGGACAGCAAATGATGGCACAGGTGCAGCAGCAAAGTGGTGGCCAGGTGGGCTACCGCTATGACGATGGCAATTCGGCTATGGCGCGAGCCGGATACCAGACGTATGACAATGCACTGGCGTCGAGACTGGGGCCTCGGATGTTGGATCCGGATGATCAGCGTCTCAAGTTGGACAGAATCTACCAGTCCGAGAAGCTGGAAGAGCAAGGCCCACCGGGTCCACCATGCTTTGGACCTCGGATAATGAATGAGCCAAGTGTGCCGTTGTTCCAGCTCGGCCGCAACACGAAGCCGTATAATGGCAGCACCAAGCCACAGGATTGGCTGACGGACTATGTATCATCAGTGCACATTGCGGGGGGCAATCGCCGATGGGCGGTCCGGTATCTCCCGCATATGTTAGAAGGTCCAGCCCGGATCTGGTTGAATAACTTGCCGCCGGGTAGTATCAATTGTTGGATGGATTTGGAACAGGCGTTTAACAGCAACTTCTCCAGCACCTACAAGAGGCCAAACCGACCTCAGCTCCTGGCTGCATGCAAGCAGGAAGAGAGGGAGACAGACCGAGAGTATTTGACTCGGTGGAGCAACATGCGCAATTCTTGCGAAGGTGTAGTAGAGGAGCAGGCCATTTCATGGTTTGCGCAGGGATGCAGGCATGGTACCCCACTTTGGCAGAAACTCCAAAGAGATATGCCAAAAACCCTGGCAGATATGATCCGGATAGCAGACACGTATGCACTGGGTGATCCAACACAGCCCGCATTGGATGCAGTGGGAGCAAACAGGAGGCAACCGGTTAATAACCGAGTTGGACCATTAAGGCCCAGTGACCGACATGAATTCGGTTACAAGAGGAGAGATCCGGATTACAGATACGGTTCTGATCAAGTTGCTGCGGTAAACATGGACCAACCCGGAGCGGGAGATAGCCAGAGGCAAAAAACTGATGGTCCGGCTTGGAGGCCGAATCAAGGTACTTGGCCGAAGAAAGTGTGGGAGGGACCAAGTCCACCTCTGACTTTTGAGTCCAGATTAGATGGGCCTTGCTGTTATCACACAGATCCGCGCAAACCGGCTAATCATTCGACCGGAACTGTAGTTGGCATCACCGCATTCAGGCGGAAGGTCAAAGAGGACCACCTCAGAGAGGTGCTCCTAGACCGAATTTCAGGCCAAACATGCCTAACCGGAGCCAATGCAACCCCGGTGAACGCTGGAGCTCCGAGGCCAGCAGCAACGAAGCCGGTTAACCTGGTGAACATGGGAGGCAATGACAATGATGTTGGCCCAAGTAGGCAAGGTGGATACCCTGGAAATGATTACAAGGAAGCACATCAGAGTTATGTGGTTTTCGTGACCGAGCCAACTGACAAGAAAAGTCAGTTGAGAAGAGCAAAGGAGGTGAATGCAGTGATGCCAGCAGTTCCAAAGTACTTGAACTGGTCTGAGCAGGAAATCACGTGGAGCAGGGCGGATAATCCCCGAATCATGCCAAGTCCAGGAACCTATGCGCTAGTCGTGGATCCGACTCTGGTTGGGCCCAAGCTGAATGTGAAGTTTAGCCGAGTCTTGGTTGACAATGGCAGTGCCATAAACATCATGTATCGGGATACAATGGTCAAGTTGGGTATTTCGCCGAATCAGTTGCAACAGAGCAGTTGTACTTTCCATGGCATAGTACCCGGGGTGTCTTGTTCCCCCATGGGTAAGATCTGGGTGGATGTGTTGTTTGGTACCAGGGACAATCACAGACTTGAGAGTCTCGAGTTCGAGGTGGTGGATTTGGAAAGCCCATACCATGCTCTGCTTGGCAGGCCAGCATTAGCCAAGTTCATGATATCTACTCATGTGGCCTACCTCAAGATGAAAATGCCTGGCCCGAATGGTGTTATCACCGTTGCGGGAGACTACAAGAAGGCCATACAGTGTGCTACAGTTGGTTCTAACTTAGCCGAATCACTGGTGATACAAGCTGAAAAGAGCAAGATGCACGAGGTGGTGGCAATGGCGAAGTCGGCTCAGTTAGGCGTGCTGGCCATGACCAATCCGGATGCGGGTGCAACATTTGAGGTGCCCAAGGAGACGAAGAAGATCCCCATTGACCCGGAGAACCCGGAGCGCATGGCCATCATTGGTGCCGGGCTGGATGAGAAATAGGAAAGCGCGCTCTGTCACTTCCTCCGTGAGAATCGGGATATCTTTGCATGGTCGGCTAAGGACCTGCCTGGTGTTCCGAGGGAGTTGGCAGAGCACTCTTTATTTGTCAGGCCGGATGTAAAACCGGTGAGGCAACCGACTCGGCGTCTCTCAGATGATCGAAGAAAAGTGGTGCTTGATGAGCTGGCTAAGCTGCTTGCAGCCGGATTTATTATGGAGGTGTTGCATCCAGACTGGATATCCAATCCGGTTCTGGTAGAGAAGAAGAAGGACGAACCAGCTGTGGTCAAGGTGTGGCGTATGTGCATCGACTTCACCAATCTGAACAAGGCATGCCCGAAGGATCCATTTCCTTTACCTCGGATTGATCAAGTGATCGATTCCACTGCTGGGTGTGAGTTGTTGTCTTTCATTGATGCGTACTCTGGTTTTCACCAGATACCACTGAACCCTAAAGATCAAATAAAGACTGCTTTTATTACCCCGTACGGGGCGTATTGCTATCGTGTCATGTGTTTCGGTTTGAGAAATGCCGGTGCAACTTATCAGAGATGTATGCAGAAATGCTTACACTCCCAAATGGGCAAAAATGTGCAGGTGTATGTCGATGATATCGTCATCAAAACTAAAGAAAAGCACACTCTCCTCGAGGATCTCGAGGAAACATTTGTGAACTTAAGAAAATATCGTTTGAAATTGAATCCGGATAAATGCACTTTTGGTGTCCCGGCTGGAAAGTTGCTCGGTTTCCTTGTATCGAGCCGAGGTATTGAGGTGAATCCGGCTAAGATCCGAGCCATAGAAAGAATGAAACTGCCAAAATGTCTGAAAGATGTACAAAAATTCACCGGGTGTTTAGCCTCGTTGAGTCGGTTTGTGAGTCGGCTAGGAGAAAAAGCCTTGCCCTTGTATCAGTTGATGAAAAAGAGCACCGGGTTCACGTGGACCCCGCAAGCAGATTCGGCTTTCAACGAATTAAAAAAGATGTTGTCCACTGCACCAATTCTGGCGTCACCTTTGCCGAATGAGCCAATGCTACTTTACATTGCGGCCACTAACCGGGTCGTAAGTGTGGTTATTGTGGTAGAAAGAGAAGAAGAGGGCAAATCCGTGCAGAGGCCGGTGTACTATTTGAGTGAGGTGATCTCAACTTCGAAGCAAAATTATCCTCACTACCAAAAGATGACATATGGTGTGTACCTGGCGGTCAAGAAGTTAAAACATTACTTCCAAGAGCATCCGATTACAGTGGTGTGTGAAGCTCCAATTGCGGAGATCATTGGGTGCAAAGATGCAACTGGCCGAGTTGCCAAATGGGCGATAGAAGTGTCTCCTTACACACCGCATTATGAGAGAAGAGATGCTATCAAGTCTCAGGCTTTGCCGGATTTCCTTTGTGACTGGGCTGAGATGCAATATGAACCACCTAAACCGGATTACAATTACTGGAGGTTGCACTTTGACGGTTCCAAATGCAAAATCGGGCTAGGTGCTGGGGTGGTGCTCACATCACCAAAACAGGATCAATTGCGATATGTATTGCAGATTCATTTCTCAGCGTCAAACAATGTAGCCGAGTATGAGGCACTGATCCATGGGCTTAATGTGGCTCGGGACATCGGCGTTCGCCGGATTGAATGTTTCGGTGATTCGGATTTGGTCGTGCAGCAATCTTCTGGAAATTGGGATGCTCTTGATGCCAATATGGCACTGTATCGGTTTCATGTTCAGAAAATTTCGGGATTTTTTGAAGGCTGTGAGTACAAGCATATACCTCGGCTGGAAAACCAAGCTGCAGATGTTCTGTCAAAACTCGGGTCGTCTAGGGAGGCAATCCCACCCGGATAGCCTTGAATCATCTAAGGGTCCCTTCAATCAAACCTTCGCCTGATTCCGAGTCGATTTTTATTCCCAAGCAAGAATCCGAAGCTATTCCTATGAATGTTGATGTTGAGTATATCGAGGAAGACCCGGGGACTGCATGTCCGGACTCGGGGACTGCTCACACAGATTCGGAAAATGCTAACCGAGTCTTGGGAAAGAGGAGCAGAGATGAAGATGATGCTAACCGGATTGTGGGGAATGGACAGAAGCTGATAGAAGAAATAATGGCGGCCAAACCTGTGGAAGAAAATGAGCACTTGTTCCCTTTGCATCCAGTACCAGAGTGGGCTGAAGAGATCATGAAATTCATCGAGGAAGGAAGCTTGCCAAGCGATGAAACCAAGGCTAGGCGTGTCCAGAGGAGATCCAAGGCTTATACCATCATCAACAAGGAGTTATACAAAAGAAGTGTAACCGAGGTGTTGCAGCGCTGCGTGGAGCCAGCAGAGGGCAAGGAGATGCTCCTAGAGATACACCAAGGTGAATGTGGACATCATTGCAGTACAAGAGCCCTGGTGGCTAAAGTGTTCCGGCATGGATTTTATTGGCCCACTGCTCATGCAGATGCGGAGGACATAGTCCGCAGATGTGAAGGATGCCAGAGATTTGCTAAGCAAACACACTTACCCGCATCGGCACTGAAGACAATTCCTATTACTTGGCCATTTGCTGTGTGGTGTTTGGATATGGTGGGAGATTTCAAGCCGGCTAGGGGCAACATGACACATATGCTGGTGATGGTGGATAAGTTCACCAAGTGGATAGAGGTGAAACCAATCCGGAAAGTGGATGGCCGTTCGGCTGTAACCTTCTTGAAAGAAATCATTTTGAGATACGGATACCCTCATAGCATCATCTCGGATAACGGCACGAACTTTGCTGTCGGAGAGTTTGCCCGATTCTGCATGGATAAGGGGATCCGGTTAGACATAGCCTCAGTGGCGCATCCAGAGTCCAATGGACAAGTGGAAAGATCAAATGCTCTAGTGTTAGCCGGCATCAAGGCTCGTCTCATTGAACCATTGTTGAAAACTCCGGGGTGCTGGATAGATGAAATTCCATCAGTTCTTGGGGTCTAAGGACTACACCGAATCGGTCAACAGGCTACACGCCATTCTTTCTGGTTTATGGGGCAGAAGCTGTCCTACCCACTGACATAGAATATGATGCACCAAGGGTGGCAATGTACACTGAAACCGAGGCAAAAGAGGCCCGGGAAGATGCAGTGGATCTGCTAGAGGAAGCAAGAGAGTTGGCCCTGTCTCGGACAGCAATATACCAGCAAAATCTCAGGCGTTATCATAGCCGAAAAATCAGTCCTCGAGTGTTTCATGAGGGTGATCTAGTGCTGAGGCTGGTGCAGCGCAGCAAAGGCCGACACAAATTGTCACCTCCATGGGAGGGACCATTCATTGTGAGCAGGGCTATGCACAATGACTCGTACTATCTTATAGATGTACAGGAACCAAGGGAGGATGGCCTGGACAGACCCGGACAAGAAACCAAGCGACCTGGAATGTAGCTCTGCTTCGACCCTTTTACTCTTGAAGGGCGCAATGTATGTATTTCGGTTTATCATAAATGAAATTGCAGCAATCCGAGTCTGGACTCGGGGACTGTTTCGTAATAATGCATGTGTTTTTTACTGTTTTTTGTCCATACCGTTCGTGTGCCGAATTGCTTTGAACCCCGTCCCAAAATTCAAGTAATGTATGTTGTGTTGTTGATCTCGTGACTCGACTGACAAACACCAAAATGGTAGTCAAGAGCAGAGATGAGGAATATGGGAAACATGAAAATGGACTCGGGGACTCGGTCCAAAACCGATTCGGCACACGTCGTTTACTAACCCCTGTTATTTATTTTTTCGTTTATGTTGAATGATTCTAAACCACAACTCGCATGTTTCAAGTATTGTATGCTATGATTCCTATCTTGTGACTCGACTGTCAAAACACCCAAAGAGGTAGACAAGAGCAAAGATTTGGCAAAAGTAGTAAACAAGAAAACAGACTCGGGGACTCGGTTTAAGATGATCCAACATAAACCTTGTCCGGATCGCGTTAAGCATGATAAGCATAGTCTCGAAAGAACTTAAAATAGTCTATTACATCTGCTCCCGGCATACCGGGGATTTAATGTTTTTGTTAAGTACTTCAGGGTGCAGCGGACTCGGTCGCGGCAGACTCGGTCATAGGAGTTTCGGTTGCGGGAACTTCTGTGGTAGGAGCCTCGGTTAGCGGAGCTTCGGGGGCACGGGCTTCAGCTACGGGTGCTTCGGTTGAAGTGGACGCGGTTACGGGAGGTTCTGTTGCTGGAGCAGACTCAGAAGATGGTGGCACTTCGGAAGTAATCTTGACTGGAGAGCTTGAAGGATGGGCGGATTCGGAAATATCCGGATCAGGTGAAGCCTGTTTAGTAATCACAGTCAAGTTAGTGGCTGGAATCACAGGAGACTCGGTTGGAGTTTGTTCGGTGAGCTTGGCCGAGTCGGAGGCTGGTACCTTGCTGGATTCTTCTTCATCAGACTCGCCCTCAGAGTCGGCATATTCTTCTGCGGAGGCATCGTCCGATTCCTCTTCTTCAGTCTCTTCCCCATCGGAATAGACCGGAGCGTCCAGATCAAGATGCTTGGTGCGTGCAAATTCGGCCATGAAGTTGGCGGCTTCTTCACGGATCTTGATCCGGGTAGGGTCTGTAGCCCATGGAGAACCTTCGCGAAATGAGCGCACTTTGGCAAGGTCAATTAGCTCATACCAGGACATGATGAATAGTAAAGCTGCGTCAGCACCAGCGCGGGCGGATGAAGACCTCCACTGCTGTAACCGAGTCATCGCTTGGTCCAGGTCTCTGATCAGCTCCTCCGCAGGCACAACTTGCCGCGCTTCAGGAAACAAGATTCGGTGAGCCTTGAGACTGGCATTAAGCAGACCGATATGGGAATCCTTCAGAGGAGCAATCCGGCCTTAAGAGCTGTAATATGATCTTCGATGTCCCATGTCTCTGATAGGGAGCCTCGGTTAATTTAGCTCTCTCAGCTCGGGCGTTTCTCACAGCCTGGCGGCTTGAAGCCGGATGCTGGTAAACTCTCCTACAAACAAATAAGCTAATACTGAGTTCAGCGAGAAGGAACACAAGCATATGTATCGGTTAAGAGCAGAAAGAAAAAGGGGATTCGGTGAACTTACGATCCATGTCATCGTTAAGGCTAGCAAGTGCAGCAAGCCATTTCGCACTGGCCGCTTTGTGAGCACTCAGTTCTTCTTTAGCCGCTTTGACTTCGGCTTCAGATTCGGCAATGGTCGTTTGAATTTGCTGGTCCAGTCTGGCCCGCTTCTCAAGTCCGGCTTTGAAAGTATCCCGATCCTTCTGGATTATGTCTTTTTCACGCTTCAGCGTATCCCGCTCTCCTTTAACCTTGTTCTTCACTTTTTCAACTCGGTCAAGCTCTCGCTGGAGCCGAGTTACCTCTGATTTTTCCTCGGATAAAGCGCGCTTGTGCTCTTCTTCTTTCTTGTCCATTTCAAGACAGAGCCCATCGAAGGAAGTTTGGAGCTTCTGGTGCTGATGGGCGAGCTGCTTAAAGAGCTTGCCGCGAGCGGTCATGGTTTCCTGAAAGAAAACAGGCAAATGGCGTCAAAAGAATCTCGGGGACTGGCCCGAGATTAACCGAATCAGTTGGAAAAGAGACTCGGGGACTGGAAGTCCCACGGTGTCCTCGGTTAAGGCAACATTCATGTTAAGTTTTTTAGAGATTCAAGCCGAATGACTTTCTTACTCGGAGGAGTATCAGTCGTTCGACCCGAATCTCGGGGACTGGGTATAGTACTATTTGATCATGTTAAAATAAAAGCAAGATTCGGAAAATTTACCTCAAACACCCGGTTAGCTTCAGTAACCGAGGTCTGTACAGAGTGTAATGATTGAAACATCCGACTAGGCCCAGCCGGATGTGGCGCTGAAGGAGAAAAATCTTGGCGAGGTCAGCATCATTCCAAGCTTCAATGAATTGCTTGGCGGACTCGAGCTTATCGCTGCTCGGAGGGCGGGATTCGACACGGACTGGCCGAATCGAATCGCTGATGGGGCGGCAGAAACCTTCTTGCTAGCAACCACCTGCTTATCCGAGGTGGTTGGAGTTGTGCCAGAGGCACCTTGAGTCGGCTTGGGTTGCGGTGACGCACCCGGAGTCTGCTTCGGATGTGGCTCCTTGTGCTGCTTCTCGGAAACTTGCTGTTGCTGTTGCTGCTTCTGCTTTTTCTTCTTCTGCTGCTCTTGATTCAGCAGGGTTTGCGCTGCGGGAGTAGGGCGAGGATCCGGCTTAGGCAGGGCGTAGCCGATGTCTTGGCCTTTTCCTTCTCCAGCTCCTTGAGAGGGCGTGGCCAACTTGAATCTCGGATTGGAGCCGAGGTTTCCTCACTCTCCAAGTCAATAACCGGCTCTGAAATGGGAGTCGGCTGAGGAATATTGGCAGTTGTGACACGCGTTGGTGAGGTGGCAGTTCGGTCAGGAGACTGGGTTTCCATGGCCGTATCCAGTGGAGGAATGGGAGAAGAAATGGAGGAATGAGTCTGCGCGGTGATGAGGACATCACTGCATAAAGCAAAGCAGACAGTTAACTCGGATATATATGACTCGGTTAACAGAGGAAGAAAGCAAATAAAGTTAAGTCAGTATTACCCCTTGGTGGTAGGCATCGGCTTGACGCGATTCGGCTTGTCGCCGGACTTCTTTCTTCTTTTTGTCTGTGGGGCATCTGTTTCGGGCGCCTCAGCGCGTTTCCGAGAGGCCTCTTCAGTATCTTGTTTGGCTGGAACACAAGGAGGTGGTTTCCATGAAATCGGAATAGCGTCGATGGGTTCTAAGAGGCAGCAATCTTCATCTTCCTCGTCGGAAATATGGTGAATGTTGATTGCTTACCCTTGCGGACTGGCTTGGCACGGGGAATTGGCAAATAGTCATCCGTATCCGGATCCTCTTCGCCCTCGCGCGGCGGGCTAAGATCCGGTGTCCATGCCTTGGTGGAGAGATCTCCGTCTTCAGTAAGTTGACGATCAAACAGCTGCAAAAAAGATAATGCGAATCCGGATCAGGCCGGGGTTATTCAGATGAAGTAAGATTGGATTCGGAGAGTGGTGAGCTAACCTGTGGAGGAAGTTTTTCCCGGTAGAATGGCTTTACACCCCACCGCCATTTATCCGACATCTCATTGGCAGCAATGGCGTTTACCCGTCTGAAGACGGAAGCTTTGTCAAGCTCGTGCTTGCTGATCCGGGTAGGATCTAGTGCGCCACGCATGTGACATATCTTGTGATCACGCCTTTGAAGAGGGCTGACCCGGCGAGAGATGAAGGTCCGGAGGAGGTCGTCAGAGATCATACCATTCTTCAAAAAATCCTCCAGAGTGGTATGCACTGTCTGAAGTTCAGCAATTGTTTCAGCCGGATTGTAACCGAAGTTCAGTTCGGCTGTGGGCGGCTCCATCCTGAACTCGGGCAGATTGAGGGCATCATGGCCCTCAGCACTCTTCACATAAAGGAAGGTCCTTTGCCACTTCTTGACCGTGTCTAGGCCAGTGACACGGGGAAAGATGGATCCCTGCCTTGGCGTGATGCTAACCGAGCCGCAAGCAGTCAGTTGTTTCGGCTTGGTACCTGGAATGGTATGCTTGCGGAGGTGGAAGTATTTGGCCCATATATCCACACTCGGCCAGAGGCCGAGATAGCCTTCGCAGAAGGAAGTGAAAGCTGATAAAGAGACGAAGGCGTTCGCCGGGAGGTGGTGAAGTTGTAGTCCGAAAAAGTCCAGAAAGGCCCGGAAGAAGTCACTAGCAGGCAATCCGAACCCGCGCTCGAAATGCGCTATGAATACCACGCGCTCACCGGGTTCGGGGGCCGGTGCGAGTTCTTTTCCGGGTCTGCGGCATATAACTTGCGGCGTTATACGCCGGGTGGCTCGTAGCCATTCCAAATCATTCCGGGTAACATCAGATCCCTCCCATCTGCCGGGAGGAAGTTTGGCCATAACCGACTCAGTTCTGCAGTAAAAAGGCAGATAACCGGATTAGGAGATTCGGAATCCATGACACCAAAGAAGAGTCGGATAACATTGAAACCGAATCAGATCTAAGGTAACTCGGCTAATCTTATCCCGGGTAGGGTTAACCGGGTCCAGTGGGGAAGGTGATGCGGTTGGAAATCGCAAACATCTTTCCGCGGGTTTCTAGGGTTTGGAAGATCTACAGCGGTGGTAAAAAAGAAAGAAAATTACGGGTAAAAACATGGTTGAACTGCTCCTACGGTGACAAGTCTTTCTAGGCTAGTCTGATGTAAAACTTGGAGAGAAAGTATACGGAGTATGCTATGGCATGAACATGGCTTAGATATGCATCAATCTAGCAAGAACAGGCATGTGTATTTCAAGAGTATGAACTTGTCACGGTGGCTATGGCGAGAGGAGGAAGAACTTACAGTGCTGGTTCCTCGAAGGAGGAGTTCGACGGAGAAATGGCGGAGATGGGCGCGAGGCGCGGCTCCGGCGGTCTTGCTCTGGTGCGCTGTG
Source organism: Poa pratensis (assembly GCA_947311845.1). Classification (NCBI taxonomy): domain Eukaryota; kingdom Viridiplantae; phylum Streptophyta; class Magnoliopsida; order Poales; family Poaceae; genus Poa; species Poa pratensis. Next base: position 26,849,787 of record CAMZMU010000054.1, on the reverse strand, counting down.
CGTCCCCGGCGCGGCGAGTTTGGAGGTCGAGATTGCGGCGGCGACGGCGGAGCGGATGAGTAAGGGAATGAGGCGAAGAAGAAGGGGAGGTTCCTTCGCCCACATTTATAGCCTCCAGCGGTAACTGCCCCCACTGCTGCGCGGTTTTCGGAGTATCGTGCATTAACCGCACCCTGGAATTCTGTGGCCTTCAGTATGGCCGTGTATTCCCAGCACACACGAGGCAATAGAATTCTAAGCGGTGGGGAGGATCCTATGTGCTGGTCAACGAGGAAACCGAGGAGACGCGGTCGTTTGGTCAAATGCACTCGAGTACCCGGAAAATCCGGATAACGTGCTGTCAGTGACATGTCAGATCAGAGACCCGGATTATGGGGCTTTACGCAGAGATTCACTGCCAAGTATCCCGGGAAATCCTGAGACAAGATTGTATGATGTATGATTCGGTTAGTGATGTTAATTTTTAACCTGCTACGGCTCTTCAGCCGAGGCTGTAGAACCGCACCAGCTTCGGGGACTACTGTCGGGGGGCTGCCCCCGGGTAGGGCAAAGATGTGGTGTTAAGTGTTGCAAAGAGCTAGCCGGATCAACATATAGCCGGGTCACTTGGGCCGGATCTCTCGTGAGAGTCGGTTGGCACATGCTAGTGCGATAAGACGCCAGAGAGGATCCGGTAAAGACAAACCGGATCAGATTAAGAAGTGTCGGCTAAGTTAGCCGGGTTGGTCAGGAAGGATCCGGATAAAGTAGCCGGGTTGGCCAGGAAGGACCCGGATAAGGTAGCCGGGTTGGCCAGGAAGGACTCGGATAAGGTAATCCGGATATTGCACAAGGGCCAAGTAATGTCAGAAAGGTTCACGGATCCTGCAGGTCTCCTGCCAGAGGCTGAGAAGACAGCCGGGTCAAGTCGCAGGTTTTCCGGGTCGCAAGGCCCTAGGCGCTGACTTGGCCAATTCGGGAAAGAGGATATGACCGAGGCCCGGGGGCTACGCCTGCCATTGCCCTAAGTGGCAAGATAGGCCTGTTAGGGACTTGACGGCCAGGTCAGGTCACGGGATTCCTGGGAGCGCAGCAACCTAGGAGCTGACTCGGCCAATTCGGGAAAAAGGATATGACCGAGACCCGGTGGGCTACACCTGCCATTGCCCAAAGTAGCAAGATAGGCCTGCTAGGGCCTGACAGTCCAGCCGTTGGATTGACAGGAGGCAGAGGCTTGTCCTTTTCCTCTTGGCAATGCCATTGTCTCATGGAGCCAGGGGCAGAATAGTAATTCGGTTTGTGTATAAATGAGCTACCACATCCTCCAGTGCGAGGGACGAGCAACAGAGGAGGAGGATCGACCATTGTGAGCATCATTTCCCCCCAAGCTTCATCTTCTACCTGGAGCTCACTCCATTGTTCATCATACAGCTCAAGGAGCGCTCTGTACTTGTAAACACTTGAGATATAAGAGAGTAGGCTAGAGCTGCAGTAGGGGTGTTACCTCCACAAGAGGGCCCCGAAGCAGGGTACATCGTGGTGTTCTTTGCTGTTCTTGGTTTGCTTTGTTCTTGCTGGTTCTTGCGACTTCTTGCTGGTTCTTCATGCGTGCTTCGTGAGCGCGCAAACCCTCCCCGGTTCCCCCAACGCCCAAGCGAGCCCACACTTAAGCCATCCCCATGGCATCTGCCGTGACACCACCACGACAGCTGCACTCATCATATGGCTTTCAACACATGATTGGTCGGCATTAACCTGTTTGCCGAGTGCCTCACACCGTCACACGTGTGACTCGATAAACAACTATACATGTTTTTCTCGGCCTTTAAAAAACGAAGCACTCAGCAAAAAAGAAGCAACAAAAATGGATGTTTGAAGGCTCTGACAGGTTTGCCGAGTGCCCGGTACACTCGGCAAACTAGATCTCATCCTTCGGCAAAAAGGCTGAGCGAGGACGAGTGCAACACTCGGCATATAGGAAATAGGGGATTTGATTTGATCCCACAAATTGCAGTAATGGGAGGAGATACTTATGAACAAAAAAAAATTACGTCAACATGTGTGAATCGTAAGTTGAGGGGAGACATGAAGATATGATTGGATGGTTTAAACGCGTATGATGAACCTTGAGTGTTGAGCTACGCCCTATCACCAACTATCATTTTATAGTAAAGACTTTCCGGAGACGGCGTTTCGGGTCATAGGCTAGATGCAGCCATTATGTAAAACATTTTTTAATTTTTCATAAAATGTCAAAAAAATTCAAATAATTTTTTGGATATACATCAGAATATTTTATGTTAGCACAAATTTTTTTGCAAAGAAAAGACATATCTTGTGACTTGTGCAAAAAAGACAAAAAAAAATGTCGTGTACAAAGTCATTTTGTTGCACCTGGATTTGTCTTTTTTGCACAGTCCGCAAAAAATGTCTTTTCTTCACGAAACTTTTTGTGCTAACATAAAATGTTCGGATGTATATCCGAAATTTTTACTTGAAATTTTTTGACATTTTGAAAAATGATTTTCGGGCAGTGGGTGCATCTAAACCTATGACCCAATATGGATTTCCGAGACTTTATGCCAATCTTAATAATTCATCCAATTCCATGTGATCAACATAATTTCTTGTATTTGAGAAAACATCGTATTTTCATGATTAAAAACTTGGTCATGTTTCTATCTATTACAGTGGATTGCCACGTACATATACCGATATACTACTTCCTTATTTTATACTCTGTTTTTGGCGAGTCCCCGCAGCAAACCTATTTCATCAAATTCCAAGAAAGTAAAATACTACTAACAAACACCTATTTCCTGGAACTCCAGAGAAGATGCTAACAAACTGAAGTGCACATGTTAATGCAAGTACGAGATGCCCCTTTTTGTGTGAAATAAGAGATGGCCTATTTCATTTACACAATCTCTAACTAACTCTTCAAGCTTCTTCTCTTTTGACGTCAGGCAACCATATATGATTCCACAAACACTCCAATCTGAATTCACCCATGAACGCGCCATTGTTCGATCAGTGCAAGCTCGAGATCACGCGTACTCATACCATCACTCACGCTCGACCACAACGGCTACAGACTCCATCGCATCCCCGGACTTCCTCCGACCTGCTCGTCTCGTATGGCCTCTCTCTTTTTTGTCGTTGCCACCATTGTCAGGCGGCGCCACGTAGACGAACGGCCCGGCAAGGCCATCCTCTTCGAGGGCGAGGAGTGGCTCCAGAGCTTCGACGACGGCAGACATGTGTGGCCGGGACTTGGGGCTGAGGCTCACGCACCGGTACGCCAGCGCCGCGGCCTTCTGCGCGGCCGTGCCGGCGTACTGCCCGGCGAGGTTGGGATCCATGACGCGGTCTAGCCGCCGGGAGTCGTTCAGGTACGGCCGCGCCCAGTCCACCAGGTTCTGCTCCCGCGGTGGCCGGCTCTTGTCCACGGACTTGCGGCCTGTCAGCAGCTCCAGCAGGACGACGCCGAAACCATACACGTCGCTCTTCACTGTGAGATGGCCTGGAGAGACGAAACGCGTGGATCGATGTTAACTAACTCCGGAGTAGAGACTGAATGTGTGCTTCTGGATCATCTGTGTTTGTGTGTTTACCTGTCATGATGTACTCCGGTGCAGCGTAGCCTTGCGTGCCCATGACCCGGGTCGAGACGTGCGTCTCGTCTTCTTCCGGCCCGTCTTTGGCTAGCCCGAAATCCGATAGCTTGGCTTTGTAATCCTATAAAAGTTCAAATTTTAAGATGTTAATATTGCAACCCAACTTGCACATATTCCTGCAGCTGAATATTGACACGAAAATGTCTGAATTGGACTATCAGACTGAGCCAATCCAATCAAATACAGTATTAGAGTAGATGTAGCAGTGCTAAGAGTCAGTGGGATAGACTGAACCAAACCGGATGCACTCAGACTTGCACTAAAATCCAGCAACTCTGCCAATTAAAAAACTGATCGATCACATCAGTTCATGCATGTAACCACTAGATGTCAGTACGGATGCGTCGCAATGTTAGACCGAAGACTTACTCAGTCTAGTTCAGAGGTGTGAGCTAGTGTACTAGTCAACATTTTTCGTTGTTCAGTAGTTGGCATTTGGCAACCTGACAATTTCAGCAGTTTACTCGCTGCGAATAAGCAACACGCCATGCATGCATCTTCATATGAATAATAATCAAACTCTGAAGAATGAATCACCAAGTTCTAAGTTTGGAAGAGGTAGGTGTAGAATATAATTAACGTGATGAGATCTCGCATGTACGTACCGAGTCTAGCAAGATGTTGGAGGTCTTGAAGTCCCGGTAGATGACGGGGTTCTCGGCTTCATGGAGAAACGCCAACCCTTTGGCGGCGCCTACGGCGATCTTCAGCCGTGTTGACCATTGCAGCGACGCAGCGTATTCTGCATGTAAATCACGCACGAATTAATTAGTAATCAGATGAGGCAATGAAAGTTGGAAGCATATACATAGTTTATTGTAGTATTCTATATATATAGTGTATTGATCGATGTACATAGCTGATAAAAATAACCAAGAACTAGATTGCTGTACATGGCGTGTTCTTGCAATTCTCAGTGCTACCATGTTGCTCTCATTAATAAAGCATGGGGCATCTTTATTTGTCCGTTTCCCTACTGTGATGGAGATGAATCGCTAATTCTGCGATCGGCACAATCCGCAACTTTTGACTTACTAGCGAGAGTGTATTAGCTATACGTATATATTTGTCCGAAGCCACACACGATGGATCGCGAGGGCCTGTATAGTGAAACAACTTTGCATAAAGATCTAAAGTGAAATAACCAATAAGCACATAGAGTGTCAACAATTGGTGCAGGGTGTCCTATCACTATACCACCTTCCGATTAATCATCGACCAAATAGACGCCTGGACATAGCACCAAGACCAAAAGGAAGATGCCGGGTGTGAAAGAAAATATAAATCAAAGTGGTTAACAGAAAATGACTCCAGACCTCTCCAATACGTCTCCAGGTATATATGCCAAGGGAAGTGAAAGTTGATGTAACTCTAGAAAATGGACACCACATCAACAAGTCTAAAAGCCAGTCTGACCTCTGAACAATCGGGAAAAACCAGGAGATCACGTTGATTAAATTAAGATAATTGAAGGGTACAGAGCAAGGAAAGCCACTCCGGCCATCCGTCGACGTATGTACTCCCTCCGTTTTTTAATATAAGATGTTTTAGATAGTACATATGTTGTCTATATGCACACTAAAATGAGTGAACATGCACACAAAAATGTATCTACATACATTTGTGTGCATGTGCATATGGATAAAATCTAAAACATCTTATATTAAAAAACGGAGGGAGTATCTATCTAGCTGCAAAAGGCCGGCGATCGAGCAAGTGGTTGGTAAAAACCGCAGCCACCAGTTGGATTGATATGGAATCTCTTTTAGCTTAATTAATGATGCATCGGTGAAAAGGATATCGATCCGACAGCAATGTCTCAGGAGTCAGGAATATCCCTTTCTTGTTTTTTCAAGAAAAATATCCTTTTCTTGTGGTGTGCAAAATCAAGACTTGCCATAGTACCACTTACACTATTCTGATCTGCAACCTCCGTACGTGTTTAACTCTTAGACAAAGAGAATATCTCGTTTTCTTTTCACAGATAACAGAGGCAAAATAACATTTCCAAATATATATAAATCCTACAAGCAAGTAAAAAGGTTGAGTTCTTTTTTTGTATGCGTATACTTACTTTTGAAGAGATGTTTCTCAAGGCTTCCCCTGGTCATGAACTCGTAGACGATCAGCCTATGCTTATCCTCGTAGCAGTAACCGATCAGTTTGACGAGGTTAGGATGCCTCAATTGCCCAAGGAAAATGACTTCGGTCTGCATGCGTCGATCATAGCGTTCACACATTATTTTCGTGCAGTTCATGAGTCAAATACTCAAATGTAAACGTATTGTATTTCACTAGTTTGCTTTCAACGAATCAAACAGTGAAGAAACAGATGATAAATCAACAAAGGAAATCATTGAGATAAGCAAGCAAATCAATACTATTCCATTTTGAATTTGTCGCATGCATGTTGTCAATTAGCACCACATACAGCAGCTAAAACTTTCTCGAAAGATCAGAAGTTCATTTAGAATATGTCAACACCAAGGAAACTTCTACTTGTAAGAAAAGACAGGTGGTTTGGAATATTATCACATAAGTAATGAAAAAAACAAACCAAACAGAGGTAGGTATGCGGGAAACTGATGGAAAGTGCTACGTACAAGTCTACAATACTAATTTATTCCAGCAGAAAGGACAATTTTCTCTTCTAAGAAGGTTATGTCATGCTTTCCTGAATTAATTATGTTTCGCTTTCAAAAGAAAAAATTACGTACATGTTGACGTTTCATTATTGCAGAAAACGGCAATCCAAATGTATTTATCATGAAGAAATAGCTCGAATACATGTATATCATGGATGATAAAATTGTTAGCTAACTCAAACCTCTGAACATCGTCATTCAGAGCAGCTCAACAAAGTTTTGAAGATATAACTGTCGGTGACGGAGGAGTAGATAATGCGTACGTACGTACCAGCCACTCGTTGTGTCCCTGGTTTCCCTCGAGGTCGAGCAGCTTGACGGCGACAGGCTGGGCGCGGAGGCCGGGCTTGAGCTTCTCGTCGACGTAGCCCTTGTAGACGGGGCCGAAGCCTCCCTCGCCGATGAAGTTGGTCATGGAGAAGTCCCTGGTGACGGCGCGCAGCTCGGCGATGGTGAAGACGTGCAGGTTGGAGCCGACGAGCGACAGGGACAGGTCCTCCGGCGACACCATCCCGCCGTTGAGGCTCAGGTCCGAGAACGAGATTCGCCCGTGTGCCGACCGGCTCGGCCTCCGCACCTTGCCGGCGCTGCTGCCAGCCGCCGCCACCTTGGTCTTCTTCTTCTTCATGCTGTTCTTGCCGGAGCCGGCTGCGGCTGCGGCGGCGGAGTGCGAGCTGAAGCAGCCGAAGAGCGACTTCCACGACGACCTCGCCATCGTGTCCGTCCGCGAGTGCGCGTTGATCTGCGGGCTAGCTAGCTGCCAGCTTCTTTTGGCCGTATCGGGATATATATACACGCGGGCACGGGAGGTGGTGGTGCACTTGTGCCGGCGTCGATGGCTCTTGGTGTGGTGATCGACGGCGGGTTTTGGTCCGGTGTGACGTGGTGAGGGATGGACGGACGGATGGCGTGCGGGCGGAGGCTTTTGACTTGGGTGGGATCGTTGACACGGGAAAGCCATTCCCGCTGCGCGGCGTGGCCGCTGGAAAAGGCTCGTTCTCACGAGGCCACCTGGCGCGTCAGATTAGGGACGGACGGTCCGGATGGAAGCCCCGTGCCCGTACTTCTGTGTCCGTTTCAGATTGGACCGACGGGGCGAGCAAATGGATCGAGATTCAGAGACAGAAGAGCAACAACAAAAGAAAAAAGCAGAGGGCCAACTTACTTGATTTTCTCTAGAAAGAACAACAAATGGATTCTTTAATTGATTGTCACTTTATGTTGTTCAGAATGGCCGAGTTGATTTTCTTCAGAAAAGAAAGTACTGTTTAATTTGCCATTCCTTGCAAATTAAAGGAAACCTGCTTAATTTGCCTTCCTTTTGGGAGAATCCATGTTCACTGACCATGTACGATTGAGCATGTCGACTGTGTTGGCCGGCACACCTTTCGTACTTACTGTTACTTTCTGTACTTCTGTTTAGATGCGTTCCTTTCTGTACTTATCAGTGTACAACTTGTACTGACGACACAATCGGAATATCCATGTACTGCATGAAACTTGCAAGGGACGTTGCTCCTGCTTGCTTGCTTGCGTACGTGGGAATGAGGTCGATAGCTACGCTTCTAAGCGGGATGCTAAGCTTCGCCTCGGCGTTCTTTTCTCGAAACGGCAGTGGGAGTTAGCGGACAGGCATGCTCAAGCCACACGAGCCATGCAAAACTTGTACCATCTGCTTTCGATGCTTGAGCATTAATTATCCGAGGAGAGAAGTAAGTCTGAACTAGATCAGTTAACAGGAAAGCTCTGAACTCTGATGTGCTTATATGCATCACATCGATCGTATCGTAGTTTGCAAGTAAGTGATCAAACAGTCCCATACAACCCCCTCCATTAAAATAAACCGTAGGCCCGAAGTAGAGAAAGGTGCTCTGTTCTGTTGTTTTCGCCTCAACTTTTATCATTTGAAAATACATTCTTTTGTTTCCAAAGTGTTATCCCTGCTTCGATCGCCAGCGCCATAAACTAATACCGCGAGTGCACTAACAGTTGGGGCATGATCTTCCTTTTTCTTCGGCTAGTCACTGGCTCCGCGTCTATGCTTTAGCAAATTTGTGCATCAAGATGCACCAATGCATTCGGCACACAATTGCTTTGCCAACTTTGTGCATCTACAAGAGAGTCAGTCACCTCGTGATCGTGATCGTGCTAGCTAAAGAATTAACCATGTGTTCGTCGGTGTCAAACTCGAGAACAGGACAGAGCACCAAATTTCAGAGCCTCCCACTCCTGGCCAGGCCAGCCATGCCATAAAACACAAAGATGAATGAAAGCGAACGAGACGGCACGGCCCGTGCTAGGGAGAGAGACGGCGACCAGAGGCGATCTAGGCTTTATATTTCTCTTGCCGGCGACGTCGCCAGCCGTCCTATCTCAGGTGGTCCATGGGGTTTTGGAGGTGAGGCGGACGACCGACTTTCGCCGGCGAGAGTTTTTTGTGTGTGGAGTTTTAGTGTCTTTTTAGGATGGGGAGGCGACATCGATAATGAAGACTAAATAAGTTCCTACTCACCCTATCCGGGCTCCGATGGTGCGTCTAGCCCTGATGGAGTGCGCATGGACTTGTGTGCCTAGTAGATCTACTGAGATCCAGTCGGCTTCCGTATTTGTTGGTGTGGTTCTAGATCTGACTCTTCCGATTTAGGGTTCTCATCATTCACGATGGTTGTTGCTCTAGTGCATTGATCCTTACGGGCATTGGCACGGCGACTTCTCGTCTATCTACTACGACAAGCTATACTGCGATAAGATTTGTCCGTCTACGGTGATCAGCGGCGGATTTAGATTCATAATATTGGGGGTACCAGAATTTACATGAACAATACAACTTCAATACATGGGTTCAAATTTTGTGAATATCACACTATAAATAGTATAGTTTGGTCTAAGTATATTCACAATTCTAACAAATAGTGTTAAAATTTGCTTTTAAACTATTAGAGAACAAGTCTAATCTAAATGGTGTAACCTATTTTGCATCTTTGGAGGGGTGCCATGGCAGCAACCATCCCCCCACCCCACCCACACACACACACCACCCCCACCCCCAGTGTTGTAGTCATTGTTGGGCGATCCAAAAACAAATTTATATTTTAATAATTTTAAAGGTTCTTTGTGTAGCTATAGATAATTATTAATAGATCGATGGACCTTTTTAGAAGAAAAACACAAAGATGAGCATGTGTTTGAATGGAACTCCTCAGAAAGCTGCGAAATATTCTAGGGAGTAGGTAGTGCTATTGTATATTGCAAAGACGAGCACATGACATTCTGCTGTGCTAATTAAAGAAACAAATAAGGTTGCTAGATTTAATCCTCTTGACATAGAGCTAGGTCGCTTGTAAGACCTTGACCTTAGGTTCCTTGTAGCTAGATATCGTACGGGCCGTGTGGCGCACGTACGCATGACGGGACGCCGGCGTTTTTTGCTTGGCTGAGACTTTCTGTTGTTTTCAAATTTCCTTGGCTGAGATTATGTATATAGACAATGAAGACCTTTGTAAACACGAGTGATCAAGATCATGCCTTCGTCGTGAGCTCTGGAGCGCGCGGTACCGTTCATGCTGTACAAGCGTACATGTCATGTAAAACATGCAATTTGATTACAATTCACAAACCACGCGTGGCTTCCTATGTATCTTCCATAAGGTCAATCCAACAATTAGATGGATACGTACAAATAAAGTACGAATTAAAAAGATCAAGATTTTTTGGTAGTCCTTTTGTTGAGGGGTAATTTTTGCTAAGAGCAATCTAGCTAAATGTAGGTGGAACGGAATTAAAAAATATTGTTTTTATGTGATAAAGATGCGACAATAGAACATCTCTTCTTATCTTTTCTTATCTTTATTATAGCGTATAGTATTTTTTGCATTTAATATGCTTAGAAGTTGGTTGGTAAAAAGGTAAAAATGGAAATATAAACTGATAATTTCTGCAACGTGTTCCTCATCGGCCATAGTCCACTCCTTAGCTAGCCAAACGAAAAACAACACTTAAGTGCAAGCCCATGTCTTTCGGCCAATCTTCTCAAAGGAGCAGACCGATGAGCCAAGGAATTGCACACCCTAAGAAGAACTGGGTGAGTATGCCGCATTTTTCGTGAGCGCTGATGTGATGGTGCCAATTTCTGGAATCATTTTAGCCTAAACGACGTACAATTTTAGAACAAATTGTTTTGCACTTTGGGATTTTCAAAGATAGAAAAATACATGTGTATAGAGATCTCTATGAAATGATACCGAAAAATATTAAAACATATGACTATTTTGTGTCTGGTAAAAAAGATGATAAGAAAACACTCATCCATTTACTTTGTTGTCTTTGATTAGTGCATCCCTGACGGACCGTTATCACCCCTTATGGTTCTAGGATCTTCGTCACAAGATAAGTCTCGTGAGGAATTACGAGGAACTGGGTGAGCTGTGGCATGCCAGGGATCACATTGTAGGGCATCTCAAGGTCGACGGACTCAAGCAGACACATCTCTCTCCTAACATTAGTTCTTCTTTCAAATGTGGTAGGTAGCATGATCTATTCTAATGGTGTTCTGGTGGTTCCTGCGATGATTCCATTGACCTCCTTGACAATCGGCTGGGACACTGACTCTGGAGCCGATTCAGGGTGTTGAGCATGATGAGGTTACAAGAGCATCCATCATCAATTAACACCCGTGAGGTTAGCGTTTTGGCGATGGTTGGTGTTACCAAGAGCTATTTCTCTTTCGAGGGGATGGGTCAAAGCCAGGGAAATCATCCCCCGAGAACTTTATGTACACGTCCATCCATGGGTTGCTCCTGGAAATGGGGGGGAGGGGGCGCTCTATCTTGGCCATAATCGAGTGATATATTGTCTTGGCATTGGCTCGAGGCTCGTGGTTTGAGGGCCCATCGTAAACATGAAGGACCTCCTAGTGCCGGTACCCTTCTAGCCTGGAAGTTGAGGTCGGCTTGATCTCCATGAGAATCTCTCTAGCGAGGCGACAGTTCATCCGAGAATGAGCGGTCGTATGATGAATATCACACGAATTGCTTCGTTTACATAGGGATTATGAAAGCCAGTCGTGGATTCGCCAACAGACGCCTTGGCGGTACGGGTATGGATGCCTTTGAGACCTGATCCAGCGGGATAACATTGGGAGCTCCATAACTCAGCGACCTCCACGGGAGGGCCAGCCTTCCCCGTTGCAAATGGCGTGTGGCAACGTCTTAAGGTGCCGAAGGGAACTCGCTTCCTGTTTGCCGTCGAGAAATATACTTCTCGGAAGTGTTGATATAGATCCAATCCATATGACGTGCGCACCCCCTACCTGGTGCGCCGAATGTCGAAGGATGGTTTTTGCAATCTCACGAAAATATCACTTCCGAAGATGTTTGGTATGGGCTCGAGCCATTAGGTAGGGATCAAGTTGATGATAAAGAAGTTCCCTATAACTTTATTCATGGTGTGGTCACAAGATCGTGCAAGACTATTACAGATGGATCTCGGCGAGTTTTACATAAGTACCCAGCGAGAGTATACGAATCCAGTGTTTATGGTATGGAGGCTACAGAGGCTAGGGCTTGGACTTGTTGGTATTCTTCTCGGGTCCATATTCCTCTAAACGTGTCCTTCTGGTAATATGAGGTTCGGCTATATATAGGTGTCAGTGGTAGCATTCTCCATATTGCACGCTAGGTTTTGAAACGTGTTGCACGTTAAGTTGATCTTTTGGCATTCCTTCAATGTCCGTCTGGTTGAGAGGTCCTTCGATCAGGGTAGTCTTCATATACCACGGTAGGCTAGATCGGTGGAGCTTCTGGATGAGGATCTCCTTGATCACAGATTTATTGGACATCGTGGGCTGGATGTGGCGATTACGGTCCAGCCCCACTTATCTTCGGCAACAATAACCACCACCACCGACAACACAAAGACTTTGGGAAGGATTTGTGAAAAGATCTACCTCAGATAAGGGAATGACACGCCAGAGCCGTCTTCATAATTAGATCATGGATTTTTACTCCTTGGAGAAAATATCAGCAATCCCCACAATGCCTTCAACAAAAAACCTACACGTTAACTCGGTCATTGCCATGTGCACCCAACCAAGGTCAAACATATGGGTTTTCACCCAAGAACACTCCAATAGAACCACCTAACCGACATCATCTTTTGTTGTAGTCTCCACTTGACGAAGAACTCAATGCACTCTACATGGCATCACACACACCATAGACATGGGAATTGGGATGCACAAGCCTAGTTCTAACGTGAACATCCAAAAGAGACTGATAACCATGCCTACAAGCACGTGTTGTCGACAGTGGACTAGCTATTCTGAGGGTAAGGTCGTTGAAGCCGTAAAAAATCCCACAAGGGGCTGCACCCCAACCCATAATTTCCTAGCTAGCGGTGGCCGATGGTTGCTAGCTAGCACCTGGTGTGCCCCAATATGAGGATCGAATTTTGTATGTCACCTCTTGTCAGTGTAACGCCTCTTTGACTTCTGATCAGTCCGAAACTGGCAGGAACACGAGCCCCTACATGAAGAGCCGATCTCGAGCCTAGAAGTTGAGCCTAGTCTAGGATAAGGACTGTTGCACTGTTGCGCCTCTTTTGGACATTAGATCTCGAGCCTAGAAGTTGAGCCTAGTCTAGGATAAGGATAGTTGCACAGTTGCGCCTCTTTGGGACAAAACCACGGCCGTGTTCTGCTTGTCTGCACCGTGTACCACCAACGCCAAACCTCCTGATGCCATTGTTGTTGTGTGTCAACTGCTGCCTCACAACCTTGTCGGTGTTATACCATGTCAACGTTGTTGCGCAACAAAATGTTACTGACCCGCACAGGAGACTCTTCGTCGGCCACCTAGGATTGGCCTAGAGAGCGGAGGTTGCTGTTGCGGAGAAATCGGATCAAGAACCTCCCGTCTGGACCACGAAAGGGTGGGGTGGTTTGTGTTTCAATTACGTTTTTTTTCTCAGAATGAGAACATGCAAGGATGCACAGGAAAAGAATAGGTTCATTTGTGGTGCCAGGGCGTCATCGTCGTGCCACCTTCGGCTTCGTCTTCGTCGCGCCAAGTTCTTCACGACCTCGAGGTCGGCTACGTCGTATACATCGACAACGCTTGTTGCGGGAGCGTAATCCCCGCTATCGGTCTACAAGGGTATGTTACCGATATCTTCTCCGTTACCGCATAATTAAATAGATAGATCCTTGGCTCAGTTTTGGTGTACGTAAGTTAGAAAAATTATTGTTTTCTGCTACAAACCCCTTCAAAGATTTGTACGGCTATGGTGATAAGGGACGTATTTAGATTCATAATATTGGGGGTGCCAGAATTTACATGAACAATCCAACTTCAATACACGGGTTCAAATTTTGTGAGTATCACACTAAAAATAGTATAGTTTGGTCTAAGTATATTCACAATTCTAAGAAATAGTGTTAAAATTTGCTTGAGTATCACACTATAAATAGTATAGTTTGGTCTAAGTATATTCACAATTCTATGAAATAGTGTTAAATTTTGCTTTTAAACTATTAGAGAGCAAGTGTAATCTAAGTGGAATAACCTATTTTGCATCTTTGGAGGGATGCCATGGCAGCCCCCCAGCACCCCCCTCCACCACCCCGCTACAGTGTTGTAGTCATTTTTGGGCGATCCAAAAACAAATTTATATTTTAATAATTTTAAAGGTTCTTTGTGTAGCTATAGATAATTATTAATAGATCGATGGACCTTTTCAGAAGAAAAACACAAAGATGAGCATGTGTTTGAATGGAACTCCTCAGAAAGCTGCGAAATATTCTAGGGAGTAGGTACTGCTATTGTATATTGCAAAGACGAGCACATGCCATTCTGCTGTGCTAATTAAAGAAACAAATAAGGTTGCTAGATTTAATCCTCTGGACTGTGTGGTGCAATGGTGATGGTGGCACATGCATCTTGACATAGAGCTAGGTCGTTTGTAAGACCTTGACCTTAGGTGCCTTGTAGCTAGATATCGTACGGGCTGTGTGGCGCACGTACGCATGACGGGACGCCGGCGTTTTTGCTTGGCTGAGACTTTCTTTTGTTTTCAAATTTGCTTGGCTGAGATTATGTATAGAGACAATGAAGACCTTTGTAAACACGAGTGATCAAGATCATGCCTTCGTCGTGAGCTCTGGAGCGCGCGGTACCGTTCATGCTGTACAAGTGTACATGTCATATAAACATGCAATTTGATTACAATTCTGTAATACTTGCGTCCCTCTACCATATATGTCATAGAATTTGGATACACACTCAGCGTCACGCCGAGAAGCAGTCCATATCACGATCTGCTTGAGGAAGAAGAAGCAAAGAGGAAGGAGTAGGTGGGGAAAGGTTCAGCATATGCTAGTACTATTCGCTGCTTTTTCCCTGGTCGACCAACCGAGCTATATCACCGCTCTCAGCCCCTTGTCTACGGCGTGACCGGCCCGGCCTTGGGCTGCTTCTCTTGACTGGCGGCCCATTGAGCTCTCGCCTTCTTCCCAGTGGCCCACTTGGCTTGCTTGGCTTGGCGCCGCTTGCGGCGCTGGTCTTCATGCTTCAGGAACGTCGTGACAATACCCCCTCCTGAAGAACCAGCATGCCCCCATGCTGGTGCGTGCGGGTGCAAGCGATGCAGTGCATGAAGTTCTTCCCACGTGCTAAAGGATGGTGGCAATCCAGGAACCATTGTGACCACCTCTTCGGGTTTGCGTGCACAAAACATCTCAGGAAGGTCTCGAGGCATTGATTGACTCTCTCCGTTTGTCCATCTGTCTGTGGATGGTGAGAAGAGCTGAGATTCAGTGTAGTATCTGCCAATTTGAACAAGTTTTGCCACAGTTTGCTAGTGAACACCTTGTCTCTATCTGAGATTATGACCTGAGGCATGCCATGCAACTTATAAGCATTATTGATGAACAACTGTGCCACAGTCAGGGCTGTGAATGGATGTTTCATTGGCAAGAAGTGAGCATATTTGGAAAATTTGTCCACAATGACTAAGATGGTGTCAAAACCTTGAGACACTGGCAGCTTTTCAATGAAATCCATGCTAATAGTGTGCCATGCTTCAGGAGGTATTGGCAGAGGTTGTAACAGCCCGGGTACTTCACATGTTCCCCCTTCGCTTGTTGACATACCTGGCACTGTGCAACGAAATTTTGGACGTCTTGCTTCATTCCTGGCCAGACAAACAGGTTCTGAATTTTCTGATATGTTGCTAACACCCCAGAATGTCCCCCAATTGCGCTGCTGTGCAATGCTGTCAAGATTGCATTGTGTGCCTCTTTATGTTTCCCTAGCCAAATTTTGCCGTGTTGTCTTATGATGCCTTGCTGCAGTGAGAACCCATCTGAGTTGGTATTAGTGACTGCCAATTGTGCCAAAAGCTGTTGTGCTTGTGTGTCGCCAGTATATCCTTCTTCAATAATTTCAAGCCATCTGGGTTGAATTACTGATATATCGTGCATTTCTTCCTCAGGATGATGCCTTCTGGACAAGGCATCTGCAGCTCTGTTTTCCAAACCCTTTTTGTATAAAATTTTGTACTGCAGTCCCAGTAACCTGAAGAAGGCTTTTTGCTGCATGGCTGTGTTTGCTTTGTGATCACCAATGTGTACCAAGCTTTTCTGATCTGTATGAATAATGAACTCTCCTTTTTGGAGGTACGGTTTCCACTTGTCTAATGCCATCAAAATAGCCAGGCATTCCTTATCATATGTTGATAGTGTTTTGTTCTTGGCCCCAAGCGCTTTGCTGAGGAAAGCTACAGGGTGCCCTTGCTGCATGAGTACTGCTCCTATCCCAGCATCACTGGCGTCTGTCTCCAATGTGAACTGCTTAGTGAAATCTGGGAGCACTAACACGGGCGCCTGAATTAGTGCCTTTTTTAGAGCATCAAATGCTTCCTGAGCACTTGCAGTCCACACAAACTGCGCATGCTTTTTCAACAGTTCAGTTAAAGCTCTGCTGATGAGACCAAAATTCCGAATGAACCTCCTATAGTATCCAGCCAACCCTAAGAATGCTCTTAGTTGTTTCACATTGATTGGGACTGGCCAATTCTCCACAGTGCTTATTTTTGATGGATCTGTTGCCACACCTTTATCACTGATAATGTGACCGAGATACTCTAGGGCACGTTGGGCAAACGAACACTTGGATCTTTTTACCAGCAGATGATTCTGTTTCAGCAGCCCAAAGACTTGTTGCAAATGTATACAATGCTCTTTGAGAGTCTTGCTGTAGACCAATATGTCGTCAACAAAGACTAACACATGTTTACGAAGGATTGGTGCAAAGACAGAGTTCATCGCCGCCTGAAACGTTGCTGGTGCCGACGTAAGGCCGAATGGCATGACTCGGAATTCAAAATGCCCATGGTGCGTTCGGAAGGCTGTCTTGGGTTCATCTGCAGCGGCCATCCGTATCTGGTGATACCCCGAGCGCAGATCAAGCTTGGTAAAGAAGGCTGACCCTGCTAGTTCATCTAATAATTCCTCCACCACCGGCATAGGGAAACGATCTTTGACCGTCACCGTGTTTAACTGCCTATAATCAACACAAAATCTCCACGAGCCATCCTTTTTGCGCACCAACAGTACTGGAGATGCAAAGGGACTATTGCTGAATTTAATTATCCCCTGTTCCAACATCTTCTTCACTTGTTTCTCCAATTCATCTTTTTGCTGAGGAGAATAACGATATGGCTTAACTGATATCGACTGTATGCCAGGCAACAAGGGTATTTTGTGATCATATGCTCGCTGAGGAGGCAGCCCAGATGGTTCTGCGAAGATGTCCTCATGTTGCTTTAGAAGCTGTTGCACTTGTGCTGGCAGTTGCTCCTCTGTGGCCTGCTTTGTTACTGGTTCCAATAGCAATAGTTGGTCCAATTCCCCTTCCTCAATGATACAGTTTAGTTGTTCCACTGATATTTCTGTGCACGATGCTGTATTGGTTTTGATGCCCTTCAGTGTGATACGCCTACCTTGGTGTTTAAATCTGAACACTTTCTTTGTCCAGTCGATCCACATTGGCCCCAAGGACTCCAACCATTCCATACCTAGTATTATGTCGTAATTGGCCAACCGCAGGACCCTTAGGTCAGTACAGAAGGTGTGTCCTTGACATTCCCATGTTGCTTCTGGCAACAATGTTTTGCACGGCATGACGCCACCATCCGCAATGGTAACCGACAAGGGAGGAATTGCCATTGTTGGAGCTTGTAGTTTGTCGATCACTTGTTGGCTAATGAAATTGCTGGAACTGCCCGAGTCCACCAAAATCAGCACAGGTTGCCCTCTTATGTGAGCATGGAGACGGATGGTTTTCCTTTTGCTTGTTCCAGCTGTGGCACACTCAGACAGATGTAACCCTTCAGTTTCACTGTCTGATTCTTCGTCTCCCTCTGATTCTGATTCCACATCCACTGGCTCATTTTTATAATCTGCCAGCATCATCAAATCTTCAATGAGTTGGAGCTGTGGAGTAGAAGCACACTTGTGGCCCCTGTGATATTTCTCGCCCCATGTGAAGCAGAGTCCTTTTGCTCTTCTCATAGCTTTGAGAGCATCCAGCTTCTGCGCAATCTTGTGCTTTTCATCAAGTGGCTTCTTCTTGTCGACGCGAGGTTGTGCCTTGCTCCTCGTCGTTGCTGCGCGTAGGTACACGGACCGAGTCCTGGAGCCGGGATTTTACCCCTCACAGCACGGATCTGCGAGGAACCGCTCTGGTGCTACTCGATCTGTATCTGAATTGTTGCGCTGCCGCCGCCGTACGCCTCCGAGGTGCCCGAGTATATACACCACGCCGCCGCCGAATCGCCTCCGCTCTGAGATACCAAATGTAATACTATCTGCGTCCCTCTACCATATATGTCATAGAATTTGGATACACACTCAGCGTCACGCCGAGAAGCAGTCCATATCACGATCTGCTTGAGGAAGAAGAAGCAAAGAGGAAGGAGTAGGTGGGGAAAGGTTCAGCATATGCTGGTACTATTCGCTGCTTTTTCCCTGGTCGACCAACCAAGCTATATCACCGCTCTCAGCCCCTTGTCTACGGCGTGACCGGCCCGGCCTTGGGCTGCTTCTCTTGACTGGCGGCCCATTGAGCTCTCGCCTTCTTCCCAGTGGCCCACTTGGCTTGCTTGGCTTGGCGCCGCTTGCGGCGCTGGTCTTCATGCTTCAGGAACGTCGTGACAAATTCACATACCACGCGTGGCTTCCTATGTATCTTACAGATGGATCTCGGCGAGTTTTACATAAGTACCAGACGAGAGTATACGAATCTAGTGTTTATGGTATGTAGACTACATAGGCTAGGGTTTGGACTTGTTGGTATTCCTCTCGGGTCCATATTCCTCCGAACGTGTCCTTGTGGTAAGATGATGTTCGGGTATATATAGGTGTCGGTGGTAGCATTCTCCATGTTGCACGCTAGGTTTTGAAACATGTTGCGCGTTAAGTTGATCTTTTGTCATTCCTTCAATGTTCGTCTGGTTGAGAGATCCTTTAGGGTAGTCTTCATATACCATGGTAGGTTAGATCGGTGGAGCTTCTGGA
The DNA here is from genome assembly GCA_947311845.1 of Poa pratensis. Taxonomy (NCBI): domain Eukaryota; kingdom Viridiplantae; phylum Streptophyta; class Magnoliopsida; order Poales; family Poaceae; genus Poa; species Poa pratensis. The sequence goes on along the minus strand of CAMZMU010000054.1, from coordinate 26,830,915 downwards.
TGAGGGTCTCCTTGATCGCAGATTTATTGGACATCGTGGGCTAGAAGTGGTGCAGGTCCGTATACCGTAAGATTACAGTCTAGCCCCACTTATCTCCGGCCACCACCACAGACAACACAAAGATTGTGGGAAGGATTCGTGAAAAGATCCACCTCAGAGAAGGGAATGACACGCTAGAGCCGTCGTCATAAGATCTAACAAGTGAAGCTTAGATCATGGATTTTTACTCCTTGAAGAAAATATGAGCAATCCCCACAATGCCTTCAACAAACAAACTACACGTTAACTCGGTAATTGCCATGTATGACCAACAAAGGTCAAACATATATATATATATATGGGCTTTCACCCAAGAACACTTCAATAGAACCACCTAACCGACATCATCTTTTGTTGTAGTCTCCACTTGACGAAGAAGTCGATGCACTCTACATGGCCTCACACACACCATAGACATGGGAATTGGGATGCACAAGCCAAGTTCTAACGTGAACATCCCAAAGAGACTGATAACCATGCCTACAAACACGTGTTGTCGATAGTGGACTAGCTATTCAGAGGGTAAGGCCGTTGAAGCCGTAAAAAATCCCACAAGGGGCTGCACCCCAACCCATAAGTTCCTTGCTAGCGGTGGTCGATAGTTGCCAGCACCTGGTGTGCCCCAGTATGAGGATCGAATTCTATGTGTCACCTCTTGTCAATGTAACGCCTCTTCGAGTTCTGATCAGTTCGAAACTGACAGGAACATGAGCCCCTACATGAAGAGCCAACGTGAGCGTGCCTAAATCGATCGGTTAAACATCAGATCTCGAGCCTACGAGTTGAGCCTAGTCTAGGATAAGGATCGTTGCACTGTTGCGCTACATCAGATCTCGAGCCTAGAAGTTTAGCCTAGTCTAGGATAAGGATCGTTGCACAGTTGTGCCTCTTTGGGACGAAACCACGGCCGCGTTCTGCTTGTCTGCACCGTGTACCACCAGCGCTAAACCTCCTGATGCCATTGTTGTTGTGTGTCAACTGCTGCCACACAACCTTGTCGGTGTTATACCATGTCAACGTTGTTGTTGTTGCGCAACAAAATGTTACTGACCCGCACAGGAGCCTCTCCGTTAGCTACACAGGATTGGCCTGGAGAGCGGAGGTTGGTGTTGCGGAGAAATCGGATCAAGAACCTCCCGTCCGGACCACGAAAGGGTGGGGTGGTTTGTGTTTCAATTACGTTTTTTTTCTTCTCAGAATGAGAACATGCAAGGATGCACAGGAAAAGAATAGGTTCATTAGCAAAATGCCCGTGCGTTGCAACGGTCCCAAAATCAATGAATATATGCTAACTACCATCATCTGTCTAAAAATTTAGTCCTCGTTTCTACGTAAAAGTACCCAAGCGTAAACGACGGATGTGGTAACGAACAACATTATTTTTCTCTGTGAACTATATCTTCGTGTAGACAAATAAATTGCAATGATTATTTGTGTAGACAAATAAATGGCAGTTGTTATGTTCAATCTCATTGTTTACTTTTATATAATTATATTTCCATTCTTGCTCGGAACATGAACTAAATGAACGAAGATTAACATCCACGTTGAATTTCTGAAAATTTCTACATGTTGCATGATGTGTATGACACATTGACACTTCAGCCTTTTTCCTTTTCATATACAATAACCACCCTGTGGTAATTTTACTGATTAAGAATTACAATAGTGAAAAGCGCTGGACTGCTGGGTAAATCATGTACAGAGTTGCGTGTGGCAGAACAAGATTAATAGGGCTTTGGTCTACAGGGCAACATATTGCAAGCAGATGAATGGTTTATTACTTTATTCAACATCATAAGGTTGTAGATAACATCGAAATACGTGATTCATTTAAAAATTCTTACACAGCTATACGGTCAGGCAGAAAGCTGCCTGTATCTTACTTGTACTCAAAGCGGCAGAAGTAGTCCTCAGCATCGACAGCATCAAGCTTGGTCGTCCTTGAACCTATCACCATTGCACCTGCCCCTGACGGTGTCGGCACTCTACACATCTGTGTGGCCAGAGAGGAACACCGCACCTCATTGAATAGTTGCGGCCGCACTCTTCCCGTCGGTAGTACCACCGCACTTCAACGCGAGCTCACAGGTTGAAGATGAGAAGGGCAGCTTCCTCTATACCTCGCGCCACTGCAACTTACTTCATCGGGGAGCCGAGCACAGGACTAATGGGAACACGGACCAGAATTTGTTCAGCGCCGGTGCAGAGGGGACGGGGGAATCCAGGAATTACAGCTTGTGTAGCGGTTGGAAGAGGTGCAGCAGGTTGGGGCGGGGCCGGCTCCAGAGTGGGAGCTCACCGGTGGGGGTTGTGGACGGGTCTGGAGGCGAGGACCGACGCGGGGTCGGTACGATGCGGCGACCGGCCGGACCGCCAGAGCTCCATGCGAGGGAGGACGGGGCACGGGGGCGTCAGATGCCTCTCCCAGCCACGAGGTGGTGCGGCGCGTGGGAAGAAGAGCCAGGAAAGGAAGGACGCACGGAATTGGCGATTTGGGAAGGAGGCGGCGGCTGTTCGTGTTTGCGGCGTGCCACGGCGGAGGAGGAGGGGAATTCGCTATCGTGCGACGGAGTGCGGGTTGAATTCCAGATTAATCAGGGGGTTATGTGTAAAACAACCACGAGGTACCATATCACTTGGCGGTGGCACATGATGTAATATTTTCTGACTCAGCCTAACAATACAGGGGTAAAATCGGAATCAGAAAAACAGACCATCACCTGAAGACATATTATATAGTAGAGATAGAGATTTGTGTTTTGTACAAGAAAAGGACAAGATGAACATATTCACTATATACTCGTGTGTTTTTCATAGGAACCACAAGCAAAAAATAGGTTCATTTGCGTTTTCGTGGCTCTCAGTTTTCAAACTTATTTTTTTCCCGAGCGCGTGGCAAGAGCTCCAACAACTACACGTATTGCGTCGTACATTATACAATGGGACGTGTACTCCTCTTTCTTCTTTAATTAAAGAAATAAAATAAAATGCAACGTCCTCTGACGTGGCGTGTTTGACCCCAGCCCAACCCATTCCGCCCGGTCGAACCCCGTGTGCCCATGTCGCGCGCGTCAACGCTTTTGCGGCTTTGGACTTGAGGACTCTAGGTCCATCTCTTCACACGGCCCGATCTACACGGCCTTCCGCGCGAGCATGTGGCCTTTCTTTGCCCGGCGAAACCAACAGCCATGAAGGATTCCCTCAAAGAAAGGAAAAAACGGCGACGCCGGCCGATCACGGCCTCGGCCTCCACGAGAAAATCCGGCGACGCACACGGTGGCCATCTTTTTCCCTGCCAGTTGCACGTCGACGAGTCAGACCGGCGTGTAATTCGCAGAAGAAGAAAAAAAGTCATACTGGCGTGTGTTCTTCATTCGTTCTGTATCTTATTGTCTCTGTCTCTGACGACTCAACTGATCTGTGTAAATTAACTTTACTTGGACGAATTTGAGAGCAGCAGCCGGCGTGTAATAATAAGGTTGGTGAGTTACTGAGTTTGATGTGAAAACGCCGGTTGGTTAGCCACTTGGCCTGCATTCCAACGCCGTGTCTCGTTCCATGCACATGGACAGGCAGTTTGTCCTCAAATTATCTCTTGTTTCACCTAACAATAGCTACGTAGTATCTGATATCCACTCCGGCATTTTTCAGACATTTGACAATGTCCCGAAACAGACACTCTTGCTCTTCCTGGTCCTGACGAGCTAAGATTGTGTGCCATTTTCAGCAGTGATGTGTGGTGCATGCACTGCAGGTACACGCGTCCTGATCAAGTATTTCAGCCTCTGAATGATGCCAACTCCAGAACTTGGATTCGAGTGGTGCTATCCTGAATTCCTAATACTAATCATCTACGCCTACTTCTTCCTGCCATGACAATAGCCGCGACTTGGACGTTGCGATCAGCTCTTCGCGCCTTAGATTCTGCAGATGAGAACAACCAACGGCGTCAGGAGATTGACGCTGCGTACGCCTTGGCATCCATCTAGAACATTTTCGCGTGCATTATCTGCGTCCGGCCGAGAACAAGATGAAACGAACGGGAAGGAACCGTGGAAGAAGCGACAAGAAGGTCTCGATCAGGAGGGACAAAGGTCACCTCGCTGAAGAGTAGATTGGACCCGTGACCATGAGCAGTATATATACCCATTCACTCGAAGATAGCCGGATAGGCTGCAAGCTGCAACCACAACTATCTCTGCTTGGGAATTACTTTAGCTTCAGCCATGACTGGCCTGATTGACAACTTGATTAAATGCTCAGTTGCCGACTAAAATAGCCTTTATTTTGCCGACTATATAGATGCCTAGCTTCAGCTCTAGACCAAATTATCTTCATTCTGTTCCCTCTTCTTTTCTAGGAAAAAGAAAGGTTTCATTCTCGATTAGGTTTATAATGCTACAGAATGTAATCCGATCAAAACACAACGATTTCATGCGTGTATTTAGTCAACAACTAACAAAGGAAAAAAGTAGGTGTCTTTCCCTCAAATTAGAAATATCATGTTGAAATGGCTCTCTACGCAGCTTAGCGTGTCAATGGGGAAAAATCAGGCTAAACTAAACAACACTGCCTTTAGAATTCCTCGTAGAATTCAGAAGTCATACGATCTTTTCAAGCTGAGCCCTATCAAAAGTTGAGCCCTATCATACGATTTTTAACCACTGTATTCTTCATATCTCTATCAGGCGACCTAAAACAGTGTACGCAAGACGTCCACGTCAGGGATTAGGTGAAGAATTGCACACCTCACATCAACCAATCACATTACGTATACAGAACAGTTTTGAAATCTCTGAATATACAAGCTAGGTTTTCAAAGACATCGTATCTATGCATCGCAGGAAGAAACAAATTCAGAGTCTGCAAGGCTTGGGATGAAGACAGATAGGACTCTGGAGTTACAGGAAGGTGAATCCTTGACGAATCGGTCCCTACCTAGAACAACCGAAAACGACGGCTCCGTAGCTTAGTTTGTCCTGGAATAAACCCTGATTTGTGTGTGTGTGGCTGATGCTTGGAGGAGTACCAGTATTTCCGTCAGAAGTTACATCTATACTTGGAGCAAAGACTTGAAACATGTGCTGTCAAGATTGTTTAACTTGGGCTCGCGATTGAGTTCAGTAGCCACATCCACATGAACTGTATCTATGTTTTTCTTTCTGGTCTTTATCTCGCAAAATCGTGTACAACTAGTGCTCTGTCATTTGCCAACGTATTCAGGTTAACTTGTTGCTGCTGCAGACTGCAGAAAACCTCATCTGATTTAACAGCGGATTGCTTTCAAACATCGTACGATGTACTAGTAAATGACAGAAACCGAACGAGAGAGATCTCGACTCCATGACCTCGCATCGCATCGGCTAGGAAACTTCAAAGAATTAGAAATTTGGAATCCTTTTTGATTGACCATTCTTTTCTTAATATTTGATCGATTTCGCCTGCGGCGGATGAGCCGATCACGTTTACACTGCCTTTTTGACGGTTCATACATATATTTACCGGACAGGCGGCAGCCACGTCGTAATTTAAACTGGTGGTGGTAAAGTTTGTCTGACTCTCAGTTGGCCCCTGGTGCGAACAATATTTGCCTTTGCTGATGCTCCCCAAAAGACAGGATTGAAATGCCAGGCAGGGTAAAGGAAGATCGAGACGCTCTGCTTTCTGACCAGATCAAGGAATTCGTTCAGGAGTTCAACTTCTTCAGAGACTATGCACTTGTGCCATATACTGTATGTTTTTTCTCTACCACCGATCAACTCATGCACGTCACGAAGTGGACGTACTCAACCTACCAGCGCGCGACGCACCCTGCTTGAGTTCTCGAACGCGCGTGACATGGCTGAACGGCAGCCACGAAAGGAAGGAGGAAAGCGGGCCGAGCTAGCTTTGTCAACGGAAGGATCGGTAGCGTGCGCGAAGAAGACGAAGACGAGGACGAGCTCTGGTCGAGTTTGTCCATGGCGTCGTGTTTGTTGATCTACCCGGATTCCTCGACATTTTTTTGCCGCTTTCTAGCGGTGTCCCCCGAGAGGAGAGTAGAAAGGTGGCGGGGAGAGATCGATCCCTTTCTGGACAAAGCGATGGGCCAACTTTTCTACTGCGTGCGATTGTCTCGTGTTCCACTGTTGTTCGTAAGGTGCCGGCCGGCCGCAACCGCAACCTTGTAAACCTATCGTGTTTCCAGCACCGTGTGTATGTAGGCAAAACAGGCGGAAACTTGCATGCCGAACGTCCCGAAGTCTCTCTTTTTTTTTTTTTTTTTGCGAAAGTACGTCCCGAAGTCTTAACGATGGAACGATCACGATGTGTCATCGAGTACATCAGTATGACATACATGGTTGGTGTGTACGTGTCAGCATGTTTAGCCTTGTTTTCTATTTCATGTATGTATATGTCGAGGACAATGTGCTTGTGTCATATTTGAGCACGTCATAATAAAGCCACTTGTTTATGGACATGCCGTTTCGGCTCATATGAGCGCATATGCCCCCGTTGAGAAAACGTATTTTAAACGCATTAAAAATGCCAAAATTCCAAAAGACAAATTGGGTGTTCATCACCACATTCTATGTGCGCACGTAAAGTTTTGTGAAAAAAAAATTGTGCCCCGCGTAAAAAAGAAGAAGAAAATATCTCGTGAAATGTCATTTTTTGAGCATCTTATTTTTCCGAAAAGGCCAACCGATTTATTAATAATCATCAACAACGTAGCCGTCCTCGCCCCTCCCTCATGGGAGTCGGGCCAAACTTCACGCAGTATAGCTTGATGTAATAGATAGACGGGAAGTCATTGTAAGGACCAAAGAACAGATGCACCACAGAAGCAACGATCGTCAAAGATGAAAACTATAGATCAGAAGAGCCAGACCTACAACACCACCAACGAACATGAGAAACGACTGGATCCCAGGAGATCCGCTGGATACACAAGTTCATGCTCCCTCTGGAGCGGGGATAGGGCAGGGAGGAGCTTATTCTGACATGGCGATATCGCCATCGCCTCACCACCACGGCGAAAAAAACAAAATTATACCAAGAACGAGAACCCTTTTCTGCCGGGAGACCGGGATCCGGCGCCCCTCCAAGGCCTGAAAGGCCATCGGCGGCGGAACGGATCGACGGGGACATCGGCAGAAGGGGTGGAAACCCTAGATTGGGGATCGCCTTCTTTACTCCTCCCTCTCCTATGTATCGGTTCGACTTAAAAGTGGGAGAATATGCTCCTACGAGCCTAATGGATTTATATTTATATATATGGCAAAAAAAACCAATATAAGTATCTCCCATTATTAACGTATTCAACATTTTTTAAGTAAATATCATTATTTCGTACTATTTAGTTAACTTGATTCCGTCTACAACGACTTAGTTGATTATTTGTGGTAGTTAAAAAACAACATGTATGTCCAGACCTGTTATGGCTTCATTTTACACGTGGGATTATGATAGCAAATTAAATATGATAATCCCTCTGTTCCAAATTAATTGACATAGATTTAGTTCAAATTTGTGCTAAAGCCACATAAATTAATTTGGAAGGTAGGAAGTAGTAAATATAACCTAAAACTGTCATTAAGTAGTATATTTTCATTAATACAACAACAACAGCATAGCATACATGCGATTTGCTTTGCATACATGAGACAGTAGTGGAAAACCAAAACTGACATTTGTAAGGATGCATGCGATTTTCCTTTGTACTAAGAAAATCAACAATAATCATTATATATTCACAACCTATCACAGGAGTTACGTGTGACACTAACTAACAACCACGCTTATAGGACAATAAAATCACCGCTTACTTATGCGTTTGCCTCCCACTTCCTATAGTATTTTTAAAACTATGTGATGAAAAACAAATTAAGTGACAAGGTGCGTGACTACAACAAAAAATAGGCATTATATAATAACGACTTGTATAATGATTTGAGAAAACGGAAGGTACCAAAGAATGCTTCACTAATTTTTAGATGTACTCACTCCGTTCCTAAATATAAGATGTTTTAGGTGTTTCACATGTTGACTATGCGGACTAAATTGAGTGAACATATACACTAAAATGTGTCTAGATACATGTAAATTTTAAAAAAACTAAAACATCTTATATTTAGAAGCGAAGGGAGTAAGATTTTAGGACTCGAGAGGCGTGCATCACGAAGGGAGGTATCCAAAAAAATCAACCACAACTCGTGACATAGGACACCTCGACCTCAATGCACTTCATGGCGAAGTCAACCGCTTCCCCTAGAGGCATGCATCATGAAGCCCATAAAACAGTCCATGGTGCTGGTGTTTCGTGCAGTGGTGCGGCGAACACGGCCAACCAGGGGTGGCGCCAGGTATATTCCTGGGTATGCAAGTGAATACCCATGATTTTTGCAAAACAGTGTTGATTATAGCAAGATAGTTACAATTTCGGCAAAAACACTGATGATTTTAACAAAATGAATACCTACGAATACCCTGTTATAAATTCCTAGCGCTGCCACTGCGGCCAACACTCGCACATCTATTGCATACGTGCAGAGTAGCATTACTCTTGCCCCCAGCGGTGAACACAAAGGCGGTGACAAGGAGGAGCAACAACAATGTGTCATAAATTGAGAAGCTACCAACGACGTTCAGTGCGGTATAGCAATTGAAGTTTGGATTATGAGATCAAGTCGATCGCTCCAGCGGTGTAAACATCTTATGGGATGAACCCATTCTGAATGAATCATTTGATGTGAAATCTATAATAATTCTTATGATAGATGGGTAGAAAATATTTTTGAAAAGGATAAAAATGATTCTAGTAATGCTATTGCTCTTAATGAAAATAAAGATGATGAGTAATATGTTGACTTATTATATGGCAGTACTTTAGATGATGATCTTATTTTCCACGATGAACCTTGTGGTGAGAATTATTATTAGGGTAAATCTAATGATGAAACTTTATGCATGTCCACCACCAATGTTAATGCTCCTAGTAAAATATTGATGAAAATGAGGAGTAATATGCTTTATGATAATATGTTAATATTTTAGATGATTGTCTTGTTTTGTTTGAAAATCTTCCATGTAAAACTATAGTAACTAATTCATGTAAGGATAAAATCATAATCTTGCTGGTAATTATGATGCAGATTCATGAGAGGCCTATATTATTTCCGAACTCTCCTAACCACACTATAGAGGATCAATATGTTTATGTTGAGAATTATTTATGTGTTTTGCAATTATCTTCATATCAAAACCCTTACCGCAACCATGATGATTGTAGCAACTATTTTGAAGGAGGAAAGCATGCTAATAATTGTCATGATAATCTTAATGATCCTATTTGAAAGGACGCGTGAAACCCAACCGTCTCCTGTTTAATAGCAAAGATACACATAGCATGAACTAGAATAATAAAAGCATAGCTTGGTCATGCGTTTGCATCTCATTTCCTATAGTACCTTGAAAAATGTGTGAAGAAAAACTAACTAAGTGCCAAAGTGTATGACTCCAGTGAAGGTGGCACTATATAAAGACCTGAGAGATCTTTCAGAAAAGAGACAGTAAGACAAGATGTCACTCTACTTTTTTAATGGAAGATTTCAGGATTTGTGATATTGGAGGTAACCAACAAAATTGATCGTAGCTCACTAAACATGAGAGGTCGACCTCCATACTAGCTCAGTCCGTCGTTTCTCCTAGAGTCTTGACGGTGTACAACGTTTCTCAACATATGGCTTGGCCCATGCAAGCCACAAGGCACTTGAAGACGGAGTCCGTGCAACCACTGAGGTGTGTTGAGGTGTGTTGGACACATCGGTGCTCCCACGCGCTCCGTGCACAACCTAGACTTCCCGGTGCCTTCGACAGTGGTCAGAGAGACGGCGACGAGGTGGAATAACATCAAGGTGTCACGAGTTGTGACACTGTCAATGGCGCTCGCTTTGGTAGCATGTAAAGTTTGGACACCAACCACCTTCTATAGAGAAGAACAAGTAAAATGGTTTCAGAGATCTAAGGAAACAGATTTAGTTAAGGGTGATTCTTTGACTTCTTATTTCATGGCAAAGGCCAGTGGTAGAAAAAGGAAAAACAAGATTACTAGCATCTGTCAAGACGGGGTAGTAATAGTCGGTAATGCTGAAATTTTGAGTTATGCCACTAACTTCTATAAAGATTTGTTTGGTCCTGTAACTAATCGGGCGAGTGTAGGGATGGATATTCCTGTAGATAATGTGCTGGATTGTAGAGATAGAAAAGAATTAATTAAACCTTTCACTATGGAAGAGGTTAAGCTAGCTGTATTTAATATGAAACTTAATAAGGCTCCTGGTCCTGACGGGTTACCTATTGAGTTTTACCAAAATTCTGGAACTTAGTTTGTAAGGATTTAATGGCACTGTTTGATGAATTTTATGAAGGAAATTTAGACCTGTCTCGTTTTAACTATGGTGTTGTGACCCTGTTGCCTAAGGTAGCTGATGCGAGTTGCATACAACAGTATAGACCAATCTGCATGCTCAATGTAGTGTTTAAATTTTTTACTAAAGTAATTAACAACAGAGTAGTCAGTTTAGCTAAAAAAATCATAGCTCCAGTACAGACAGCTTTTATCAAGGACAGAAATATTTTAGATGGCATATCTCTATTACATGAAACATTGCATGAAGTAAGGACTAAGAAATTAGATGTTGTATTTTTAAAGTAGATTTCGAGAAAGCATACGACAAGATAAACTGGGATTTTGTCTTTGTCATCCTCAAGATGAAAGGCTTTCCGGACAGGTTTATAGAGTGGGTGCGCAAATCGGTAGAGAATGGTAAAGTGGCTATTATGGTAAACGACCATATAGGGAATTATTTTCCTACCATGAAAGGGTTGCGACAAGGGGACCCTTTTTCCCCCATTTTGTTCAATATAGCGGTAGATGTAGTGTCTGTACTTGTAGAGAGAGCGAAGAACTGTGGGTTAATTAAGCCATTGATACCACACTTGCTTGATGATGGGTTAGCAATGTTACAGTACGCTGATGATACGATTTTCATGTTTCAAGATGATTTAGAGTCAGCAAGAAACCTGAAAAAGCTCCTATGCATTTTTGAACACCTGTCGGGTCTGAAAATCAATTTCTTGAAGAGTGAAGTTTTTTGTTGTGGAAATGCTAAGGATAGAAGTACAGAATATACTTCGATCTTCACTTGTGTAGAAGGTGTGCTTCCTTTTAAATATCTAGGTATGCCTATGCATGATAAGAGGTTGAGACTTATAGACTGGAAACCTTCGGAGAATAAGGTAGAGAAGAAAGCTGGCGCGTGGATAGGAAAATTTACTTCCTACGGTGATAGATTGATACTTTTAAGATCTTGTGTTACAAATGTGCCGTTCTATATGCTTTCATTCTTTCCGCTACCGAAAAGAACCTGTAAAAACTTCGATTTCTTTAGGAAAAGAATGTTTTGGCACGAAGAAGAGGGTAAGAAAAAGTATCACCTGGTAAAGTGGCAGGATGTATGCAAACCAAAGGATTTTGGCGGCTTAGGAGTACTGGACTTAAAAGTAATGAATATATGCATGCTTTGTAAATGGCTCTGGAAAATTGAGAATGAAGAGGGGCTGTGGCAGAAACTAATTAGGAACAAGTATCTGCATTCTTATTCATTAACACATGTAAAGCTTAAACTAGTACACTCGCATTTTTGGTCGGGTATAATGCAAGTAAGAGATATTTTTTTCAGGTTCTGTAGGAAAATTATAGGTAATGGGTTAAGAACTAGTTTCTGGGAAGATGTGTGGATAGGAGATAGAGCACTGAAAGACAGTTTCCCTAGACTTTTTAATTTATCACACAGTAAGAAAATTAGTGTAGCTAGGGTACTTAGTGAAGGATGGGATGTTTTGAATTTTAGACGAAATTTAGTGGGGGATTTAGCTAGTATGTGGATAAAACTAAAAGAACTTTGTATTGGGACAAGGCTAGTAGAGGGGGTAGAGGATAGATGTAAATGGATACTTACAGAATCAGGACACTTTACAGTGAAGTCGTTGTATAATGCTTTAAAAATTGCACAAATAAAAGTCCCTTATAGAAGAGTTTGGTTTGTTAAAGTACCTCTGAAAATTAAGGTTTTTCTGTGGTTGGCGTTCAGAAAAAGCATCCTAACTAAAGATGTACTGTTAGCTAGGGGGTGGAAAGGGTCAGGCAAATGTATGTTCTGTTCGGAGGCAGAAACTATAGACCATTTATTCTTTAACTGCACAGTAGCGAAATTCCTTTGGGGTATAGTTAGATGTACTTTTGCTTTAAGTTCAGTTCCGGCTAGTTTTGATGGTTTACCTGCTTGGTTGGAATCTTTTTCTGTTAATGATAGGTTCCTGATGTCAGTAGGGATTGCTGCATTATTTTAATGGAGTAATCCTTCAGGATCCAACTACTATAGTTTTCCTTATGGCTCACTTTATATCATACTGGACTGGTTTGCAGAAGCAAAAACTGCGAAGCACACAGCGCAAAGGAGCAGAGCTGTTGGTGTTGGTGGCTACTGAGCTCTTCCATAGAAGTCGAGGATGGGGGCCTCTGGTTTTGAGGCTCACTGAATCCTGATGTGGGGAGATAAACCTCTTTTTGTCGCTCAACTAGAGAAAATGGCTGAGGAAAAGTAGAAGACAAATCTCGGAAGTGAAAGAAAAAGGAACCTGGACTGTTCCCTATTCTGGCTAAAAATGCTATGTAATGTTAAGATTAGTAAAGAACTTCGTTTGTAATATGGACTGTAGGTTGCTGGATGTTTGCCTGGTTAGTAGTAGCAGTATTTCGTAAAGTAGAGTTTTAGCTATGGATATTGTTTTAGCAGTTCATGGTGTTGTTGCTGTGGATGTTGCCAGCGAGCTCACAGGGGGGTCTGTACCCTGGGGTGTGAATTATGCCTGTATTATCAATTTCATTTCAATAAAGTGAAATTGGGGCGGGGCCCTCCTTTCAAAAAAAAACCAACCACCTTCTACCAGCAACATTTTAATTGTAAAAAAGTCTAGCGAGTGTCTATGCGTTGGAATAGAATTGTGCCCTGAACGGACCTGTAATTTTAGAAACCCGAGAAAGGCCTATAGCTGGGCCCATATATAATTTATTGCTAGTTTTGTCAAGTGCAGCGTTTTGTAGCCCGGCTATATGTACCTTTTTATTTCAAAATTTTGCAAGATGACATTTTAAAGTTTCAAAAAAATCTGCAAAATTATTCTAGCTCTAGGAAATGGTGTATTCTATCATTGTGCAAATTTTTATCTCGAAATAAATTGTAATCAAGGCTGTGTAAAAATGACAAAAGTGCATATCTAAAATAGTGAACACTACCAAAATTTGAACCCTCCAAAAAAATCCAATGTTTAATTTTTATATGGATCAATATACAAAGTTTTTCGAGTTAAGATTTTGCATGTTGGTAGAGTACATCATTATGAACACCTTAAAAAATTATAGTTTTCTTAAACTTTATTTTAGGAACATGGCAGTCGTTCTGTCCGATTAGATAAAAAAGAATGTTATGTACAGAAGTTCGAGTTAGGGAAAATCTCTTTACAGACAAACAAAATGTTGTTTTCAAAATTTAAATATAACAGGCTACATTTAGCTCGAGCTACACTATGCTTTTGGGTAGTTTTGTACCACTTTTGTATTAGAGTACTTTATTTACAAGTATTTTTTTAAGATACACACTAGTCTTTTTTTTTTTACGGGCCCTAGTTTCTTTGGATTGTGTAATCTTGCCACTCAAGAGAGGGCTGTCATTGGGCGGAAGGTTAGCTGAGGCGCTGAGGCCTAACTTTCGTGCTCGATTTTTTATTTCTTCATTTACGGTCCAACATAAGCTAAACCGATGCACCGAGGTTTCTTTGGATCCTCTGCACGTCCTGCCCGGTGATCCTGAACGTCTTCTTGACGACCTCCTCCGGCAGCGGCGGCTCCGTCCGGAAAGCGGAGAAGGGCACGAGCTGCGCGCCGGGGCTCTGGCTGTTGAGCCCCGACAGCACGACGGCCGGCGCGGAGGTGTCCAGGTTGCGCATGAAGTGCACCATCCCCCTCGGGAACACGAACGCCTCGCCGGCGCGCAGCAGCTGCGTGTACAGCCGGTACGACGTGTCGGCGAACCCCACCAGCACGCTGCCGCTGAGCACGAGCGCCACCTCCGACGCGCGCGGGTGCGTGTGAAGCGGCACCATGCCGCCGGGGGAGAGGTCGATGCGCGCCATGGAGAGCCCCTGCGCGTTGGCGCCCGGCAGGGACGTGGCCGGGCTGGTGAGCGTAACGTTGAACCCGAAGAGCGTGGCGGATGGGTCCGTGGACCGGGAGAGCGCCGAGGTGGCGAAGTGGTCGGCGCGCGCCGTCGCCGGGTCGATGCAGGGCAGGCCGTTGAAGTGGAAGGTGGTGGCGGTCGACGTCGTGTCGGCAACACAGTAGTCGAAGAGGAGGTCCGGGTCGGATTTGCAGACGACGGAGAGGAACATGAGAGCAAGGATGGCTCGAGGGACGAGAGTGGCATGGTCGTCCATAGTACTGCTCATGGCTGCGCCTCCAGTCGCCCTTGATTTGGCGCGTACAAGTTATCAATATGCAAGCAGTCGTGCTCATGCTCATGTGCAGGCTTTGTAGAGTTGTCAAATGATGCTTTCAAGTTACTGTGGTTGTGAGTAGCTGCAAGGCTAAGGGCTATATGTTGCCTTGCCTTCGAGCATGAGACACATACTTTTGACTTTTGAGGGAGTCTTTTCTTTTCAAGTCACTTCATGAAACTTTTGGTTACAGCTTGCTGAAACTCTTAGGCTCAGGCTTGCTTTCCGAAAGTTACAACCCACTGCTGCTCGCAATCCCTTAGAAACCTACAAGAACACATTGAAACACAAGCCTTTTTCCTGACATTTTCTCCAAACTTTCTAAAGCTGCAGATAATCTATCACATAACCGTTGCAATGGTATATCATTGTATAATTGAACAGGTACAGTTGCATAGTTCAAGCATGCAAGGTTAGTGTAAAAAATGTCAGTTTTTATCAAGCCACATAAGCAAATTCTATGACTATATTAGCTTCAGTCACATGATCGTATCAAAGCTCATGAATCCTTTAATGATGTCGTTGACAAGAACAATGGTCTTACAACAGATTTTGAAAAGATGATTACAATGGCGACACATTCGTCAAATCGTCGAGAAAGAGGCAGCCAAACACCGTGTTGAAAAAATCACTGCCTCTGATGGGGCCCTGGCTTCCAACGATAGCTCTCGTGTCATATTCGCATGCCCTCTTGCAGTCTGGGCAATAAGTCACCTGCATTTCATGGTGAAGCGGTGAGGCAGTTGCTATTTCGTTGGAACATGTGAACATAGCTACTGTGCATCACGTTCAAATATATTCGCATAACATGAAGTTGGGCATCCCCATGTGCGAGTTACTACAGCCATGTCATGTGTGTGTCCTATCTTGATTCAGACATTAACTTCTAGTACACTTTACCAGTTACCATAATAATGCTATCATGCCTAATGGATCAACGGAGTGGCATATAGTATTTCAAACTGAGCAGGCCATACAATGATAATAATACCCAAGTCCAAGAGAAATCTGTTTTGTCCAAGTGCTTTTCTAGCTCCAATGGAACAAGCACTATGTTCTGGCCATGCACTGTAACACTATAATGATGCACAATCTTAAATAGGTATCATTAACATTGTTCTTTTACCAAATATTATGAACATTGTTGGGCGAGGAGGCGGGAGGGGGACAAGAGTTATACGAAGTAGTCAAGGCATACCTCTAAAATCTTTGGCTTGAAATTATTATCAAGCATAACATCGACACCATAGATGGCCCTAGAGAATGCATTCTGCATCTCAGGATGAACAGCTGAGGCCGACTCAAAGACACGCCTTATCATATTCCTTATGTTTTCATGGATCTCATGCCATTTAACTGAAAATTTAACAATAAATCAGAAACCTTAAACCTAAGACATCAAACTATACAAATGAGAGGGAATGCAAGCTGTAAAACCTTGGTGCTCCTTCTCAAACTCATTGACAAACTCTGGAGTATTCATATGGTCCATCTTTCCATTATAATTCTGGATGGGAAGAGCAATTAGGGAGCTAGATTACATTTTAAGACATGTATTATAATGAGAAATTGACGACTGGTCACAATATGAGCATACAGTTGTTGGAGGAATAGCGACTTGTATTCCACGGGGGCCAAAGGCCGCAATATATGGTACATGTACAGGTGTAAATTACAAATATCTCTCTAACACCCCCCCCCCCCCCCCCCTCAAACTCATGGTGGATCCACAACACTGAGTTTGGAGAGGAAAAAGCTATGCTGTGCTCTAGTCTGGGCCTTCGTGAAAAAATCCGCCAACTGTAACTCTGAAGGCACATACTGGAGCGCAATAATCTGATCCTGCACACTAGCACGGACAAAAGAAGCATCAACGCCAATATGCTTAGTAAGCTCATGCTTCACTGGGTCACGTGCAATGCTAATAGCACCTGTACTGTCTGACAAAAGAGTCGTGGGTGTCGTAACAGAGACACCAAAATCTGCAAGTAACCACCGTAACCAAGTCACCTCAGCAGTCAAAAGAGCCATAGCTCGCAACTCAGCTTCTGCACTCGAACGGGAAACTGCGGTCTGCTTCTTCGTCTTCCAGGCAATGAGAGAACCACCAAGGAAAACACAGTAAGCAGAAAGTGAACGGCGATCCAAAGGATCACTAGCCCAAGTAGCATCGGAGTAGGACTGAAGCTGTAACGAGCTAGAACGAGGAAAGAAGAGACAAAGCGAGATCGTTCCACGAAGATAGCGTAGAACACGAAGAAGGTGACTATAGTGAACCGAAGTGGGAGCAGAAACAAACTGACTCAGAATATGGACAGGATAAGAAATATCAGGGCGAGTAACAGCCAGATAGACGAGACTCCCGACAAGATGTCGATAACGAGTCGGATCAGAGAGAGGATCGCCATCAGACGCACGAAGAGAAATATTGAGCTCCATGGGAGTCTCAACAGTACGCTCATCAGTAAGAGCGGCACGAGAAAGAAGATCATGAATATACCGTTCTTGGGATATAAAGAAACCATCAGCGGTGGACGAAACCTCAATCCCAAGAAAGTAACGAAGCGGACCAAGATCCGACATAAGAAACTGCTCACTCAGACGTGCCTTGACAAAGGCAATATACTCTGGGTCGTCACCAGTGATGATCATGTCATCAACATAAAGAAGAAGAAGAGTGCGACCACGAGGAGAACAGTGAACAAACAACGCAGGATCATGAGCACTGGGAGAGAAACCAGCAGCTGTGACCACAGAAGCAAAGCGCTCAAACCATGCACGAGGGGCTTGCTTAAGGCCATAGAGAGAGCGACGAAGACGGCAGACCATGCCATCTGTAACAGAATACCCAGGTGGTGGTTGCATATAAACCTCCTCACGCAACTCACCATTAAGAAAGGCATTCTTAACATCAAGCTGAGACACAGACCAATGGCGAACAGATGCCACGGCAAGAAGAGTCCGAACAGTGGTCATGTGAGCCACTGGAGCAAAAGTCTCATCATAATCACGGCCATGCTCCTGCTGAAAGCCACGAGCGACCAGACGAGCTTTGTAACGCTCAAGAGTCCCATCAGAGCGGGTCTTAACCTTATAGACCCACTTACAGGTGATAGGACGAACACGAGGAGGAAGAGGGACGATCTCCCACGTACCAGTGCGCTCAAGCGCAGCAATCTCCTCAGCCATGGCAAGCTGCCATTCAGGATGAACAACAGCCTCACGATACGTAGTCGGCTCCGAGACAACCGAAACACTGTAGGTAGCGGGATTATAGAAATCAGGTGAAGGACAAGGCCGAGAACGAAGAGAATAAGTCGGCTGAGACGGTGCACCGGAAGTAGAGGGTGCATCAGATGACTCGGTCACAACACGTGGACGGCGAGTATAATAGAAAGGAAAAGTAGGATGAGAAGGAGCAACAGGAGAAGACGGAGGCGGAGACGGGGACAGGGAGGGTGAAGAAGGCGGCGACGAAGGAGGAGAAGAAGGCATCGGAGTAGATGGCACCGGATCAGAGGGAGGAGAAATATGAGGGATATCGGGAGGAGAATCAGGAAAAGTAAGAAAAGAGAGATCCTCCACAGTAGAGGTCGGGGAGGTCGAACGCGGATAGAAAGGCCGAGACTCATCAAACGTCACATCCCGGGAAATACGCATCCGGCGAGCCACAGGATCCCAACAACGGTAGCCCTTATGCTCATCACTATATCCGAGAAAAACACACTCAACAGACTGAGCGGTTAGTTTGGTGCGTTCACGAGGAGCAAGAAGAACATAGCAAACACAACCAAACAAACGAAGCATAGAATAGTCAGGAGAACGATCGTAGAGTCTCTCGAGAGGAATGGCACCCTGAAGGGCGGCAGAAGGCTGGATATTAATCAGATAGGCCGAGGTAGAAACGGCCTCAGCCCAGAAATGAGGCGGAAGAGAAGAGGCGATCATCATCGCACGAGCAGTCTCAAGAAGATGGCGATGCTTACGCTCAGCCACGCCATTTTGAGCATGCGCACCGGGACAGGAGAACTGAGCGAGAGTGCCCTGCTCAGCAAGAACACCACGCAAATGCTTGGAGATATACTCACCAGCAGAGTCAGCACGAAACACACGAATAGGCGTAGAGAACTGAGTAAGAACCATGGCGGCAAAACGCTTATATATGGAGAGAACCTCAGTACGAGAAGACATAAAATACAGCCAAGTGTAACGAGAAAAATCATCTATAAATATTATATAATATCGATGGCCCCCTTTCGAAGCGAAAGGAGCCGGACCCCAAACATCAGAGTGAACTAAGTCGAAAGGACGCTGAGATACAGACGCACTAGTAGGATAGGGTAACTGAATCTGTTTTCCTAGCCTACAACCCTGACACTGTAAAGAAACATCTCCTGAGACAGGCCCCAGAAGACCACGATGAACTAATGACGACAGACGAGAACCACAAAGATGACCAAGACGATGATGCCACTGTTGAAAAGAGCCGGTGACAGAGGCGACGATAGCAGGAGAACTGGCAGGCGAGGTAGCAGCGGAAGGAACACGAAGCCAGTCTATATCCCAAAGCCCCTGAGAATCACGGCGGCGAGGGCCAGCTCCAACCAAAACCTGCGTGCGACGATCCTGAACAGAACAAGAATCGGCGTCAAGAATGACGCGACAACCAGAATCAGTAAGCTGACCGGCAGAGAACAAGTTCATGGTAAGACGAGGAACATGAGAAATATCAGGGACAAAAAAGGAAGAAGTAGAAAGAGTGCCTCGACTAGAAACAGAGAGAGAAGTACCATCAGCAGTAAGAACACTAAGAGGAGAATCAAGAGGTCGAAGAGAGGACAGAGTGGAAGAATCAGAAGTCATATGAAAAGAAGCTCCAGAATCCAGAACCCACGAGGATGTACCTGACTGTGTAGAAGATGGTGGTCGCGCAGTGCCAGAAGAATCAGTCACAGAGCCAGCAGTACCCGTCGAAGAAGAACCTGAAGCGGCGAGCATCCGCTTGAGCCGCATAATGTCCTGGTCGGTGAAGCCGGCTGAGAAGACCCTGACGAGCCAGAGGAAGCACGAGTCCCGGGAGAAGCAGACGCCTTCTGCTTACGCAGATCACGCTCCCTCGTGTAGCAACGAGACTCGGTGTGGCCAGGCAGATCACAGTAGGTGCAGTGAGGGCGTGGACGAGCGCCACGACCCAGGCCCTGACCCTGAGGAGTGGGTAAAAGTGGCGGAGCAGTGGACCGCGAAGGAGTCGATGAAGCAGGCGATGAAGGAGGACCATGGGCAGCAAGCACAGAAGGAACCTCAAGCAACCCAACGCCACGTAGACGAATCTCCTCAGCACGAAGCTCAGACAGCACCTCCGAGATAGGGACACGACCACGAGCAAGCAGCTGAGCACGTCGGGGCTCGAACTCCTTGCGGAGCCGAGACAAGAACTCATATACGCGCTGAAACTCCAAGTCGGAACGCACAGTCTGACAACACGGGCAGGCACCACACACGGCAGTGCGAAGAGAGTCGAGCTGACGCCAGATAGCAGCGCTCTGCGTGTAGAACTGATCAATGGTAGAGTCACCCTGCTGAAGATCATGCTCCTGACGAACCACAGACAGATATAGAGCATCCCGGACGGCTGATGACGCTGACGAAGGTGAGCCCACATGTCAGCGACAGTACTGAGGCCCATAAACTCAGAGGCAAACTGCGGTAGAACACTGGCGGTGAGAACAGCCGCAGCACGAGCATCATCATCAATCCACTGGGTGTAAGCAGTCAGATCCAACCGGTAGGTCTCAAGGGCGTCAGAATGCTCCTTGACCTGCCGGTCATACGCAGCAATGGCAACATCCGCACTCTTAGCTGCATCCTTTGCAGCCTGAGTAGCATCGGCAGCAAGAACTGGTGGCGTCGGCGGAATAGGAGCAGTAGGAGCAATGGGGCACGGCGGACACGAGACCTCGCCGGAAAGCACACCCCAGAGACGAAGACCACGCATATGAATGCGCATAAAGGCAGCGAAATCAGGATAATTCGTGCCATCAAAGATCACCGAGCAGCGAGGAATCGCGACATAGCCCGACGATGCAGACATCTCCACTTTTTTTTTGTTTTTTTGTTTTTTTTTGGGAGGAATAGAAGTCAACGCAGATCGATCTACTCGCCTGGGCACCCAACGACGGACGGGAAGCAGAGAACGTGCACCCGACGAGGAGCTAGAGGGTTGAGGCAGCAGCCCAAGGCGGCGGCCGGCGGCGGCCGGCGACGGCCCGAGACGGCGGAAGACAGCAGCAGGGACGGGCCGCGACCGAGCAGGGCAGGGACGAGCAGCCGGAAAGCAGAAGGCGACGGCCGAGCAGGGACGAGCGGCCGGAAAGCAGAAGCTAGCACAACGGATCGATCTTCACAGCCATGCACACACGAACCTATCTGCTCACGATTCTGAGCCGGCCCGATCTGAAATCGCACGGGAGGCGAAGAGGCTTTTGATCTGCAGCAGCGCGCACGTCCGGCGGCGGCCGGAATAGGGACGGGAGGCAGCGGAATCGATCGATCTGGACGTGCCTGAGTCGCGCGGGCGGAAAAAAATAACCTAATGCTCTGATACCATGTTGGAGGAATAGCGACTTGTATTCCACGGGGGCCAAAGGCCGCAATATATAGTACATGTACAGGTGTAAATATGCAGGGAGCCCCCTATGTAATAGGGAAACTACAAAATACAAATATCTCTCTAACAACAGCTACAAGACAGAATCAGATTTAGTATAACAGGAGAGAGAATACAACATCAACAGTCATCTAAACAGCTAACATTCATGATGAGTAATAAAGCCCTTTATCTAAAAAATCTAAACAGCTAACATTCATGATGTGATATCCAGAATGACGTGTATGTTTTCAATGAAATCTGATCTTACCATCACAGTGAAATGGGTCTCGTACTCAAAAAAGCTAGTTTTCTCCAAAGTGTATTGATTGTTTGCTAACCTGACCTACAAAAAGGAAAAGGTGGATGGACAAGAGTCACTTGATATCATCATCAATTAATCGGCACAGATTAATCAAGTATCATTAAATTTTCAGGTCATACCCAAAAAACATCAGTAAGAAATATATCCAAAGGGCATATACTGCGGACCAAAACAATGTACCGAAGATCAAACTTCCTTCCTTGGAAAAGTGCAGGATGCTCAATATACTTTTGGCAT
This sequence comes from Poa pratensis, assembly GCA_947311845.1. Classification (NCBI taxonomy): domain Eukaryota; kingdom Viridiplantae; phylum Streptophyta; class Magnoliopsida; order Poales; family Poaceae; genus Poa; species Poa pratensis. Next base: position 26,809,070 of record CAMZMU010000054.1, on the reverse strand, counting down.
ATCTTGGGGCCTGTCTCAATAAGTCTGATGATAGCAGATAAATCGCCACTGACAGTGGTATCAATTGTTCTTGCCATATTCCAAGGTTTCATGATCCACAAGTTGTCCATACCATCTCGTTTCCTCACGCAATAATCTCCAATTAGTTGAGACAAATGGGTCTCTAGGTTATATGTAGGTTGAAGCCACTCAGGTGAGCCCCATGCCTGTAGGAGTTCATATTAGTTTCAGATGGCACTAGCGTCAAAGGTACTGAATTCAAAGAACTTATATAGATTGCTAAGCAAAGGTATGCAAAAGGTTTCCAGAAAGAATGGTATACACCAAAGAGCTCAGTAGCACTCACCTTGTGGATAGTATCTGCCAGGTGGTGCTTCATGACCAGGCAAGCTTCAAAAGGAAACTGATTTGTGTATTGTTCGTCTCTAAGACCTAGCGAACTCTTTAATTCTGGATCAACTTGCGCGCCTAGCCAGATGATGTCCGCATCCTTCGGATCAGTTGCTGCACGAAAACAAAATAAATGTAAAGAGATGCTAATTCCCTTTGAAGCATATGCTTCCAGAAATACAGGAATATACTAGTTCAACTCTATGAATCACCATGACTGTACAAGCATATCAAAAGAACCAACAAAACCAAGTGGCGTTCAAATAATGTCTTATTACAAGATTAAGCCAAATATTAGCTCAACTTCAGTTTTACTCGGTAGTAAACTACAAGATATATCACCAAGTCATAACCATAATTTACAACTTGAGTGCTAAACTATATCTTTTTCAAAAGAAAACTGAAAAGGAAACCCCTTCATTATAAATAACTTGAACCCGGGTGGTTGGGTTGTACATCCACTCTCCCAACCAAATGAGTTAGGTTCGCTTCCTTGAGTAGCAAACTATATTCATGGCAGAGTGCTATCATGAGGTGTACACTATATTAGAAAAAAGATAAAACATATATTTATCTATTTAACTCCTTAGGTAAACAAAAAAAGGTGTGACAACTCTTTTGCAGGCATTTTCTTTCCACATGAACAAATATTCCAACAAAAAGAAGACAAGTGATGAAAGTAAAGGAAAAGGATTGCAAGCCCAAGGGGACATCTTTGCAGAAACAATATCCAGAGTCCATTTCCATCTTAAGTTGTCAACCCTTCAAAAAAGAATACAGATATATGATATAGCAGGACAGAGCTTTGCTTACTGAGAACAAACTCTGGACGTGTTAAGAACTCTTCGACTTGGGTTATATCAGTTAATACTCGAAGTGCACGGCCATCACTTGGACGTACACTTTTGCTTGAAGGCATCTCTTTTGTAGAAGGACAAATAATAGTTGATTCAAGCTGCTCCTGGTACTTTCTGAATTCCTACAAAGTAGCCAGAAAGCAAGAGAGAACAACATAAGGCTATTGATCGGTCCATGTACATCTCAAATCCCCCAAAAGTTAGCATTGACATGGAAAAAAGCACCTGAATAAAATAGTTCTCTGGTGTGTGGAACCAAGCCGTAAGTCTAGCTGAACGTTGTTTGTCTTTACCAATACCAAACAGGAAATCTCGGGTACATTCTTCTCCAGTATGAACATCACAAATAGGCCACAAAATTGTGTAACTGAAAATTATTGGATATTAACAAACTAAATAATGGCACAGGTAAAAAAACTAAATAATGGTAACATATTACTACAATTCAAACTTCAATACCTTATAGCAGAAGTTAGTTTTCCTTCTGGCATGAACAAGAAAGGAGCTATTCTAAAGTTAGCAGCATCACTATGGCGCATGGCTGAGCCCAACTCATCCATTACATACCTGCATAAACCACCAGCCACAAAACAATATAATAGTGCAAAACAAGCAAATGTATTTCATGTTCAAGTTCAACGTTTCTAGTTGTCCAGAAGTTAAACAAACATATTTCTTGAATGGTCTAACTGGGTAGATTTATACAATTATAGTACTTCATAAAACCCTAGTCCAACACTAGGTGTTAGTCAATGTCATAATGTTAACATGATTCTTTTTGCACAAACTTTTGCAGTATTTCACTTCACATTGAATAAATTACACCAATAACTCTTTGTCTCTTTCAGAAAAGGATGAAAAGAGATTGCAGCAATGGCATACCAAATAGGTGTTTCGTCAGATTTTTCTTCATCAGCAAGCCGGTATGTCATAAGATACAGCCACATTGCACCAATAACTCTTTCAGCAAGGGATTCTTCAGGTGACCATTCTGGAACACGTGGTTTAAGTGCAGAATCCACTACATGCTTACCACTCTCTACTATATTTGACGCATTGACACCATTTAGCAAAGTTAGATTGGGAAGAGATTCGAGAATGGAAATTGCACTGTTTCCAAGAGGGCCAGGAATGTCTACCTGTGAAAAGATAATCATTTTTTCATGTATATCATTGCATGTGTCCTAGTCTAGAAAGAAGACAAGAACAAAAGATAGCAGCATATTTCCGAGAGAATATGAAGTTTGGCCAATAATACCTCCAACTCTTGTAAATGTGTAAACCCACTAAATAATTTCAAGAGATCAGCACCAGACACTTGGTCCAAAGGATTGCCACGGATGTTCAAGTTCGATACAGATGATAGTTTACTAGAGGAGAACACCTGAGAAATAAAAAATGTAGAGAGGAAAGCTGTCAGGAGAGGTTCACCTTTTTCTGATTGTACAGTTCTGACAAAAAGATAACTTAAACTTGAGCAAGATGATACATGTCAACTTTTGTGAAATAATGTTATTCAGAAACTGTCTTTTGCTCCCGGGCACCAGTGCTCCTGCCACTTAAAAAAATTCGAAAATCATATTTGTAGGATTCAAAAAAAATTGAAAAAAATACGGATGTAGTCAATGATATATCCCACGAATGTGTTAATTTGCAATGTGAGATACCTTATATTTTGAGCTACACAAAAATAACAAATCTGATAGGATTTAGAAATTTGAAAGCATGCATACTTAGATCCACACTTTTGTGATTTTTGTGTAGCTCAAAATACAACGTATTTGAAGTTAATATCTTGCACGTTTATGGGATATATCATTGACTCTCTCCACATTTATTTTCAGAATTTTTTGAAACTTATAAATATGGTTTTCGAATTTTATATATAGGAGGGAGCACTGGAGCCCGGGAGCCAAAAATCTTCACTCAATGTTATTACATTATAAAGAACTAACTGTAGACGTTGAGTACCTTACCTCTGGTAGTTTGTGGATTGACCTATCAGAAAGGTCAAGTGTCACAATGTTCTCCAATGATATGCTTTCCACAGACAAACAGGGATTTTCTGCTCCAACCATATCTCCACAAAAACCTAAAGCCCACTCTTTAGCATTCCTTGTAAAATGCGAATTGTAGATTTCCAATTCAGGAAGAGCGTCAAGAACACATTCGTCAACACTGTCAAACATCAAAACGATATTAGAATGAAATAACAGGATTTTACAACAATATGCCTGAAATAGATATCACAAATATTCTGAATATGTTCAATAGCCAGAGTGATGTTCACTTGCTGTATTGCTAAAGGCTTAAGCTCAGAAGTTGCTCATATCTATCATGTTGTTTTTTACCACTGCAGGCAGAAGCATGACCAAATACTATGAAACAATAGTCTCTGGATATATCCAGATAACTCACTCCTATGCCCCAAATTATCACAAGCCATATTTACCAAACCATCCATACAACAAGATCCAAACATAGAGTTCAGTTGTAAGAACTCAGAAAATAAATGAGCCAAGATCCGGCAGGCGCAAGGCAGGTTTACTTCTTCCATTCAGTAAGCAAATTCTTAGATATATTCCATCCTTATTCAAATTTATCATGCCAGACCGACCATTTGATGAATACACAAGTAAAATCTTCTAGATTATCATTTGCAGCAGTGCTACAGCTCGACAATCACTAGTATCGTTTGGAGGCTAATAAGTAGTTCCGTCTTAACTCCCATTCATCAGGATCATTAAATTGTTTTCGTAGTTATACCTATAACCAATTAAGAACATGCAAAATATGCACAGGAGACTAGGAGAGTTTACAAAATAGGTAACAAAAAAAACATGTAAAGCACAATTCTGACCATTGGTTAAGGATAGGGTTCTCATTCAACCAAAGTGCCTTCAACCTTCCACACTTCCTGATTTCTTGCAACACTTTTTCTGGATCCTGCAGCTTGTTTCCCCATAGGTTGAGGGCTACCAGATTCTAGTGAGAAACAAAGGAAAGAACAGTTTCAGGAAAACATCAAATACCAAGCATAGATCATTCAGAAACAGTGATTCCGATAATAAACACAGAATGTTCAAAAAATGCTATATTGAGGTCACAGACCACATTGTAGCATTTGACAAGCACTAAAGTTTATAGATAAAAAATTCTTATGAAATGAGCTTTAGCATTTTGAAGATAACAAGTTATTTTCTTCTCACAAAACACTAAAGCATGGAATCGTACACACAGCAACATATACATACATGAGATCGACCAGATATATTATTACTATACAATACAGGCAATAGCAACTACTAACATGAATATGTGGAGAGGAGTCAGACCGGAAAATTTGCAGATAGATCCAATGCTACTAGCATATCGTCATCAATTCCGAGCTCCTCAAGCTCCAGCCATGCTGCAAAATCACTTCCCCTCTCCTGGATTCTAGTCTTTTCTTTCCCCATCACCTGCAAGACATGCTCCAGACTCCCACCCTTTTCACTGTCTTGCTCACCTGACTCTTCGACCTCAGTCCTCCTGTCGAGATCCACGCACATTAGCGCTGCCATTCTCTCGGCCAATCCGGGTACTTCCCGTAGCTACAGATCATCAACATACAAACATGAGATCACTCATGAGTCATGACAGGGAAAATTTCTGTAACTGGATTGTAGTTGACTGGAAGAAAATCAGTACATATCTGTAACCATGAATTGATAACAAAAATGTTCTGAACAGAGGAGACTATCAGAACAGATTAGAACATCTTAAACTGGATGCAATAGCAATACTAGCAGACACTCACTTCACTAATGGAAGTAACTAATTTACAGTATAAAACCATCAACAATCAACAAATTCAGCAGAGATCGCTGCTATGCCAATGAGGAAAACTGGTAACGGTAGTGGCACGACATGAAACCCCGAGCACAGAGTCCAAAGGAAATGGTTACTATAGCGTCAATAGCTACACAACATCCAAGTGGTTGCTTCGGGATAAGCTAACGCGAGAAATTCGTAGCAGGAATCAGAGGACGCTCACCTGCTTGAGCGCATCGGTGAGGCGGAAGGTCCACGCGTGGTCGACGAGGAAGACGTCCGACTCCGCCCCTAGCGGCGTCTCCGAGGCGAGCACCAGGCGGCGCTGCCTTCCTTCCTCGCAGGGCTCTACGGAAAACTTCTCTCCGCCGTCGAACACCTCGTCGGCGAGCTTGCGGTACAGCCATCGGTGGAGCGACGGCGGGATGCCGGCCGCAGATAGCAGGTACTGGTGCACCCGCGCGAAGTCCTCGTAGCTGCGGATGCGGTCGTCGCGTGGGCCGGCGGCATCAGCGGCAGCGGCGGCAGGTGACATGGCGATTGTTCGCCGAGGACGGCGGCGGCGTGGCCGAGTGGGTTGGGGTGAGAAGGCCAGAAGGGTTTAGGTGTTTCTATAAGGTGACCCTGCTTTAGGATTCGTGCCGGAAAACATTTTAAAAAATAGATTTCAGCTCTTTATTAATCATACTCAATGAGCTGCTTCAAATTGTCAAAAAAGCTATGCAAAAAGATCACTAATTGTGTAGCCAGATTCTGGTGGGGTGGAGATGAAAAGAAGAGGAAAATCCATTGGCGTAAATGGATTGATATAGCTATCTCGAAGGAGGCAGGAGGTTTGGGCTTTAGAGATTTTCAGCTCTTTAATCAAGCCATGCTGGCTAAGCAGGGATGGAGATTAATTACGCAGCCCGAGTCGTTATGTGCAAGAGTACTAAAAGGTAAATATTTCAATGACACAGATTTTATGTCTGCAAGGAGGAAGAGAGGTAGCTCTCATACGTGGAATGCAATCCTCCATGGGAGGGAAGCGTTGAGGAAAGGACTTATCAAGAGGGTGGGTGATGGTTCAACGATCAAAGTTTGGGATGACCCCTGGATCCCAACTAATCACTCGCTAAAACCTCTAGTTAGATCACCGGAGGCTGAGGTTAATGTTGTGCAAGAACTTATTGATGTGGACTCCACAACATGGAATAGGGAGAAATTGGAAGAGAATTTTGAGCTAGTGGATGTGGAGGCTATCTGTAATATTCCGATTGGGAGGTTTTCAGAAGATGAGTGGGCGTGGGCACACGAGAAGAGCGGGTATTTCACGGTGAGATCCGCGTACAAGTTATTGGCTACACAGCGTCTTCAGAACAATAATCCTACTGCGTCGGATGGTAATTCTCTTGCCTTCTGGAAGAAGCTATGGAAAATGAAGGTTCCACCGAAAGTCTGTACATTTTGGTGGAGAGTAATCCATGATTTCATCCCATGTCGACAGAAGCTCAAAGAAAGGCACATGGAACACATTGGTTTCTGTAAAACGTGTGGAGCTGAAGAAGAAACTGCTTACCATGCCTTATTCGAGTGTACCTGGGCTCGACTATTTTGGCAGGAGATCAATAAAGCAACGTCAATCAAATTACCGGCACTACATCCTGATAGCTGGCCTACAGACCTACTCAATGGACTTGTTGTATCAGAGGAACACGCATGCGTTATTTTGTGTGGGGCTTGGGCAGTTTGGACGGAGCGGAATGCAATATGGCATGGAGAGGGGGGGCGATCGGTTCTGCAATCTGTCCGATGGGCAACTGAGACAACCATCGATCTCCGTCAAGTTGGGAAGGAGAAGAAGTTTCAACCCGTGCAAAACGTTGTACACTGGAAACCACCTGGACCCCCATTTGATCAAGATCAATGTTGATGCTGGCTTTAGGTCGGATGTTATGGACAGTACTACTGGTGTGGTGGTTCGTGATCATTCAGGTAGGCTACTGAGAGCTCAGGCAAGATGGTTCGACAGAGCAGCAAGTGCTTTGGTCATGGAGGCTGAAGCGGTGCATGATGGGATTCGGCTAGCGCACGACATGGGCCTTCAACGCATTATCCTAGAGACTGATGCTCTGGACGTTGTCAATTTGGTCAAGGAAGAGAGAACCGGTAGATCTTTAATTACCAGCATTTGTCAGGAAATTAAAGAACTTAGTAGTTTTTTTGTTAGCTGTGATATTACTCACGTAAACAGACTTGCCAATATGGCAGCTCATTCTTGTGCTCATAGAGCTAGTCCAGAAAGGAGGAGGTGCATGTGGATTAATTTCACGCCACCATTCCTAGCTACTCCCTCTGTTCCAAATTAAATGACTTCCATTTGTTCAAATATGGATGTATCTATACATGTAACATGTCTAGATACATCCACATGTGGACAAATGGAAGTCAATTAATTTGGAACGGAGGGAGTAGTATCCTTGTTAAGGATTGTAACGCTGTTACTTAATTATTAATAAAGTTCTTTACCCCGCAAAAAAAAGCTCTTTATTAATCATCAATTATAATCATCTAGTGATGGGGTACGTATACGATGATGATGTTCATGCAATCCCATCCCAATCCTGATCGAGTTTAATTAGGTCCGCGATAGAGAAGGGGAAGAAACTAAGCCTTTTAGGTTATGTTGCTTTAGGATTCATGCCGGAAAACAGTTTTTTCTCTCGATTTTAGCTCTTTGTTTATCAATCATAATCATCTAGTGATGGGGTATGTATACGATGTTAATGTTCATACAATCCCATCCCATCCTGGTCGAGTTTAATTAGGTTCGGCGAGAGAGAAGGGGAGGAAAGGAAACCGTGGAGGTGATGTTGATTTAGGATTCGTGTCGGGAAACAGTTTTTTACTATCGATTTCAGCTCTTTATTAATCAACCACAATCATCTAATTATGGGGTATGTACACTATGTTGATGTTCATGCAATCCCATCCCATCTCGATCGAGTTTAATTAGGTTCTACGAGAGAGAAGGGGAATAAAGGAAACCGTGGAGGTGACGTTGCTTTAGGATTCGTGCCGAAAAACAATATTTTTCTATGGATTTTGGCTCTTTATTGATCAATCATAATTCTAATGATAGGGTATGTATACGATGTTGATGTTCATGCAATCCCATCCTATCTCGGTCGAGTTTAAGTAGGCTCGACAAGAGAGAAGGGGAAGAGAAAGGAAGCCGTGCAGGTGATGTTGCTTTAGGATTCGTGAAGGAAAATAATGTTTTTCTATTGATTTTCAACTCTTTATTGATCAATCATAATCATCTAGTGATGGGGTGTATACACGATGTTGATGTTCGTGCAATCCCATCCCATCCTGGTCGAGTTTAATTAGAGTCTGCGAGAGAGAAGGGGAGAAATTAAGGAAGCCGTGGAGGTGATTGTGCTTTAGGATTCGTGACGGAAAACAAGTTATTTCTATCGATTTCAACTCTTTATTGATCAATCATAATCATCTAGTGATGGGGTACGTACACAATGTTGATGTTCATGCAAGCCCATCCCATCCCGGTTGATTTTGGTTAGGTTCGGTGAGAGAGAAGGGAAGAAAGGAAGCTATGTAGGTGATGTTGCTTTAGGACTCATGCTAGAAAACAATCATAATCAGCTCTTTGTTTATCAATCATAATCATATAGTGATGGAGTATGTATATGATGTTGATGTTGATGCAATCCCATCCTGGTCGATTTTAATTAGGTTCGGCGAGACAGAAGGGGAAGAAAGGAAGCTGTGGAGGTGATGTTGCTTTAGGATTCGTGTCAGAAACCAAAAAAATTATCGATTTTTAGCTCTTTATTGACGAATCATAATTATCTAGTGATGGGGTATGTATATGTTGTTCATGCTCATGCCATCCCATCCCATCCTGGGCGAGTTTAATTAGGTTCCGCGAGCGAGAAGGGGAAGAAAGGAAGCCATGAAGGTGATGCTGCCTTAGGATTCATGCCAGAAAACAATTTTTTATATCGATTTCAGCTCTTTATTGATCAACCATAATCATCTAGTGGTGGGGCATGTATACTATGTTCATGTTAATGCAATCCCATCGCATCACGGTCAAGTTTAATTAAGTACGACGAGAGAGAAGGAGAAGAAAGGAAGCGAGATATTGAAACGACGGTACGTATAGGCGAACCCTCCTTGCTCTTCCTCACCAGCACCGATTCCGGCCTCCCTCCTCCCCATCGCCGGCGGCCAAGGTGGCCGGCGGTGAGAGGGAGAGAGGTCCGGACCTGTAGTGTTAGGTTTCTTTTTCGTTTTTCCTTTGCAATAAATCCAGATCTTAGAATTTGGGGATTTCTCCTTCTTCTCTCTATCCTGTTCATGGTGGCAGGGATGAAAGGCGGCGGAGGATCCCTTTTTCTCAGATCTGACGGAGGTCCTCTGGATCTCGTGCGTCACGGTCCAGCAGCGGCTCGTTTCTCCTGCCGATTCAACATCTGCTGCTTGATATTTTCGGAGGAGGCTGCACTGGTTGGGTCCCGTGGGGGGCCTGCACCTGGCTGCAGTGGTCCTCAACCTGCGCTCACAGCGTCGCCGGCTGGAGTACTACTGCTACTCGGGCGATTTATTTTCTTCAGGATAAAGGCGCAGTGATGGAGATTGATTCTGTGGAGTTGCCTTTCTGTTCGGGCATGCAGCTGAAGCAGAGCAATCTGGAGCTGAGTATGGTGTTGCAAGGTTCCTTGCACACGAGGGATGGGATTTCTCCTCTTGTTCCTCGTTGTTCTACTCGTTTCAAGGCTGCTGTTCAAGGTATGTGCTGGACAGTAGGTGATGACCATGTGTTGAATATCATGCTGGATGCTGCTATGTGGGTTATGCTATATGCTTCAAATCAAACTTCGGGAATCATCTTTAGCAGCAAAAAGATCATCTCCAATTGTTATATGTGGACGCTTGAGGAGCATGTTTTTCGTAAGAGCCTTTGTTGTACAATGTTATCTTTGCCTGATGGTGATTATGTTGAAGAAGCCGTCCTCGTGCTGTTCGGGTTCTTTCACCAGAGGTGGACGACAACACTTCTGTTGCTGATCCCCGGATTTAACAGCGGGGACATTTTGAGGTTGAGCTCGGTGGTGGTTCACATATATCTACAGCTCAACTCTTCCCTACCTCAAGTGCATACGCCAGACAGACCGTCGGGAGAGCCACCCGCGGGGCATCAACTGGTATGGAGCACAGAGGCCCTTGGAGATTGCAGATGCGGCATATTCGAATCCGGGTTGTCGACGGACGATCGATCGCTGTTTGGCTCCACCGGCAATCTTCGGTTTCTTCATGTCCTTTATCGGTGTACACCATCTTGCTCTTATTTTGTGCAGCTAGGCACTACAGTTTATTGCTCTGTTCTTGAGAGCCATGTAATGTTGTACTGTGAGCTTTAGCAAGGACCGGAAAAAGATAAAAAAAAAAAGGTATCAACATCGGGTTTTGTCGAGAAACGAAATAGACTAATTAGACTAAAAATCTGCATTTTAAATTTACAGAATCCATTTTTCATTAATTTGTTGAGTAGTCTCGGGCAGACAGGCACACAAGCACGCACGCATGCACACATTTAGTTCAAACCATTGATGCCAATTTCCGTACAACAATATGACAGTTTGCTAAGTTTCATGAAAATGAGAAATTGGGAATGCCACAATTTAAGTTACAAAACTTACTTTTTTGCTTTTTTTTTGTAAGTTACAAAACATACGTTGCAACACTATCATTTCCAAGTCTTTTGCTAATTTTTAGAAGTCATTTCTGGTGTATCAGTTCGGAAAATCTACTCATGGTGTAATGACTGTGATTTTTTGGAACTGACGTGGCTAACTTCCAAAATCTGCTCTACCCTTTCATGTTGGGATTTTGTGGCGCGGTAGCCGTGTAGCTCGTGCTTTTGCAAGATGTGATTTCGTGCATGGAATCAATATTCTTTCTCATATGTTCAAGAGTTGTGAAATAGTTTACGCAGTAAGTAATTTTATTATGTCATGTGCACTTGTAAAAGTTTTTTTTTTTGAAATTGTGCACTTGTTTCATCCAAAACTATTACCATTTTTATCTAAAAAATACAGGATTCGAATGAACAATCGTGGTGTTAAATAGCAGGCACGTGCTGTCGTGTACACACATTACTTTTTTTTTTTGAGAATTTTCAATATATAAAAGCAAACAAGCCGTCTCATTAAAAACCTCACAGCCCCCTTAGGTACCTGGTGAGGAAAAGAGCGCGTCAGAAACTTGTTGCCCCTGCTGTTTACAAACACCATCTAGTGGATCCAGAAACCAAACATGTCTCCCTATATCTAGAGAACAAGAACTCGATTGTGAGCATCGACGTTTGTCATTCTTCCTTCATGGGCAAATTGTACTTCACGGAAATCTTCAATCCTGGCTTTAATCTCACGCACAATCTGACCATAAGGACCCATTCCCTCACCTTCCAAGCTTCTAACGACGTTGATGCAATCAGTCGCAAGCTTAAATCGTTGGAAGTAGAGGTCTGCCGCCAGAGCCATGCCCTCCCTACAAGCCATGGCCTCCAACATCTCAGGATCAGTGATCCCTTGGAACACTACGGAGGAAGCACCAAGAAAGGCTCCCGTCTCCCCCCATGCCACTGCTGCTACCATCGACACCAAACTGCTCTTTGATGTTGCTGCATCGACGTTCACCTTTGTCAGTCCAGCCGGAGGAGGGATCCACCGTCCGGCCTGGGTCTTGACAACAGGAGCCGACCCCGTCTTCTGCTGGTCCAATTGCCCCAACTCAGCTACGAAGCTCTCCACAAAAAAGTGTGTAGACAAAGGCGGTTGATAAAGTTCTTCGTGGATGATCTTCCTCTTAGCATGCCACAAAGCCCACATAGTAACAAAAACCCTTGTGGCCTCTGTTTGGGACATCGCCCCGCTGACCTCCGCTATCCAAGCCTTCGCTTTTTGCTCCTGGAGGTGCCACATCACGTCGGTGATCTCTGGTGGCGCAAGAGCCCAAACACTCCTCGCCATATGGCACTCGAGAAGGGAATGCCTCCATGAATCTTGATTACCACAGATTGTTGATAACCCCCAAGAGCAAGGGATCACTGTAGCACCTCTCAATGTGGAAGTAAGGTATCGATCCGCAGGAGTAAGAAGGAAAAGTTATCTATTCTCTACAACTAAAGTGTCACAAGTTTTAGTTGATTATGCACTAAACAAGTTTAGAGAACAAGATGGTTGATTTGATGGATGTAAAAGTGTCCAATCCTCTTCTTTGCAAGAGGACAAGACAAAGGTAGTAGCAAGTGAAAGCTCTCAAAGAGAGAAAGCCCAATCCTCTATGTAGCAAGAGGACAAGCTCAAGTGTGTGTTTCTTATAGGAGCAATGGACATGGTTCATGGGTTCACTTAATCCTCTCTCTCTCTCTCATCTACGGTGATCATCATGTTATAGATAAAGTACACACAATTGTCATGTTTTAATGGTAGCTTTTTATTTTAATGGTAGCTTTTTATGACGGCTATATGTCCTAAAACACATAGTTGAAAGAAATACTCATTTGTGTTGCTAGGTCACCCCTCGTAAGGCTAGCGTGGTTTCTCTCACTCCCACATCATACTCTTTCTTTTTACCCCCAGATAAAGGACGTTGGGCGGTACTGTGTCACTCAATACCTATGCCGTGTCACATCGGCCATCCCGTACCCACATACATCATACTTCAAAGTATGACAAATCACAAAAGTTCCAACACAACGGTAAATGCATAACACTACAACAGGACAGATCTTTGGTAACACAGTCTTGTGTTACCACAGGTTCAAAACAGTGTTACTACGCCAGACAGTAACACAATTTTAGATGTGTTCCATTAGGCCGTGTTACTACGAGTTGTCCACTGTCACACATATTGATTGTTACCACAGGTTAGAAATTGTGTTACCATTATGTCGTAGTAACACGCATATTATCTGTTACCAACTGCACTAGTAACACCATTTCCTAACTGCGGTAACATAAGTAGTAACATATATTCATGGAGGTAGAACATTGGTGGTAACATATTTTCTAACTGCAGTAACACGATTAGTAACATCATTTTTAGCTTCAGAATACAACTAGTAACATAATATCCAAATGGTGTAACACAATAATCATTGTTGCCAACTACCGTAGTAACACAATTGTGTACTTATAGTAACACCATGAGTAACACTACACATTGCAAGAGAATTAACGTATTTATTTTCTAATTAATAACCACAAAATTAGGTATATTCCATTTATGTATATACCTTTGTTAATAAAAAATAATTGTACCTCTTGACCGAATTAATTTATTTGATGCTTAATACTTTGAAAATGAAAAATAAAATGAAGCATGACACATTCACAAATTTAAAATATCAAGATATCGCAAAGACACAAGACAGTAAGATAGATATTTCACTTCAATAAATAAATATCAAGATTACACCGGTGCAAAAATTCATATCAAATTGACTACAGAAAACACCATCTGAAAGAATATTACACCAGAGCATACGCATCCGTTCCACGAAAGAAAACATTGTGAATAATACTACATTTTTTAATCTATCCATGAAAAACTATAATTATTGATAACTGAAGTTCATTTCCTTCTTCATCTAGCCGGAGAATTAAGCTGGAACTCAACCATCCTTCTTGAACTCAACCATCCTTCTTTCGAATCTGCAAAAAACAAATTGGACATATAGCTATGATCAAATATACAGAAATATGATACTAGAAATTGAAAAAGATATTTAATCAACTTACAAAAGCTGAAGGCCAAGCAATTAAGAATCCTGAAGAAAATGCATCACCAACTGTCATGCAACCAGCTACTTCTCTCACTAACTCTTCATTATCCAGAAGAGATTCATCTATGCGAACAAGTGTGAATTCAGCACCTAACTCGATCCCACCAGCCTTAGTTGCAGGATCAGTACTTCTGATAGTAGCATATGCAACATTCTGCTTGTTGGGATATGTTGAAGTCTTTAGAACTACTTCAGAACCAACCTACATTAGGATCAGTATTAGTATTCAACTGACAATAATGTGCATAAACACGTGAATAGAGTGCCAACAAGGGTCGTGCAAGAGGGAAGCAAGCTGCAGCTTGGGCCACTAGGGTCGTGCCATAGATACTATCGGAATGGGATGCTAGTTGGGCTGAAAGTTTGAGGATATCTTATACAAATTGAGATGTAGTTTATTCAGCACAGCTAACACATTTACTTAGTATGCAGAATATACAGAAAGTGGTAGCCAAAAAAACTGGTTGTAGAAACACTCATGCCCTTGGTGGATCTTTACCTTGAGTGAAGAAGTGCGCCTTCTTTTTGAGGAAGTTGGGCGTGGGTGTTAATTTCTAGTCCCTTGCTGCTCTAGTCTTGAAGAAAGTTCACCCGCATGATCTCTCTTTTTCCTCACCTACAAAGAGACAATAAAAGTACATCAAATGATATTCATATCCAGGAGCTACCAAAAGTTGTAACTTCAAAACTCAAAACCACATAAATATTACCCCTCGCACATAATCAATAGCAAGGTCTTTTTGCGATGTTGAATTGTGTTGAATCTGTAGCTGATTGACATTATCCTGCTCGCCATTCTGGTTCTGTGACACAACAATGATGAGAAAATAATTGTTTCGCCATTGAATATTTGCGACATGATTAAGAGTGCAGTAATAACCTTTTCACGTGAAAGAAGTAAATTGTTATCCTCAATCATGCCATGTTGCGTAGACGAGCGTACTTCAGCAGGTCCGTTACATTGAACTCTCTGGATTTCAAAATATTAATACAGAGGTTTCAAGTGACTAGCAATGATATAGCCATGTATTGACATTACCTTTCTTTTACCATGTCGTACTGGTAATCGAGAAATACCATTATCGTTTGACTGGAGATTTTCCTACAAAACTAACAAGTATGAGTAAAATATCAAAAACAAATGCATATAAAAGCAAGAGAAAAGGAATTCCTTCACCTCTTCTTCTATTCCAATATTCCCATAACCTTCTTTGTCTTTCTTATTCCTATCTTCAATAATCTGGTCTTGCCTTCTTATATGTTCCTTAAGCTTTGCTATTTCCTCCCAAACATCAGCTCCACCTTCACATGGTGATCCATCAGTAGTGGTCATATTGATGTTCTTCAGATACCGTGTTGTTCGACCGTATGCTTGCTTTGGAGTTGAAAGCAATCCCATGCCATGCACTTGTCCAGTCTTTTCTGTACCTAACACCTGCAGCAGGGCATCACCTTCCCATGCCACTCTTCCATTAACATTTTGTGCCAGCTCTGGTTGTTCAGCTATTAGACCCTCCAATCGAGCCTACAAGAATTTTTTCCTATTTCCCTCTACGATTGATCCTGTAACACTATGGATAACCCATGATTATGTGTTACTCTCATGGAATTTTGTAACACATTACCACTAACCATATTTGTATGTTACCATGGCAATATTGTTGTAACACATTATTTATAACACATACTTATGTGTTACTTGGTAGACATCCCCGTAACACATTTTTGGGCCTTGTATAGTTTGTGTTACTGTCTGTCAATGCAGCAGAAATGACGTGTTACTGGAATTTTACCTGTAACATAATTTTCTACGTGTTACATGATTGTGTTACCAAAGCTCTGTCCTGTTGTAGTGTAACAAATCATCTCACACCACAATATTCACCACAAAGGTATTACATAGATGACCGTAATCATGTTCAGCAGCTCATACGGTACTAATTAGTGAAGCTCAAGAGAGAGGAGAGATACAAAAGTTACCACCACAAACCCTAGTCCAGGGGGTGGACTACTCCCCCTTCATCATAGTGATGACGGTGAAGAAGTTCTTGCTGTAGATGTTGATGATGAACACGCCGGAGGGGGGTGGAGCCCTCCGGAGGCGATTCGGCGGCGTTTCCCCCCTCCGATCTTCTCCGGCGGCAGCCTTCTGTCTCTTGTTTCGTGGTTCTGTGTTTCTCCGCCGCCTCCTTCCAGAGAACGTCGGGGGACCTTTTTTATAGGCGTTTTTAGGTCAAGACTAAGTCGGTGGAGCAAAGATCGATGGCAACGGAGCCACGAGGGCCAAACGAGTGGGCCCCACGCGGCCACAGTACCTGGCCGCGTGGGCCACCCCCGTTTGGGCCTCGGGCCTCCGCTTGCTAGCTTCCTTCGCCCACAGGTCTTCTTCCTTCCAAATATTGACGCCCGTAAATTTCCAGGTGATTTCGTTGACGTTTGGGTCCCTGAAACATTAAAATAAGAAAACGGGGTTTTCTGCCTGTGCAGGGTTAATTCCATAAAAATAGGAAATAAATGAATATTCCCAAAAATCATTATAAAACATTGATATAACCCTTATATGATGCAAATATGATTGGAATATAAGCAATTAAAGTGCAAAGTTCATGTATGCATTTTACATGCATCAACATCCCCAAGCTTAATCCATGCTCGTCCTCGAGTATGAAGATGATAAAACTAACATGGACTTTGCAATTTAATACTTAACAATGAATATCAAAGATGATTACAATTGCTACATATAGTCAAATGATTCATTCTTCAAAGGAGTAGCAATATGCAAATAGTTTATGAAGTGATATCAAGTATTCAAGACAAGGATGTTCATTGATAGTTCACAAAGTGTAACATGGTAGCAAGTAATATGGAACACATGTATGCATAATGATAAGTAGAACATCCTACAATGGTCATAGAGTGTAGATGAAAATCTGAATATGATAGGTGTACACTTTGGAAAGATGTATATGTGAGTAGAGGTAAAGCATGCATAAGTTTCATCCAACTTCCAAACTCTTCTACTTAAGTTAATGATTGCAATAAGGTATTCATTGGTGTCAAGCTCTCATTGCCCCTATCATAGCATCTTGAATGATTAAGGTTAAAGTGAAAGCAAATATGAGTAGTGTGCTTGATAAAGAATGGGTTGAATGTCTCATGCCCCTTGAATACAAGTACTTACACCATGTGTTACTCAACTTGGGAAACAAAGCAAGTTCAATTAAATATCATTGTAAGCATAATAGTATCATCAAGAGCGTCAACTGGGGTACCTCTTGTCCCAAGATATGGAACAAGCCCATATCAAAATGACAAGACAAACAAACAAAATGAACAATCTCAACACCCTTTTTATTTACCATTTGGAATAGTTTTTTATTGCAAGGTGTATCACAGAAGGTTCACCATAGTATGTAAGTAAATTTCCACCATGAATGATGCATGGCTTAGATTAGCGGCCCAGGCGTCTCTCTAACCATTTACACAAACTCATTTAAACTCACTCTATTTCCACATTTATTTCAACATGATAAGCATCCATAGACAAAAGCACATGATATCAACTAAATGAGATGAAGAGCGTGTTGAAAGCTTGCCATGTGACAGCACATATGGGCTAACTTCCAACCCAAAACATTCATCAAGCCACAAACATCATAATCTTAATCACAATGGGTCAAGTTTTATTATGCAAATAAAAGAACATTGTGCATCAAGTTCGTGAGAGCTATATAACCAACTTTTTTCCATTGCAATCAATAACATAAACATTTTCATTCAGAGGTAAGATAACACAAACAACATGTTAAACATACTCGGAATAGCATAAAGCCAATAGGTAGATATGGTGGACTCACTGGAATAACTTTGGTTGAAGGTGTTGGAAACAAGTTTTTGCTTGTTGGAGTTTTTGGGCTAGCAAAAGGGAGAAAGTTGACCATCTAGATGCATGCATGAGTGTCCATAGAACTAACTAATCCATGTTAAACCAAGTAAAATAACAATCAGCACCAAAACATGAATAAGTGATAGCTCTACAAAAAGAATTTGCAAACTATTACTCATAAACAAGCTCATGAATCATGCAACTATATGTATCATTAAAAATCAACTCAAACATCCCTTTTCCCAATCTTATAAAAGCATCCAACATATTTCAACCCATATTTCCAGTAGCTCTCTCATATATAAATGATAGTGTGGTGGTCTCTCAAACAAAAATCAAACAAAACAAAAAGACGCTCCAAGTTTATGCGATAAAGTGTTTCGATCGAAAAACAGAAGTTGGACGTGTGCAAACCGAGAGTGTGTAGGTCCAGCGGGGTTGTCTTCACATCCCCAAGCTTATGGTCTTCACCATCCTTGGATAGCTCTTGGTGCATCTCCTCCAATCCCTGTGAAAAAACTTCAAAACACCGTTTCTCCCATTTCTTTTCTGTGGGGTGCATTAATAGTGATAAACAAATAGGTTTCTTGCTGCATATAATCCTTGAACAAAAATTCATATGAGATGTCCAGAAAGTGTATAATGTTGTATGCCTACTCATAAACTCAATTGGATCAAAAAGATTCAACTTAAAAGCTCAAAGCATGCATCAAACAAAATGGGACAGAATCTGTCCAGAAAAACAGCAGCAGCAAAACGTATTTTTCTACCCTACCAAACTTTCTCGAAAAATTCCGAAAAAATTCATGCATACAGAGGATGAAAAGTTGCAACTACAGTTCAAATATGAGCTCATTCGGAGTTACAGAATAAGAATTAAAAATCATACCGTGCACTGACTCGTGCAGGAATAAAATCTCCGAACGCTATAAGCAACTTTTTCAAACCAAAAAGGGTAAAACTTGGCACTTTATTGAAAACTCCAGAACCTAAACTATAAACAAAGTCTCTTGTACAGCAAGAGGACACAAAGAAAATCACACAAAAAATAACCGGGTTGCCTCCCGCAAAGCGCTTTCTTTATAGCCATATAGCTAGGCTTGATAGTTTTAATGATGCTCCCATAGGAATAAGAGTTGAATATAAAAGAGCATCAAGAAGCAAATATCAAACACATTTAAGTCTAACCCACTTCCTATGCATTGGGATCTTGTAAGAAAATAAATCAATAAAGCACAAAGTGACTAGCATAGGAAGGCAAAGCAAGTGCAACTTCAAAATTTCAACAAAAAGAGAGGAGACTTAATATTATTGTGGTATATGAAGTCATGTCTCCCTCTCTCATAAAAACTTTCAGTAGCATCATTGATAAAACCCACAATATAACCATCACATAGAGCATTCTTATCATGATCCACATGCATAAAAGTATCATTACTCTCCACATAAGCATAAACAGTTTCATTAGTAATAGTGGGAGTAAAAATATCACATCCATCAATGTAATCATCATAAATAGGAGGCATAGAATAATCAAAATGATTTTTATCCTCAATAGTAGATGGACTGAAAATATCATATTCATCATTGTAAACATCATATATAGGAGGCATATCATAATCAACATAAACTATATCCTCAATAGTGGGTGGACTGAAAATATCATATTCATCATCATAAATGGGAGACATAGTATCATCAAACAAGTCAAAGAACCTCCCCAAGCTTAGATGATTGCAAGATATAAAATAAGTTAAAGAGACCTCCCCAAGCTTAGTCTAGTGCACACAAGAATAGAAACTTAAGCGCTACGCTCCCCGGCAACGGCGCCAGAAAAGTACTTGATAACCCCCAAGAGCAAGGGATCACTGTAGCACCTCTCAATGTGGAAGTAAGGTATCGATCCGCAGGAGCAAGAAGGAAAAGTTATCTATTCCCTACAACTAAAGTGTCACAAGTTTTAGTTGATTATGCACTAAACAAGTTTAGAGAACAAGATGGTTGGTTTGATGGATGTAAAAGTGTCCCAATCCTCTTCTTTGCAAGAGGACAAGACAAAGGTAGTAGCAAGTGAAAGCTCTCAAAGAGAGAAAGCCCAATCCTCTATGTAGCAAGAGGACAAGCTCAAGTGTGTGTTTCTTATAGGAACAATGGACATGGTTCATGGGTTCACTTAATCCTCTCTCTCTCTCATCTACGGTGATCATCATGTTATAGATAAAGTACACACAATTGTCATGTTTTAATGGTAGCTTTTTATGACGGCTATATGTCCTAAAACACATAGTTGAAAGAAATACTCATTTGTGTTGCTAGGTCACCCCTCGTAAGGCTAGCGTGGTTTCTCTCACTCCCACATCATACTCTTTCTTTTTACCCCCAGATAAAGGATGTTGGGCGGTACTGTGTCACTCAATACCTATGCCGTGTCACATCGGCCATCCCGTACCCACATACATCATACTTCAAAGTATGACAAATCACAAAAGCTCCAACACAACGGTAAATGCATAACAAATCATCTCACACCACAATATTCACCACAAAGGTATTACATAGATGACCGTAATCATGTTCAGCAGCTCATACGGTACTAATTAGTGAAGCTCAAGAGAGAGGAGAGATACAAAAGTTACCACCACAAACCCTAGTCCAGGGGGTGGACTACTCCCCCTTCATCATGGTGATGATGGTGAAGAAGTTCTTGCTGTAGATGTTGATGATGAACACGCCGGAGGGGGGTGGAGCCCTCCGGAGGCGATTCCGGCGGCGTTTCCCCCCTCCGATCTTCTCCGGCGGCAGCCTTCTATCTCTCTGTTTCGTGGTTCTGTGTTTCTCCGCCGCCTCCTTCCAGAGAACGTCGGGGACCTTTTTTATAGGCGTTTTTAGGTCAAGACTAAGTCGGTGGAGCAAAGATCGATGGCAACGGAGCCACGAGGGCCAAACGAGTGGGCCCCACGCGGCCACAGTACCTGGCCGCGTGGGCCACCCCCGTTTGGGCCTCGGGCCTCCGCTTGCTAGCTTCCTTCGCCCACAGGTCTTCTTCCTTCCAAATATTGACGCCCGTAAATTTCCAGGTGATTTCGTTGACGTTTGGGTCCCTGAAACATTAAAATAAGAAAACGGGTTTTCTGCCTGTGCAGGGTTAATTCCATAAAAATAGGAAATAAATGAATATTCCCAAAAATCATTATAAAACATTGATATAACCCTTATATGATGCAAATATGATTGGAATATAAACAATTAAAGTGCAAAGTTCATGTATGCATTTTAAATGCATCAATTGTACAGTGATTATTTTCCGCCATGTTTCTGTGGTGTCGAACATTGCCAGTGGGTAGCGATTGCCGAGCCAATCTCCACAGGAAGACTCTGATCTTAGGCGGAACCTTTAGCTTCCAAAGCGAAACCCAACTCTTTTCCTCCCTCGAATGATCTGAAGAAGCTGCGGTTTCATCTAACCACGCCGTGCGTGTCTCTCTTGTTTGGACGAGCATGCGATACGCGGAGCGCACTAAAAACACCCCGTGCCTGTCATAGTGCCACGCCCAAAAATCGTCTTGTCTCCGAAAGCTGAGAGGGATATTCAGAATGGCTTCCTTGTCCATCGGAATGAAAGATGAGTCGAGCTTCTCCTTGTTCCACTCTCGGTTAGAAGTGTCCATCAACTCGCTAACCATCTGCGGTGGTACATCAAGAACACACACAATCGGCCGAAGGGCGCCATCCCTAGGAAGCCAATTGGTGTTCCAAAAGTTTGTACCCACGCCTGTACCTATACGCTTGATCAGCCCTTGCTTGAGCACGTCCCTTCCATCAATTATCGACCTCCATATGCGTGATGGTGAGCTGCCAAGGTGTGCCTCCAGGAAGTCCCCATTTGGAAAGTACACCGCCTTCAAAATACGAGCACTTAACGAGCTGGGATCCTGCAGAATTCTCCACGCCTGCCGAGCAAGTAGAGCAAGATTAAATAACTCGATGTCTCTGAATCCGAGGCCACCAAGGTATTTCGGTTTTTTCATCTATTCCCACGATACCCAGCAAGTGCGACGTTTCCCCTCCTTACTCCCCCACCAGAAATTTCGAAGAAAGCTATTGATGTGGTGACACAGCCCCCTCGGTAGCTTGAAACACGCCATGGAGTATATAGGTATAGCTTGAGCAACAGATTTGATAAGGACATCCTTTCCTGCTGTCGATAAAAGCATCTCGAGCCAACCCTAGACTCGCTTCCACACACGATCTTTTAGGTACTTGAAAGCCCCCGAAACAGATGTCCCCACATCGGAAGGCATCCCCAAGTATTTCTCACTCAACAAAATATTGTGAACATCAAGAATATCCATGATTTCTTGTCAATCCACCTGTTGGCACCCCTTAGCAAAATGGATAGAGGACTTATCCATATTAATTCGTTGTCCATATGCACTACAATATAGTTGCAGAACTGCATTCACCTTCTGTGCACTCACACTATCCGCCCTGAAAAACAGCAGGCTATCATCTGCGAAGAGTAAATGGCTAACCATCGGAGCCGATGGTGCCACCTTGATTCCACTTAAGCTCGAAGATTGAATTCTTGATTTTAACAGGCACGAGAGGCCCTCTGCTTCCAACAGGAAAAGATAGGGAGAGATAGGATCCCCCTGACGTATACCCCTCGACGGTCTAAAACCCTCGAGTTTACCTCCATTGAAGAGAACTGAGAACGACACGGTGGTGACTAGCCGCATCACTGTGTCAACCCATATGCGATGGAAGCCCAATCGAAGCATAATAGAGTGTAAGTAATCCCACTCCACCCGATCATAGGCCTTCCTCATGTCCAGCTTTAGTGCACAACACCTCAGATTTTTAGCCCGCTTGCGCTTCATAAAATGTAAGCACTCGAAAGCTGAGATGATGTTATCTGTGATCAACCGCCCTGGCACAAAAGCTGACTGCTCCTCAGAGATGATCTCCGGAAGGATACCCTTAAGCCTATTTGCGACCACCTTCGAGGCAATCTTGTACAGGACATTGCAAAGGCTTATAGGTCTAAACTGCCGCAACTCTTCGGGACTCGCCACCTTGGGGATCAAGACAATAAAAGTATTGTTTATCACTGCCGGATCGTCCTCCCCTCTCAAAATTCTGAGCACCACTGCCGTCACCTCGCCTCCACATAGCTCCCAATGATGCTAGAAAAAACATGCAGGAAATCCATCCGGCCCGGGGGCCTTTGTCGGAAACATCTGGAAAAGAGCTTCCTTCACCTCTTTCTCCTCGTAAGGCTTGAGAAGTCC
The DNA here is from genome assembly GCA_947311845.1 of Poa pratensis. Classification (NCBI taxonomy): domain Eukaryota; kingdom Viridiplantae; phylum Streptophyta; class Magnoliopsida; order Poales; family Poaceae; genus Poa; species Poa pratensis. Next base: position 26,785,976 of record CAMZMU010000054.1, on the reverse strand, counting down.
ATCATTCATCACAGCTGAGACCTTCACAGGGATAATAGAGAGCACCGCCTCCATGTTGCTGGTACCCTCCGCCCTATATAGGCCCTTGTAAAAATTTGTTGCCATCAGCCCTAGTTCCTCTTCATCTTCGGCTATGCTCCCATCCGGTTTCTTCAAACGGACAATCTTGTTTTTCTTTTTCCGTTGACTAGCTCTAAGATGAAAAAATCTCGTATTCTTGTCTCCCGCTTGCAGCCACTGTACCCTGGACCGCTGCTGCCACATCACCTCTTCCCGGCGATTCAACTCGACAATGCGGTCAGTAATTTTTGTCTCTGCATGCGACTGTCCGGTCCTCATTGGATCAGTTTGCAAAATCTCCAACTCACCTCTGAGCTGACGTAGCTCACTTGTGACGTGGCCGAACGTATCCTTTCCCCAGTTCTGGAGCTATCCCGAGACAGCAGAGAGTTTCTGCTGGAGGTCCGAGAGCGTCACCGCCGCTCCTCCGTTCTGTCAGGTCTGCAACATCATAGGAGAAAAATCAGAATGCGATTCCCACATAGTTTCATACCTGAACATACGCTGCTCCTTCCGTCTCCTTGGTTGCACAACTCGTGGATCCCACCGTAGCAGGATCGGCCCATGATCCGAGGCTGCCGCGGTGAGGTGTTCCACAGAGGCCAGCGGGAATCTTGTGCACCAATCGCCTGTAGCCAAGGCTCGATCAAGTCTTACGCGGTAGTAGGTACCCCCCCCACCCTTTTTTCAAACGTCCAACTGTGTCCCACGTAACCGAGGTCACGGAAACCGCATACATCAACCATCTCCCGGAACCCTTCTATTTGCGCATGACTATGCTCCTGCACTCCCACATGTTCCGATCGATGTAAAACCTCATTGAAATCACCAATACACATCCAAGGGTGTGGGTATGATGACTTAATAAATTTGAGCATATCCCACGTCTTATAACGTAGGTGGGTCTGTGCCTCCCCGTACACGCAAGTTAAGCGCCATGGTTCCTTGCCCTGTTCTGTGATGATAGCATCTATGTGATATTGCGAGCACGGTAAGATCTTAACTTTCACTTCATTAGTCCAAAACATTCCTATTCCTCCTTTGCGTCCCGAGCTACTCACAGCAAATGCGTGATCATACCCTAACGTACGACTAAGACCATCAACCCGAGTTTTGTGCACCTGAGTTTCCTGCACACAAAGCACGGTAGGGGCATATTTCCTCGCGAAATCGCGAAGCTCCTTAACAGTCGTGGGATTGCCCAGCCCCCGACTGTTCCAACTTGCACAACTCATTGCTGCGGGCGAGCCTCCACCCGGGAGCCCGCCTCTGAGATAGATACGCCCTTGTTCTTCCCCTCTTCAGCTTCCGATTTCTTCAGTCTCTTTTTCTGCGTAGGGGACACATACTGTGGCAGCGGAGGAGGGATAATCGCCAGAGCCAGCTCATCTGCCTTCCCCAAATCGAGGCGTTTCTGAACAGACTAGTTCTTCTCCTTCCCTGCGTCCTCCAGCACTTGTTTCATCGGGCTCGACGCCGTGTCATTTAGGGCTTCGCCATCCACCTTGTCCAACCCAGCATCTTCCGAGTTCCGCTTCCTCGGCGCGGACACCATCCTGTACTCGCGTTCCTTCCAGACACCCGTGCATCCACCACCTCGGCCACCCGGGAGGCGGCCACGATCACCGCCGCGGCCATTAGAGCGACCACCACGCTCTCCACCACGACCAGCTCTTCCTCCATCCCAAGACTGGGTAAAACCCCTCCGAACTCGAGGGTGCTAGGGTGCCATGACACCTCCGAAGCCAGCATCCACTTGCCAAACTGCAGCTCCTCCTCTGCAAACTCCCCAGTTCCATACTCCTCATGTTCGTGTCCCATCAAACCACAGTGGTTGCAGAATTTGGAGATCTTCTTGTACTTCACTAGTAACAGCATGCTCTCTGTCCCCTCAGGCGAGAAAGTTACAACACGCTGCAGCGGTTTGTCTGCCACCAGATTGACCCTAGCCCTGTGAAATTCCCCGCTGCCAAACGAGACAGCTTTTGTTTCAACCCTAACAACCTCTCCAACCCTTGATGCCAACTGTCTCAAAATAGCTTCAGTTCGGAACAGAGGCGGAATCCGATGGATCTGGATCCAAGCCTGAACCCGGTTGGGCATCACCGACGGCCGCGATGTCACACCGTCAAACTTCTCTAGCATCAGTGCACACTCACGAAAGAGCCAGGGCCCCTCCTCCATGATCCGGTTCCAATCACCCAAACAGGAAGCTTGTACGATGAACAAATTTGATTCAATCGGCTTGAACAAGACTTCCTTCGCCGCGCTCCACGCAGCCCTCATCGTCTGCTCCAGAGACTGATTGCTGAAACCTCGGACTGTCAAGAGCTTGGCGACCGCCATCCACTTGACCTCTGGCAGATCCATCCGTTCTGCCCTGGCCAGAACAACGCCATCCTTTTCCGCTTCACTCAGCTTCAGATTCCTGAGCAACTCATCAACCTCGACAACCCTATGTGCCTGCGAGCTTTCCACCGCCATTGCCGCGATCAACACCGGTCCAACCCCACCACGCGAGGTTGCACGCCGCCAAGGCCGGGTAGCTGTGCCAGACAGCCCCTTGGTCAGCGGAGTCCTTCGCCGGAGAAAATCGCCGTCGAAGTCGCCAAACCCTAGATGAGTCTAGGTCGGGCGCGACAATATTGTACACACATTACATAGCATGACTTGCAATCATGCATCAAAAACTGAGAACCAATATTTCACAGTAAGCTCGGGCTGGCCGCATGCTAGGTTCTAAAAGGCCCAGACTGTCCAGGCCCGTCACCTAGAAGGCCGAAGCAAGCAGCAAAACTCCGAGGAGAAGGGAACCACCGAGAGAGACAGAGGCCAGAAACAGAGCCGCACCCGACCAGACACCGCCCTCTCGCCGCCGCGCCTCCGCCGTCGCCGCCGGATGATGATGGCGGGGCCGTACCACCAGCCGACGACCCTGGAGGAGGTCCGCACGCTCTGGATCGGCGACCTCCAGTACTGGGCCGACGAGAACTATCTCTACACCTGCTTCGCCCACACCGGCGAGGTAGGTTTTCGTACAAACCGGCGAGCTCTGTGTCTAGTAGGGCTGGCCGCTCGTACCTAATTTGGTGACCCGAAGCCGCTTTGGCCGGATGGCGCACTGATTGCTTAGATTGAGGGTGCTGTGCTTTGTTTGGTGGTAGGGGTTTGATAGGTTCCGTCTTGTTCTGGAATTGGTTTTAGCTTTCAAATTCGAGTTGCTAGATGCTTCACGTTACTGTAATTCGCGAGTTCCTTTCAAGTAGCGACACCGTTGATATTCTGAATCGAAGTGGTTGCTGTTTAGGTCATATGCAGGCTCAGCTGATGTACCTAAGCGATTCTTCGTTATGTCCTTATGGGGAGATAATTTTTTTATTGATAGCATAGATTTGTTGAAACTTATCACCATATAAATAATAGTAATGGTGGCTTGTTTTCCTGGCTATGGTAATGTTCTGGTCCTGTTTTTCTTTAGATCACTCTAGTTTCTGTTTGTGGTGTCACCATTGTGGTTGTTGGATTTGAATGAAGCATCACGTAGTAAGGTCCTGTTTGTTTGCTTAATTCTATTGAATGCCGTGTATCAGTAAAAGACTAAAAGTTGCAAGAAAATTTTGTGCCTTCACATCCTGTAGGAATCAGTGCAATACGTGTTAGATAGTTGGATGTGTGATCGGTAAAGTCCCCCTTTCTGGACTTCATTTGACACAGCTGATGATGTAATTTAATACTGTTTGCCATGTCATGTTTGCAACTCTATTGTGTCATGATGATTTCAATTGACTATATACTCTTTCGGACGCCCTTTTTATTGGCAGCGTTGTTTTTGTCCTTTTGAGTATTCAGGAGTAATTTTGCACACCTAGTACTAATAGGGCTGTAATTATTCTGATTTGCAGGTAGTATCTGTAAAATTAATACGCAACAAATTATCTGGTCTTCCAGAAGGTTATGGATTTATAGAATTCATTTCACATGAAGCTGCTGAGAAGGTTCTACAAACTTACAATGGCACACAAATGCATGGAACTGAGCATACATTCAGATTGAACTGGGCATCTTTCAGCTCTGGTGAGAAGCGTCCTGATGCAGGACCTGACCATTCGATATTTGTAGGAGACTTGGCACCTGATGTCACAGATTACTTACTACAAGAGACTTTCCGAGTGAACTATTCATCTGTTAGGGGGGCCAAGGTTGTCACAGATCCAAATACTGGGAGATCTAAAGGATATGGATTTGTAAAGTTTGGAGATGAAAATGAAAAGACCCGTGCAATGACAGAAATGAATGGTGTGTATTGCTCAACAAGGCCTATGCGGATAAGTGCTGCAATTCCTAAGAAATCAGCTGGATCTCAGCTTCAGTATGGAGCTGCTAAAGGTAATAATTATCTGTAACTAATATTTTGGTTTTCCAAAGCAACCCAGTTCTACTTGATGTTGTCTATATTATAATCAAATATGATCACAAGGCACTTTGATTGACGAATGGGCTCATATGATTTGTCTCTCCTTAGTGCTAATAAAACAAAGATTCATCTGTAATGGGACACTGCAATGATTCATCGTTATTGTAAGGAAACACAACAACTATTACACATAGATTCTTCACTAAAAGAGGCATTTTGCATTGCTATGTGTTAACCTTCTTTTTATGTTTAATATGTAGCGATGTACCCAGCAGCAGCTTATACTATGCCGCAGGCCCAAACAGTTCTACCAGATAGCGACCTTACAAACACTACTGTAAGAACCTTTATCACATTGATTTGTGTTTGTTATGTTGGTTATGCTATTTACCTTGGGATTCATCTGCAGATATTTATTGGTAATTTGGACCCGAATGTGACAGAAGAGGAGCTGAGGCAGATATGTGTGCAGTTTGGGGAGCTTATATATGTGAAAATTCCAGTTGGTAAAGGATGTGGATTTGTACAATATGCATCTAGGTGAGTACTTGAAGGAAACAAAGACTACATGTTCTATTTCTCGAACTATAATTTAAAGGACAATGCATGCATTTTTCTCTAGGCACTGCCCAGGATGCTAAATTCTCAGACTTTTAATCTCAAATGTTTTCTGCCTAATTTTAATTTTCAGATTGCATTGGATTCCTAGATGAAGTATAAAAAGGCGTAAATGCATCATTTGTAGTCAATTTTGTTTCTTTTCACAAATATATCCAAAATGGTTATACTTATGGGAATTACCATATGTTATGAGCCTTTGTGAAAGCATTTTTGTTGGCGAGAAAAAACAAATCACAAAGGCACATAAATGAAAACTTAACTCTGAAGAATATGGGAAAGATTGTGCAAATCTCTCAACATGAACAAATACTGTATGCATAATGGCGACTTATTTCATTAGTTTACTTTATTAGACACGTACTACATTTTACATGCAAAACTATTAATAAACCAGCGCAGTATTGCCCCCCCCCCCCCCCCCCCCCCCCCCCCCATTTATAGGTCGGTAGGGAGGACAAAATTGATCTTTGCTGCAATGTAGATATATGCGTATTATTGTTGTACAATTGATATTTTCTTCTTACATAGTTGACCGTTTCTTGCATTCTTGGTGACTCCTTTCTGTGCTAGCATCTATTTGTTGTTCCAATGTGCAAGTATGATGTGTTTACCACTAAGATAATTGTTTCAGGGCATCAGCTGAAGATGCTGTTCAACGCCTTCATGGCACAGTGATTGGTCAACAAGTAGTGAGGCTTTCATGGGGCAGAAGTCCTGGCAGTAAGCAGGTATATCTCATTAAACTTCTGGGGCATACCTTAATTAAATTTCTATTTCACAAACCTGACATTCAGTATCTTCTCAGTTCAGTTGTTCCGAATCCACTAGCAGCGATTTTGTTAATAAGAAAGTTTTGGGTTTTCACTGATTAGCATGCTAAAAAAGAATTTTATTTATTATTAACTGTTTGAATAGATAAAGTCTAATACACATTATATTATTCTTACTTCCTTAGTCTAACAGATGAATGGCTTGTTTGTTCGGCAGTTCCCCACTTGCTGTTTCGGTGGTTATGATGTCTTCTGTTATCTTACATGTTGCAATCTCTTCAAATCGTGGTTAATAATTTTATGTTATTATCTTGCACAATCATATACAGGATCAGTCAGCTGCATGGACTCAGCAGGCAGATCCTAATCAGTGGAGTGCTTATTATGGCTATGGATATGATCCATATGCCTATGCTCAAGACCCATCGTATGCATATGGTGCTTATGCAGGATACAGCCAGTACCCCCAACAGGCAAGGCTTACACTTTGCACTTATAGTACTTTTAAAAGTGTTTTCTACTTGTGCTCTCTGCAAGAAGCTGTGTATATGGAGTTATGGACACCTGAAGCTTGCTATTTTCTGATCTTATTTATTTATTTGTGTCGCATGTCACTATGTCAGTGTAGAATGCACATGCATGTTAGTGCCACATGTAGGATATATTTCTAGGAATGGAGAAGTACTCTTATGAGCCATACAGTTCACTTCACTATGTTGATCAAATAGATTCAGCCAGTCAGGGGGGAGTTTTTAGGTTGGACTTATGGCCAATATACAGATGACCCACCGAACCCATTTTCCTCAATTGGTCGTTCACTGCCAACATAATTGATAATTCAGTTTGTGCGGATGCTCTGGTATTAGTTGTGGAGGTAAATTACTAGGGTGGACCGGTGGGTGAAGCGAACCTGGTTAGCTTTCATCCCTTGTCACCATTCTCTTGTTGTAATCAACCATATGTCATGCTCTGTAGCGCAGATATGTTTTGTCATGCACCTACAGTCTCAGGATTGAACAATTTATCACATGTATCTCCGCCACCAATATAGCTGTCAACAATAAGGCGTATACTTAAAACTGGCTAATGTAATAATTTGTCTGTATTTGGTTTTCTTCCAACCGCCTAGTAGAACTAACTTGTCCTTTAATCTTCCAGGTTGAGGGAGCAACCGATATGGCATCGAGCCATGTCCCAGGCATGGAACAAAACGAGGTGTATGATCCAATGAACTTACCCGACGTCGACAAGTAAGTACAGTCCAGACCTACCATGAGTTCATCTATCAGCCGTTTTATCATGTTGATTGTTCTCTAACCCGTGCACCTCCCTGCTTCCATTGAAATTCAGGCTGAACGCTTCATACATGGCTGTTCATGGTACTGCCATGCTAGGACGGCACCTGTGGCTGAAGACCTCGCCATTGTCTCAGCAGGCTTGAGCAACCATCTGTGGCTGAAGCCTTTCTTTCTGAAGACTGCGACGAATTGCCGGAAGACGGCGCTGATAATTTTGCCTGCCCCCCTCCGAGTAGCAACTGCAAGATCGAGACTGTGACAGGCTGCATATCTTCATGTATGTTGAGCGCATCGCATGTATTATGTAGTAGGAAAACTCCCTTTTCTAGTCCTGGCCTGATTTATCTAAATCAACAGGTTATTTCCAACGATGCTGTTACTGTACTGCTTCCAAGTAGCTGGTATGCTATCATCGAGAGAAAAACATGTTCCTGGTATGCAAAGTCTCTGAATCCTGATCTTGTGTCCCTGGGATAAATTCTCGTTGTTTTCACTGAACCTACGGCATTCCGTTCGGTGCAGGACCTACGACCGTTCCGTAAATCAATCACAGGTGACACCTGACACGAATCACTCGATCAATCCTCGATGAGCCTGCGCTCGAACGTTCTAGTAGCATTAGCATATTCTTCTGCATTTACCACCACGTGATCTCGCAATGAACCCCGAAACGCTCCAGTGATCCACGTGGTTGTGAGGAAGTGCGTTACCGAGTGGCGCTCGCCATTATTGTAGTCTAGCTAGCCCCAACGGTCGACATAAACTGGCCGCGAGCCAACGGCAGGTCAAGTCCTCCGCAATGGCAACTCACAAAGCGGCACTCGAAGAAAAGCCAAGAGGATCCAGCCCACCGAGTGCCACTACCACAACTCTCTCCTTCTCCCTGAGACTGCACGAGCACGGGCGGGCGAGCGCGGGAGCGGAGCACGCTCGGGAGGGGCGGGCGCGATGGACTCCATGGAGCCCAGGGACATCGACTGGAGCAGGGTGGTGTCGCGCTACGTGCGGGACGATACCTACGAGGGCATCGAGGCGCCGCGCTGGGCCGACCTCGCCGACCCCGAGGCCGCCGTCGACGACGACGCCTGGTTCTGCCGCCCCGGTACGCGCCTGCGGTTCTTGTTCCTGCATTTTCTTGCTTTTTCGCTTCCGCTTCCGATTCCCCAAGACCAATAGCGCGCGCGAGGAAACGATCGACATAACCGGTGCTGATTTCGGCGTTGTGGCAGGCGGGTCCAAGAACCGGCGCGGTTCTTGATCCGCATAGCAGCTTCCCTCTTTCTTGATTTGGGGGTTGATTTCGCTCTTCTTTTCTTGCGATTTCCGTTCGTTCTTGATTCGGGGGTTGATTTCTCTTCTTTTCTTGCGATTCCCGTTCGTTCTTGCGGAATTCAGGCGTACGGATGATGAAGCGCGATTGATTTTGTCACGGCGTACTCTTTCTTACGTTTCTCCGTTGGAATTGCGCAGATTGCAGGCACCCCAAGACGGCGGAGGACTTCGTCAGCCAGACCCCCAGCCCCAAGGTTCGTGTTCCTTCTTCCCCTTCTCGATTTTCTCGCGAGGCCTATTCTTTCTCTGATTTGCTGAATCCGCTCGCTTTTCTTCGTCGGAACAGGGCAAGCTACTGCGATCGGTGTCCGCCATGCTGCCGTTCGGCGAGAGGGACACCAACCTCAGGTCGAATCCTCCACCTCTTCTTCCCGCGAATCGTTCGATTATCCACCTCCTTCTGACCCTGTCTGTTCCATCGCCTCGCTCAGGGACAACAATCTGAAGAGACGAGGTGCCGTCCCCGGTGCCGGCACTGCGGCCTTCGCCTCGCCCACCAAACCCATGGCGGCGCCCAAGAAGAGGTTCCAGGACGACGCCGAGAACCAGGACCCCGCGCTGACCACGCCGCCTCCTCCGGCGACAAGCAGGCCGCCGTTCGGCGCGCCGCGGTGGGCCAAGAATGCCAAGGAGGCCATCAAGTCCAGCGCGGAGAAGCGGCCGGGCAATGCTGAGAGGGAGGCGCTGCTGAGCAAGCACGCGGCGCCAAGGCAGCTCAAGAGCACTCTCTCGGCCAGGAACCTCTTCTCCGGGAAAGACATACTTGGCCAGATCTCGGATTTCTACAATGAGCTCAAGCGGATGGCGGGCGGTGGCGGCAGCCCGACCTTCTCAGAGAAGGCCATGGAGGAAATAAGCCCAATTCCAATGTAATTCTTCTATCTCTGAAAGCAATGCTGGGTTATGGCTTTTGGGTTGGTGCTTTCAGGTCCTTGACATTTTCATTTGTGCAGAAACGGCAGTGATGTGGTGGAGAAGGTGGATGGTAGCAGCACCGGTGTTGGTCGGATTCCCCCGGAGGTTGTGAAGAAGGTGTCGAGGCAAGAAACAGGGGAAAAGAGTCCAAGCCCGATGTAATTTGCTTGTCACTGCGATGGAAATAGCAACTTGATAAAATTATAGGTTGAGGTGCTGATAATCGCGGTCTGTGCAGGAAGGGAAAGAAGGTGGGGTTGAAGGTGGAAGCAGGGAAGCAAAGATCACCCTCTGTGTTGAAGGTGGTGGAAGCAGGAAAGCCAAGATCACCCTCTGTGTTGAAGGAGGTGAGGGCGACACCACCTACTCCGCAGCGGTTTCCATCTCCCTCGGTAAACCGTGTCAAGAACGTGAGAGCTGCTGGCATGGCAACATCAAGCTCACCACTGAGCAAGCCATTGAAGGTGACTGATCCGATCCTGGCACGCCTATATTATTGGTCTATTGATTTACTCAGTGTTGAATATTCAGTATTTGTGGTTTCTACTAGCCTCTGAAATTATTTAAGAACATCAAAGCTTGCAAGCACTATGGTCGTGAACACTGATCATAAGTTTTAGTGATTTGAATTATCATCGTCATAGTTAATGGCTTAGACTCTGTTGTCCTAACCCTGAGCTCGAACTTCCTCGAAATTGCATGTCTTTCCATTGGCACGCCTATATTATTGGTTTATTGATTTACTCAGTGTTGAAGGCCATGGTGTTTACTTGGTGAATATTCAGTATTTGTGGTTTCTACTAGCCTCTGAAATTATTTAAGAACATCAAAGCTTGCAAGTCTCTAGCACTATGGTCGTTAACACTGATCAGAAGTTTTAGTGATTTGAATTATCATCATCATAGTTAATGGCTTAGACTCCGTTATCCCTAACCCTGAGCTCGAACTTCCTCAAAATTGCATGTCTTTCCATTGGCTAGATCTCGCATAGCAAGTTTGCTGCTGAGATAGTTCTGTACCGAAATAGCTTCAGACCTTCAGTGTATTCCTTAACTTCATTACCTCTAGCCACGAAGAGGAAGTACCTAATATACTACAGTCATGGTTTCTGAGATTAAGATCTTTAAGAACTTCAGTGTGTCTGTGCCCGTCAATAATCAGTGTCTCGTTAGTATGCATGTTCATAATCTAAAAATTGTGCATTTTCTTCATGTCTACGCAAACACTGTGCATGACCGACCATGTACTGTAATTTTGTCAGCAAACACCATTGTGGTACATATTTTGCTCCATTTTTTTACTTCCACTTGATCAGTCGCATGTTTGTTGTTACATCGTGACTGCGGCCATTCTTAAGGGCGTTCAGGAATTTTTTCCCTGTAACTTAGTGGCATCAGCATGTGGATCACAATTCATCATTTGCGTCTTTGTTAGTGTTGTGAATCCCAATATGACAATTCATCACAAGTTAACTGTGCATTTATCTAATGATTGTATGAACTGCCTTTTCTTCAGGATAAGGTGACGCCTAATAAGGATCAGGAGAACAGCAGAGATGCTAAGAGGCAACCTTTTGGAGTTAAAGATATGAACAACGCCAGGGCTTGTGATGCTGAAGAGAGCTCCAGTGGCATGTTTTGGTTCTTGAAGCCCTGCACTTTCATGGTGGAGTAGCAGCCAACAAAATCTGAAGCTTCACATGTAGTTAGAATCAATTCTTTGTTTCAATTTTAAATACTCCCAGTTCCTATTTTATTGATTCATCTGATGGACATTCTGTCAGGCAAATAAACAGCAAGCATATGTATAGTTACTAGTGAAGTCATACAAGTTGAGGGACTCCTCTGATATGTAGAATTCAAGATATAGCAAAATGTTGTTCTCTTCTTCTGCTACTTGGTTGTTTGACCAAAGATACTGAATTTGGTTTAGTCATTGATATCAATACCAACTCTTGAGACCATAAAAGTACGACTTAATGCCTTGTTCCGAATGTTGTTTTCATGCAGCACTGAACTGTTGTGCGGGTAACTTGTTTGATATCTTTTTAGAATTTAAAAGTGGGCTTGCATTTGCACCTGAATCATTTACACCACCAAGTAAAATCACCATAATAAAAATAGCAGTATCAGAGAAAGTTTACAGGAACACATCGGAAAATTAATTAATGTACAAATAGGCCACACCGAGGCTTTCTTGTTTGTCAAATAGACAAAACTACTGAAACACAACATTTGAGTGGGAGAACAAGGCATTCCTTTCCTCTTTATTCAATAGTGAACACCTTCTCCCAGGGGAGAAATAAGATGAATGATCCAGGTGAAGGGAACAGTTTGATCATCATGCTTCTAGACCAGGAAATTTCCCCTTGGGAGTGACAACAGTCAGGTACATGAGCATATCGCGGCGACACATAGGGCAGGTTGAGACCCTATGGAACCATGGCCCAAGGCAGCAGCTGTGGAAGGCATGAGAGCATGGCAGCACCACAGTATCGGTGTTATTTTCAGATGGCAATTCCTCCATACATACAGAACACTCAGGAGATCTGGTGGCCACCATGAACTCACATTGAGCTGCCGTCGCCTCCTTGCACGCAAGGAGGAGCGCCATGGGTTCACTATAGATAGCCCTGACCCAGATGGTCAGACATATGTCAACGTTGTAGCGCAGGCTGACACCCATATGGTCGTCCATATCGAGTCTATACTTGTTCACGATTACTGTAGCTAGATGATGGGCAGAAAATCATCCCAATTGTCGGCAGCGAGGTCAAACTCGGCGAGCAATGGCGTCTGCGTGAACATCTGGTGGAGGGCCTCCCGGCAGGCCAAGTAGCTTCGGAAGAAGTTCTCTGGGTCGTGTAGCAGGAACATTTGGTCAAATGTCTGGGTGCCTCTTCGTGAATAAGCCTCGGTTTCTTCGAGCCCCCCAAGTCACGCAGCTTATAGATCACAACCAAATCGCCATGCAAATGCACGGAGCAGGGCTTATCTTTCGTCGGGTTAATTTCTCGACTTGCACTGCCTTTTCCCTTGAATCTGCAGGCAGTTGCTGCCGCGGCCACCGACGGCATGTTCCTCAACGCTGAAGGCATCATGAGCCTAGTACTAGCCAGACACGGTAAAGACATACCCGTACATATATGGACCCATGGCCGGAGAAATCATAGTCCCCAGATTGAATCAGACTCGAACTCTTGCCGATCCGCTCGCTGTTGGCGTCGTCCCAGGTATTGAGCTTCCGCCGTCAGCCGGCGCCTAACTTGTTTGATATCTTGATTGGACTGATAAAACTGTATCTATTTTATCATGTCTGATTCCGTAAAGTTAAACATTCTCAAACTCTTTCAGTCCTAACTTCTTAAACATGAGTGTTGAACCCTTGCTGGGCTCTTATCTAGTGTTTATCTAGTGTCTGGCCCATATGGCACATGTCTAGCTGAAGCTGTACATATTGAAGGGTTCTCTTGTCTCAAAAAAAAAAAGGAACTCTATTCTACGACCGGCCGTTGCTACACCCGGTCTCTCTCGTCGCGCGCATCTTCCTCGCGAGTACAAAGTCTTTTTTTTTCTCACGTCGCTTGCGTACCACCGCGTCGCTGCTCGCCTGCGCAGGCCATGCACGCGACTCACGGGCCCCCTCTGCTCCCCTTCCCGTGTCCTCCTCTGCTCGTTGGCCGGCTCCGACTCCCGGCGACCGCTCCTAGCCAACCGCGCCATGCGACCCACGGGCAGAAATTGATGCTCAGGCAACTGGTGCTCCTCGGCGTGATTCCAGCGTCACCGATGCTCCTCCAAGCCTCCCCCGACCAGTGCACCTTTGTTCCCTCCGCTTGTATTGCTCCGATGTGAAGGACGGGGAACTCACCATGGGCGAACTTGAAGGGGATCATGAAATCCTAGCTCCTTGCACACCTCCGAATCTGAATTACGACCCTTGGGAGAGGATTCATCGGGTCCTGTGAGTGGATAGGTGAGGGATTCACTCGATCTGGCTTCAATGAATCTCTGGCGTGGCGGATTCATGTCGGCGAGCTCGGAGATGTCTCCATGATTGATGGTGAAGGTCAGCTTTTTGGGATTTTTCTCGACGTTGCATGCGGTGCGTGTTTTTGCTACATGAGTGCATCGTTTTTGTTGTATGAGTATGGGAAAAGTGCTACAATGTTTTATGTGCGCATGCTACTGAGAGATTGTGCTGCAATGTTGCATACATATTCGTGTAGTGCTGGATGAGTTAGACACAAATGTTGGATTCTCTGAGTTTTTGTGTTGCGAAGTGACACACTTTGGTAACATTTTGCTACAACTAAATGGGGATTTGTTATATAGCTTTTTGGTTTTTGCTACATGGTTGTGCTCAAAGTGGTACAACATTTTTTGATACAAGTCGTGAGTTTACATATCGGAAAGCTTTTGCTACACATGATGCTACATGTGTAAAAATAGTTGTGTTTGACTCTTTTTTTGCTACATTTGATCCGATGCATCATTTATTGAATTTTCTTTGCTTCATGCGGTGTTGCATACGCAAACAAAAAGTGCTACACGCGACACATTTTTGCTACATAGATCAGACGCGCGAGATGATTTCACTTAAGTGGATCGGACGGCTCCGAACGCGGCTGTAGCAAGGCCTGGCTACAGCCGACTGACGCCTAGCGTTTGCCAAAAAAATATTGAAGGGTTCGCGCTTGATGAAACCCTAAGAAGAGAAAGTGACGGCTGCTCTCACAGGCTAGTCAACTTCACCCCTCCTCTCTTTCTACAATGAGCAAAGTTTGGTACTAGATTCGATTCGCTGGTACCAAATTTGCTGACAAGCTTAATTATGTGCTAGTTTTCGGCACCTGACAAGCTTGATCCTTGATCAGAACTGCGTTAACATAAGTCGTGTTTTGTATTTTAGGAGTCAAAGATACAGAAGTTTGACGCTTTCCATTACGTCATCTATTTCTGATGGGATGCATTAGAGAACATATTAGTCCCACCAGTAGCGTAGCCAGGAATTTGTCACGCCCCAGGCCAACTTCATGGCTACAGTGGAAAACAGTGTTAAATAGTGTTATTTTAGCTACAGTCCCTGAAGTATTTTGTTACCACGCCCCAAGCCTTAGCCCCCCTAGCCTGGGGCCTGGCTACGCCTCTGAGTCCCACCGCGTGGGTTTTATTTTGTACTGATAAATAACTGGTGTCGAGTCTGACGTCTGAACATTCTATGTTAACCAGTCAGCCAGAAGTACGATAAGTGAGTCGCACATGAAAGATCATGATTCATAAGTGATCATATTTTATTTAAAATGGTGCATGATATAAGCATAACATGTATCCTTACAAAAAATTAAGCACAAAAGGGTTAGATGCAATATTTTCACAACCGGTTGGGCACTTGGGATTACAACGGTATCAGGTGACTTTTTCTTCAGATGAACTGTATCAACTGACTTTTAGTTCTGCACATACATAGGTGTCTCTATAGTATGTCGTATTGGCTCAGAAGATACAAGTTTTAAAAATTCAACAACAAATTCACAAATACATGTAGATGTTAATTTTCATTTTGAAAATTTTGTTATAAAAAATTATTTGAAGGCTGCACAAAAGAAAAGACAAATTGTGGCTCTAAAAAAACTATTTGATACAATTTTGTGTTGCCCACAGCTATAAATATCCGCTTGCTTACGACCTTGGTAATCACCTTGGATGTGGTGACAAATTATATGCACTACACATCTAAATATGCTTTTTTTAAATAGATTTTAAATGCGATTTTTTTAAAACAAGTTCACTGTAGCTCGGGAGCTATTATGACTTTCTGGGTGTCACTCACTTATCCTTGGATGAATAAAAATTTGGTTGGTCATTGGACCCATGATCGTTACTGCCTTACCGGCGTGAAGAAAAATAGCATAACTGAGTATGTCGGGTCGAAATGTCTTGTGAATGCATCCGATCATTTGGGATGAACAACAAAATTGAAACAAATATTTAAATTTCGAAAGTACCCTGAAAATATTAAATGTACATATTTGAGTCCTTGACTTGCATGGTAATTTCCATGAAAGAGGAATATTTTCTTGAAATAAAACCAATGCTCTAGAAAAGCAAAACTATAAACATAGAAATTGTACTTTGTACACATGGCGCCAAACTTGTATTTTTTATATGAAAATTTACAAGTACATAGAGAATCCGAATGCACATTTTCTCAAAATATTACGACGTGCTTCTACCTAGGATCGTGTGTTCCTGGGTGCATTTTAAATTACCAACCAAAATAGTTAAGCTATATGAAAGGTCAAATTTTCATAGCTACCTTTGTTTGGTTGCCTTCTTTGCATGAATAAAAGAAACCCATGCTACCTTCCCCATCTACCGTGTATCTCTACCTAGAACTTTGCTGAGGTAATTGAGTTTAGGGTTTAGAAATGCAGGTAACCAAACACTTCAAACTTACTCCTGGCATGTTCAGATGGACTTGATGCAAGCTAACATACACCACTCATGGAGATCTTGATTTGTACGAAGAATGAAGAATCCCCCAACCTCTAAGAATGATGACCAATGGGAGAGCCGACGGTTAACCATCAGTTATAGGGATATCCGACGGCAAACTAAAATATCTGGCGGTGATTTGATTGTCGGTTATATTGGGATATCTAGTAGTGACATGAGACTCCTCTAGTGATTTTTCACGCCGATAGCACACTGTTTAATCCGAGCGCTTCACCTGCGATTCGAACACGGGTGCCACCAAGCTGAATCCCTCCAACCTCTAAAGGGCAAGGAAATCCTAGCTATGCTAGGCTCTCAAGCTTCTCCATTGTTAGATAGCTGGTTGTACAGTGTTGTCATATATTTGGCGTGGTGCCTCGCTTGTTTGTTGTGTGCGTTAGGTGCCTAGTCACCTTCGCTCGTGCATCGGAGGATCTTCTCATTTTAGGGATATAATAAATACTATGACTAGTTGAGCTATGCTCCTACTCCTCCCCCCTTTAGGTGAAGTCTTGTGTAGTTGCCTCGAGACCAATACCACCACCTTGTTCAAACTTTCTTACTGGATTGTGAGAATCCGTGGACGTTGGTGATCGTTGTTTGGTTGAGTTCTTGAGTTTGCTACTAATTTGTAAAGATCAAACAATCTGTATGTGTCGTCGTAACCAATCTACTATAGATATTCAGTTATCCGGCTTTGCACACTTGTCCCTTGGTACATTGTATCCGATCGTCCATCGACTATGCACACATGGTAGGTAACAACTTCCAAACGGGGCCATGAGAATGATCCATGACTAAAGGGCAATCTAATGAGGACATAAACGTGTGTAAGCTATGTCCATCACTTTTTTTAGACGACAGGCACCGCGTGCCCAACTTTAACTTAATAAAGCCACAACAACGGCAGAGTACAACATAACAGGTGAGCACCCACGACAGTTAAAAGTTTAGAGATTACAAGCCTCTTGGCTGAAAGATAAAGTTCTAGCGATCAAGACAAAAAACACTCAGGTTAAGGCATCTGTCGGTGGCTTTGATGATGCGTGGCAGCAAACAGGGCCCTAAGCTCCACGACCAGCACGTCCAGCAACATGGCGACTTCGGGCTTTAGGAGTGGTCTCCATTGCTGCAAAAGAGAGATAATTTTGAATATGCAGTCAGCAGGTTGGTTAGGGAATTTGGCCTCAATAGTGTACTTGTTGCGAATAAGCCATAAACCCCAGCAAACAGCCGCAAAAAGAATCCTTAGAACTTTGCGTTTATTACCCCTATACCCAGCAAGCAACCTGCAAAGCACAGCAAATGAGCTCGGGTTCCAAACCACCCTAAGCTTCTCTCTCAAACCCGCCCACACAAATTTTGCCAACACACAATTGAAAAAAATGTGTGACGCGTCCTCAGGGTCAACACAAAGAGCACACTGCCCATTGGAAGGCCCATGACGCAGAGCTATCTGATCATTGGACGGTAACCTATCTCTGGCCAACTGCCAGAGAAAAATTCTAACTTTTAGAGGAACCTGCGCCTTCCAAATGTCATCCACGTAACCCAGCTCCGGGTCTTGACACAGCTTCAGGTATAAGGATTTTGTCGAGAACTTCCCAGACTCCTCCAAAGCCCAAGAAACTCCATCTCTCTGGTCTGAGAGCTCAATCTCAGCAATCTCCTAAATCAACTGAGACAACTGCACTTGCTCTACCGGGCCCAAACACCGTCTGAATCTAATGTCCCAGCCATTGGCTCCCAGCCGCTGTGAAATTAAGGCCTCTGGGAGTGATGCAATGGCAAAGAGGCTGGGGTACCTGGCACTCAGGGGACCCGAACCAAGCCAAGCATCAGTCCAAAATCTAATCGCACGGCCGTCTCCCAGGGAGAAGTTGACCCCTGCCCTGAAGATATCCTTAACCCTGTGCAGCCCATGCCAGAATTGGGACCCTCCCGCAGGAGTGGAACCAAAGAAGTCCACCGCTCCAGGATATTTGGCCCTAAGCAGTCTTGCCCACAGCGCAGACTCGTTTTCCTCTGAAAACAAGCGCCAAATCCACTTGGCAATAAGAACCTTGTTGAGCAGCTTGGTATTTGTAACCCCAAGGCCACCCTGACTTTTGGGTTTACAAATGTCCACCCAGCTAACCATGTGGTATTTACGTTTATTTCCTTTGCCTTCCCAGAAGAACCTGTTCCTATGTCTGTCAAAACCGTCATGCATGCCATCAGCCAACAAGAACAAACCCATAGTGTGCAGAGGAATATTAGATAAGCAAGCATCCACCAGAGTTAGCCGCGCAGCTGAGGACATGAACCTACCCTGCCACGGCTCCATGCGAAAACCCACTTTGGCAACAACGGGTTCCAGATCAGCTATTGTGAGTCTCCTATCCGCCATGATGAAACCCAGATATATGAACGGAAACGCACCCTCTTGGCAATTGAGAACATTGGCCACTCTGGCTTGTTCTCGACTATCTCCTCCCATGACAATCACTTCACTCTTGTGAAAGTTGATTTTCATGCCAGACATGAGCTCAAAACAGATGAGCAGGAACTTCAGGTTGGCCAGGCTCTCTGGCGTGTTCTGGATCATAATCATAGTGTCATCTGCATACTGCAGATGAGTGACTCCCGCTGGGATCAAATGTGGCACCACACCCCATGTCCATCACTGTCACTGTATCACCCCATTAATCATGCAAGTAATCCACTAACAAGAGTTCAAGAGGATGCAAGACCAGGGAGGGACCAAGCTATAGCCGCTACTACTGTGCACCCACACAAAGCCATCTGCTAGGTTTACAAAACGCCAATCGCATAAAGAAGAAAATTAAATCATACATGCATTGTGTCTTGATGATCTCTGTCAGACACTCAGACGTCTACTGAGCCATGTACACATCACCACACACTTGATTGATATAATTTCAGAGTCGTTTTCCCACCTTATATTGTGAGACATACAACACATTCAGAGATATACATACCGACATCAAAATGATCGTAGGAAGCAAGCACACATACAAATATATACTATATACTCACTGTGCTTCATTTATTTATGTTCACATTCAGATCAACAGCTCTTTATTCTTCCTTCCATCTATAATTCCAGCACCAAGTCTGCATCAAGTCAGAAAGACAGGTCGAGTGTAAGTACAGTGCACTGTGCATCCTAAACAGTAGTACCTTGTTGATAGCTAGCTAATTCTTGAAGATTCTTCAAAACTAGTAGGGAACATCTCACTGTCAAATGTCCATTTTAGTGATGCGATTACTATGCTAGGTAGTTGTAAGGATGATGGGTCGATAGGAACATACATGCACCGGAACTATTACATTGACAGGAAAAAAAAATTAATACACTATATTGCACTCACAGTCTGCGTCGGTCTTGATCCAGTGGCCGCTCTTGTTGCCGCTGAGCTCGCCGCTGTCATCAGGGAGGCGCTGAAGGAGCGCTTTGTGCAGCATCCGAAGCTCAGTATGCGCGGCCGCCTCGTCTTCGGCGAGGCCATCGGCTCGTCGGTACCACCGCCGCCATTGTCCTCGCCGTCGCGCTTGCGGTTCCTCTTGGTCAGGTTCCTTGTCAGAATCGTGCTTTCAGGGTAGACTTTCCTGTGGAAGATTTGAAGGATCTGCAATGAGCAAACGCTTTCCTTTCAGAACTGTGTCACAAAATGAAATTCAGTGCATCTTTGTGTTGTTTGTAGGCATGATGGGTAATGTAACTGATTACCCACATTTAATTAGTGAATATGGTGTATCTGTGCCTATGGGGCATGCATGCCAGAAATGTTGCTCAGATCATTTATTAAGATTTTTGTTCAGCCAAATCCTCTCAGTAACAACAAATCTGTGACATCATCGGAATGAACGGGAAGGAAATAAAGCAAAATTGTTTAGACAGATAAACAAATTATTAAGTCAAGCATCTTTGTAACAGGCTAAGAATACAATGACAAATGAAATGGTCCATCAAGAAATCTAGGATCCATAAAGATAGCATTAGACAGGAGTTTGCAAACAAATTGCCATGTCAACTCAATGCCCCCACTTTTAACAAGTTGCAACCTAGTTTTTTTTTTTTTTTTTTTTGCTAGCTAGTTTCCACCTACTCCCTCTGTTCCAAAATAATTGATATTCTAGGTTTGTCCTAAGTCAAACTAGTTTAAGTTTGACCAAAGTTATAGAATAATGTATCAACATTTTCAACGGAAATTCATGTTGGCTCCCGGGCACAGATGCACCCGGTATCTGCAAAAAAATTTCAAAATTTGAAAACTCATCAAAAAAATATGAAAAAAATCATGCACGTACCTGACGCCGGTACGCACCACCGTATTTTTTTTCGCGACGAAATACCATCGTACGCGCCCTGTACAAAAATGACAAATTTCCTGTCAGAATTTCAAAATTTGAACTGTACTTTTCTGACAGGAAATTTGTCATTTTTGTACAGGGCGCGTACGATGGTATTTCGTCGCGAAAAAAAATACGGTGGTGCGTACCGGCGTCAGGTACGTGCATGATTTTTTGCAGATTTTTTTGACGAGTTTTCAAATTTTGAAATTTTTTTGAAATCTACCGGGTGCATCTGTGCCCGGGAGCCAAAACGCCTCTCCCCATTTTCAACACCAATTTAGTTTTATTAGATTCACCATAGAATGCATTTAAATTTTATATGGATTGTTTTTTCCTTTTGGTCCTATATTTATATGGATTGGTTTCAACATCGCATTTGGCACTTATGTTTAGATTTTACATCGTGACATATTATATGGAGTATTTCTTAGGTTCAGAAATACATCAAATGATCCCAAATAATATCAACTGATTTTTCAATCTTGTTAGGCAATTTATTAGTAAGTCTTTTTAAACTATTATTTATCTATTTTTAACAAAATATTTTATTAGAAGTTTTAAAGCTTATTGAACATTTATTTTCGAGACTATGAGTTATGAGAATATATCTTCGCTGAAACTACAATATACTCTCCAGATACACATACAATGGTATGTCACGGAATTAACTAAAAAATTCTAAAGCTAAAAAATAATTATTATTTCAAATTTGGCATGTGTTTTTTTTACTCCCTCCGATCCATATTAGTGGGCATAGCTTTGTCTAAATTCATATGTATCTAGTTAAGTATTTAGACTAGATACATGTGTATCTAGACAAAGTTGTGTCCACTAATATGGATCGGAGGTAGTATTAAATTTGGCATGTGTTGGTAAAAGAAAACAAAGAGGAACGGTACCTTCTGAAACTTGCTCTTAGTCGTTGCAGTAACCGGCGGCACTCCGTCGCCACCGGCGCCTTTCTCATCTTTCACCCTCCTCCTCTTCATCCTCTTGTGGCGGCCGCCGTCTCCATTCCGTTGCTTCCCTTCATCCTTCTCCCCGCCGTCCTCCCCCTCCGCGACGGCGACTAGGGCCACCTTCTCATCGGCAAAGCGCGTGCGCATGAACAGCTCGCCGAGCGAGGTCCGCCGTCCGCCGCCGTCCGGCTTGTCGGGCCGTGACTCGGTGTCGCTGCACACCGGTGAGCCAAATAGGAAGCCCTGCAGCGGGCAGTCGACGCCCATGGCGAAGCTCACCCGCGCGGACGGAATGTCACTGCCCCCGAGGACCTTCTCCAGCTCGGCGCTCACCAGCATGAGCTCGTCCTCCGTTGTCGTGCCATCGTCCTTCTCCGCGATGGCCTCGACGGTGCACACCGCCTTCTCCACAGCGGCGTCCTCGGCCTCAGCCTCAGGCTGCAGGTAGGTGAAGGTGGGCGTGACGGCGCCATCGTCAGCTTCGTCGTCCACGGTGCCATCAATGCTCAGCACGTCGACGTCATCGTAGTCTTCGTTGTCCTCGTGGTCACTAGGAATGTTAAAGTCGGCGAAGCCTAGCGTGCCAATGGCGAGGAGGCCACTGCCGCTGAAGCTGAAGTGATCGTCCTCGTGACCGGCAGCGAAGGATGCTGGTTGGCGGCAAAGGCGTCATCACCTAAGTATTCGTCGTCCGGTGAGGCCAGTCCGGTGATGCAATTGCAGGCCCCACCTGCAGTAACAGATCAATATCCATCAATTTGGTAAATCATTTGAACTATTAATCATGCGACTTTTGTATATAACTCTGCGCTAAAGATATAAAAGAGATGACACTGGACATGCATAGAGGCTTGACAACTTCAATTGCTTTAAGGGGAAAGGGTCCTCTAAGGGTACATTGAGATCTAGTTTAACTATACTAAACTAAGTTTACAATTTATTTTGTAAGAATTGGAATAAAAATATTACTAGTTAGCTAAACGACGGAATGGAACAAGACTGGTTGGCCATAGTAGAGATCTCGTCATAGTAATGCCAAACAACATCCCTCCAATTTCAAAAAAGAAAAAAAAGAAACACCCTCTGCCCCACCGGCAAACCTCCAGTTGCATGATGGTCGTGCATAGGCCATATAGTCGTGCGCCATCTTCCTAAGAAATAATGCACCTCCTGATTGGAAGATACATAGAGTATATACTGTGCCTGCCACAGTTGGCCTAGCTATTCTCTTTAACGTTGGAAGGTGTGGCACGTGTGCGGTGTGCCATGTCCAATGTGACCTATAATACGATCGATGGTAAGTAAACGTCCATAGACTTCTGGTTGGTCCCAACTGCTCGAACTCGCGGTATATGATTGTACAATCACGACATATATAATTTTTTCTTTACGCCGCGTCAAGTTTATGTGCAATTGTGCATATCACCTAAACAAAGTTTATGTGCATACGGCCCGGGTACCATAATTTGTACTTTTATGAAGCCTCTACTCATTGTCACTAACACTTGGACCTCGCATCTGGCAATATACTTGTTGTGAAACTTTGTGGGAGTAGTAGTTTTTGGTGGAACGTGAGGTTCTACTTGGACCAGAATTGATGACCAAAAGGTCAACATAAAAAAGTTATTTTCTATATACTATAAAATGAGTACATCATTATGGCTAGAGAGTGTACCTCCGCCGTTGCTGAACTCTTTGAACACGTCATGATTATTGCTCCGTAGCTTTCGGTGCATCCAACCTAGGAGCTGGTACATGAAGAACATAAGAGGGTGACTGAATTGCCATTTATATTTTCTTAACTGGAAGTGAGCCCTTAATGAAATGGTTTGTTAATTGTAACTAGATACCTTGGACCCCTTCTCTCTCCCGTCTACAGTGCAGAGAGGTGTTTTCTGGAATCCCCCCGTGCGAGCCGCCGTACCGCCGCCGATCCGGTGGATTCCCCGCCTCCGGCGGCCGCTCCGGCGGCGGGAGGTCGGGGATCGTCGGATCCGGTGTGTATATAGCGTGAGGTCGTGTGGGTTTCGCTCCGGCGGCGCAGTGGAGGTGATGCCGGCGTCGGTGCGGTTTTGGTGGGCGGCGGCCTCCTCCTCCGCGGTTGGTGCTCCGGTGGAGCACAGCTGTGGATCTGCTGCCCTGGTCGAGGCTGCGTCCTTCCGGGGATGTAGCGCTCGTCCTTCCCCTTCCGGCGACCGTGGGACGGCGGCGCCGGATCTGAAGATGATGAGGAAGCGGTTGGTGTGGTTCGGCTCGACGACGAAGGCGGCCTCCGGCGTAGGCTCTGCGGAACCGGCGATCGGCGACTTCCCGCTGGCTCAGGGGCTTCTCTCGATCCAAGGCATTGAGGAGAGGAGGAGCGGCGGCGCGCCACCGACGGCGCCGTGGTCGACGGAGTGGTTGTGTTGCAGAAGGGCTTGTTCTGTATTTTTGTTTTCTGTGGGGACCTTTCTGTAATTTGCCGAACTGTATCAACTCTTTCTACTAGCAAATAAAAATTGTAACTAGATAAATCATATGGACAAAGCTTGTTCAATTAAGAGAGGGGACATGATCGTGCATGCCGTTCTATCTCCTAGAAGGATAATAAGAACATAAAAACAGGAGAAAAATAATGCTTGATAGCCAAGATTAATCCAATAAGGAAAGCAATCAAAGCACTTCCGCCACATAATGTAGGCAAATTCTCCCAGGATTATTTCTCGTGTCTCTTTCTCTGCGCCGGCATCTAGCTCAGAACTACACGACACGAGCATTGTACTCCTATCGCTGCTCCCTCAAAGGTCGCGGCCATGCTGCTTTGTTTCCCTAGAGAGATCGACGCGAGTCTGGCTCCGCAAGAAGCACGCGTGGACACTGAACATGCTCGCCGCCGCTGCCCTGCTAGCTACGAGGTGCCACCCGCCATACCAGCACCGCCTCTTCCGGTGCTTGCCTCGACGCTAGCTAGAGGATATGCGCCCTGCTGGCTGCGCGTGGAGCTCGCCGCCGGCCGCTGCTCGGCACGCATATGCTTCTCCTTCAACCCACCCACCGCCGCGAGTATCGTCAGCTCTAGTCCTACGTAGGAGCTGCTAAGACTAGGAGCATTGGGACCGGCCCACCCAAATTAAAAGGAATCAGTTGCTTGAAATCAGTGAGGAACAATCAGTGGAGTAATAAATAGAAAGAAAGAAACAGTCAACGATATGATCATGAGGGGATTGAGGAAGGAAGGCACTGACCGTCATCTTGGAGAGGCTTGCGTAGCTGATCAGGGAGCCGGGGGGATGAGGACGGCATTAATAGAGGAAGAAGAGAGAAGGCACTGCAGATGCAGGAGTGATCCATCATCGATCAGTCGGTGGATGGAAACACGGGGAAGGGTACAAATGGTCGAGTAGGCGGGGCCAAGCTCCCATGTAAGCTAGCGAGCTGCACTGCGGACACTCCATGCAACGCCGTGTACTTTGTAAATTGTAACCCTGTATGTGACTCAACCCAATTTGGGGCTGTCAAGTACAGCTTCGTCCACAAGAGCATGTCACTGGCGCGTGTGTGTCAGCGATCGCTTTCAGTTCACATCAGCAGGTACGCATCCATGTGTGGTGCTTTTGCTTTCTCTCATGGGCTCATGGCTTGCTTTCTATCAATGTGTGCACCTTGATTCCGCCCATGATCGCATTTGGTAGTAATTTTTTGATAAAGGCAATATAGTAATATCAATAAGATACCGATTAGTTGGACTCTACACCAACATGATATTAAGGGCTAATTACGACATCAAGAATGCACACAACCAAAGTATTAAAGAAAGTGATCAGAAGAACAATTGCATCAACCACCGATGATGGCAACCGAGAGTAACCAGATAGGTACTCCGAAAATGACACCTCCAAGAAGGGAATGACGCGTGACGCTGATATTGCTGGTTCCAACCACCAAGATCAGACCGTGGGTTTTCACTCCAAAGAAAGTTCGAACAAATTACAAGCAATGCCCTTAATAAGGGGGTGTCGCGTGAACACCGTCATTGTCAGGTTAAACCAATGAAATAGACCTACAATCTTCACCCCTGAAACTCGAGACCTGGCACTTTGAGTGTCACGTTACTAAAATCGCCATATGCTACCACCACCTATCGATCCATCATCGCACAATTGAACATGCATCGTCTTGACAGGAGCAAGCCACACAACTAGAACCGCATGTTGCCGAGCAGCCTATGGACGCCCTCCATCGAGACCAATCTCATGACGTTGAGAATCAAGATCACCCACTTAGAGCCGATAGACGAGTCACTTGGGGCAACTCGGACAAGTGACTAACCCACACACTAAGCAAAAATAATGTCGCTAGATCTGTCGACGCAGACGCCTTCGTGCATGTCGAGCACTCCAACACATGCACCGAGCGGGGATGGTCAATCACGGGCACACGCTGCGGGGAACCTCTAATATAGAGGCTGAAATCAGCCAACCTTGTACTCTGTAGAGATAATTTGCCGTCTGGGATTGCACTGCCTAGAACGTAATAGCCGACATGCGCGAACACCTCGGAGGCAGCCCGCATCCGATAGATCGAGCACACCACACGAGATCTCAAGTCACATGTTGCGAATGATTTAGGAAAATGTGTCGCCGTTGTAGCCACCATGAAATGGGAATCAAAGAGATCCACCATGGCGGCGAATCAGAGCTCAGGAGCCTCCACCTAGACCATCATCGCGATGGTCAATCGCCACACTACCCCCGCAGCCACAGCGGCACAGCCGCCACCGAGAAGATTTGGGGCGGCCACCCTGGCGCCCAACCTACGCCGATGTATGCGCCATGCAGAGTCGTCGCAACACGCCAGCCACAACGGCTCCGCAACACAACGATACTACCCCACTGCTGCCATCAGCTAGACATGTTCTGTCTATCGGCTTCCTTCGGTGGCATCGAGGTGGGTGGAGAGGGGAGGAGATAGAGGCGGCTGCTAGGGTTTCACCACCGAGAAGATCACCCTAGAGACAAAGACACGAACGGATGCATCGTTTATTTTTGGTATATTTCCTTTTGCATACACCCCTCAGCAGTCGATGGCCATTTTTAATGTGATGTTGGACGTGTTGGGAGAGTTAAGCTGATAGTAAATTCAGACATGGTATCCAAGAACATATGGACATGGACATGACACCACCAGATAATTGACATGAGCGGTACGGTTTTGAAAGCTAGCTGGATATCATAATCTACATGAAACCAAAACAGTAGATCCTTGGCGACACAAAACGTAGCACCAAAATAACTTTGATCTGCATAGGATGTTATAGTCGCTGCATCGAAACAGGGGCCCGTGAGGCGCTTCAGTAGGGAATCAGCTGGGACCACTGATCCACAGATGGACAGCAGCTCGCGATTTGTACATCCACATACCTAGCATGGGCGTTCGGGTGGTACCTGAAGAATGAAAGAAAAAGAAAGTAGAAAGGTTAGCAAGGAAATATACGTAAAAGTTCTGAACCACATGTACTGAACCTAGTCCAAAGTCCCATGAGCTGACAAAGCGGTATGGTGGAAATGTTTGGAGCTTGAACAGAAATTCAGAGAAAGGAAAAGATTTTATCAGTAACTTCCAACAAGTAAATAAGTTTTAATGATCATCTTAGTAAACAAAAGAAATTATGTCGATCCATTTATTTCTGGCATTTTCTGTTGTACCATAGGTGCAATATCGATTATCTAAGAAATCTAAAAGTAGAATGAAATGCAGTTAAGTAATTGGTGAACATATTTATTTAGGAAATATTCAAAGGAATGGACATCGTTTATCATTGATAGAAATTACTTAATACTGGAATTTCAACTATTTTTAACACTGACAAATATATTACATTTGAGCACACAAGTACATGTTACATAACTCCGAAGAAGAAAGTTTAAAATTACGGTGCCTTGTTGCACACACTGAAAGAGATCAAAAGATGGTACGTAAATATAACGAGGAAGATTGCAGAAGGAGCCTATTGGTGGATCGGGCAAGAATTCAAACGCACAACCCAAAAAATGTTTTCAAAGTTTGACACAAAGGAAGTAAATGCATAGACAATCAGATACGAGAACCATAGGATTCTTCACCGGTAGCACTTTCACCGGAAGCTCACATGCACTCTATTATAGTTTAAACTTTAAACAAATACGAGAACAATAGAAATCTTGACAAGAAAGCAATTGTAGAATCATCGACTGTGACTTTAAATTAACAAAGCCAACCGTCAAACAGGGCTAAAGAGTGTTGCAACTGTGCTGTAAATTACAAAAGAATAAACTTTCAAAATGGAAATTTTCTCACAATAGTGGCATTGTTGAACACAAAATCAACAAAAAAAGTTCTAGGACATACCCCATGATGGATGCACTTGTAGACACTGGCGGAGCCTCGTGGAGGCGAAACTGGGCCGCTGCCCCCCCCCCCCCCCCCCCCCCCCCCCCCCCCCCCCCTTTCCAAAGTGCAATTTTATTTTACTAGGGTGGCTGCAACTCAAACATAGCCCATTAGCAGATGCAGCCCAGTTTCTCTTCTCCTTTTCCAGTTCCACCACAGAACGGAGCCAGCAGAGGAACAGATAGCTAGGTCCTCCATGCCGATTTCCCCAAATAGCTAGATCTTCGTCAGTCGATCCTCCTCCTCGCCCCTCGATCCTCTACTTGGCGCCGCGCCTACAGCTGCTGTTTCCTCCGCCCCCGGCGTCCAGCGCCCCCACGTGCACGCACGCCACCACCCAGCGGCCAGCGCCCAGGTTAGATATGTGCTTCTAATTCTGTGTTTTTTTCACTGAAAATTGGACGCACTGGTGATTTAGATGCCCATTACTACACTGGATTGCTCAATTGATGCGTATTTTGTTTCTGATTTAGGTAGAAACAGGGAAACGACAGAACATGCTGCTGGACGGTTCGGCAGCTGACCTCCATGTGCGATGGCGCCAGGAAATTGCTTGCGAGCAGCTACTCGAAGGCGTTTCACTTTTGTTGATCTAAATTTAGTGGTTCCTGTAGTTCTTGTTTTTGCTTTAGGCGTTTCAATTTCGTTTATCTAAATTGCTTCAGTATTCCATATGAAGATATAATTGCTGACCGGAGAACATTTCTCTAGCTAGTTATTGGTCATACTTAGTTGCCTTTTGGTCATTATATGCGTTCTTTTATTTTGGAGCATAAGAAAATACTTGTCCACAATGCCCAGTATCATATGACGTTGCCACCTAAAAATATCTTATATCTGTTCGATGACTTGCCCTATTTTCCATGCTTATTTGCTATTTTTTCTATGGAATTGGCCCCCTCTTATGTTTTGTTCACGCCCCGCCACTGCTTGTAGAGTACCCAGTCGTCATGTTCCGTAGTCCCAGACACGTACTGCTTCACCCAGTGCACACAATTTGGGCAGTGGATGGACGGAATCGAAGGGGACCGGCAGCGTTGCACAGAACGGTTGGAGCTTGCAGTCGACATGGCTTGGAAACGACGGTGCTCCGTCGCAACTCGCGAACTCCGATGCCAGGAACTTCACCGCTTTAGGATTAGAGGATTTGAGAGGAGGGGAATTTATTTGTTAAGGATTTGAGGGTGAGGTCGAATTTGCCGGGAACTTCACCGCTTTAGTTTTTACATAAGAGCATCTCCAATCACGACCCAATGACACTCCTAAAACCTACTCCCTCCATTTTTTAATATAAGATATTTTAGGTGGTGCACTTGATGTCTATATGCACACTAAAATGAGCGAACATGCACACAAAAATGTATCTACATATATTTGTGTGCATGTGCATGTAGACAAAAACTAAAACATCTTATCTTAAAAAACGGAGGGAGTAAATGCATATAGTACTTGTCGAGCTAATTCACTTGTTGATTGGAATACCATTTTACGGTAATTAAAAATTAAAGATGACTTTTGGGCTCATAGTCAAGTTGCTCTTCTTTAGACGTGTGTGCCAGTCATTGACCGGGCTTAAGAGCAACTAGAGTACGAAAAGAAAGAGTTCTTGAAAGTGACACCGGAGTGCGCATGCTCGCTTGTTCAAAAAAAAGAGTGCGCATGCTCGGGAGAAAAGACAGAAATGACCCTGGAATGTTCATTGCCGACCACGAACTGTCGTTCTGTCTCCGTTCCTCCAACGCTCGAACACACAAGAAATTACCCAAATCACTCTCTCGATTCTTGGATTTCCAGTCCTCCAGCTCCTTCAAACCCGTAAATCCACCGCCAGATCCCGGATTGGAGCCGCACGGCGCGTCTCTCCGCGTTGCCTTGGCGCGCCACCAGGGACGCCGCCGCGGAAGCTCCGCGTGCTAGCAGCAGCACCGTGGGGACGCGCGCTCGACTCCAACCACCGCCGAGGACCTCCAGCTCGCGTCTCTTTCGTGGTGCCCGTGGCCGTCATGTCGAAAGTGGTGGTGATCGCACGGTAGTCTGACCATGCTCACGACACGTTCGACGAAATGCCACTGGGCATTCGTGGGCGTGGCTGGCGCCCTTGTGGTGCTCGTCACCGCCGTCCATGTGTTCATGGTGCCAATCCTTCCTTCCTCCTTGGATTTCTTCGGCGCTCGCCGCGGCGTCGACGGACCAAGGAATGTGCTCCCGGACGTCACGGTTATGGACTCGCGCCTTAGGGGAAGGTTCCCTGCCGATTCGTATGGAGCAGTGACGTACCGTGGCGCCGTGGAAGGCCGAGATTGGGAGGTGGCTCGCCGGCTGCCACGCCGGCGCATCGGCTGTCAATATTACTGAAGTGTGCACTAAGCTTTGCCATTGTTCGTTGTTCTCCGATTTAGCTTGCTTTGGGTTAATTTTGTTGTTCTTTCTGTGGACAGGTTATAGGCACAAAGAGGTGCGAGAAAGACTGCAGTGGACGTGGTGTGTGCAACTATGACCTGGGGGAATGCAGATGCTTCCATGGATATGCTGGTTAGTCTTACTTTGTCAGCAATCTTTGTCAACCTCCGCCACAGGAAATAAAGACGAGCGAGGAAAAAAATGATAAAATAGGATACTTCATAGGGCCAGAAAGCACGACAGACTAACTGAGGATGTTTATATTTGACATAATAATATAAATAATAGATATCCATCTGCGAGTGGGCTTATGTAACAAAAGAGTGTACAATCGTCAGTCTATAGCTTAAGCTTTGATAGTATCCTGCGTTTTTGCAAAAGAATACATAACACTCAGTTATCACAGTCATCGATGCATGATTCTAGGAATTTGGCATTAAGTGTCAAATATTAAATCTTTTCTGGTGTGACCACTATCGATATGATGGAGTGGGGAATGAACTAGTGCATTAATAAACTGCTGATATTTTTTGTTAGATAGCTAATGTCTTAGATAGTTAGATGTATACCTTTTCTGGATTATAAGAAGCTGATGTCATGTTCATTTTTGTTAGTACTAGTTCACGAAAATAATTATTTTGTTTCAAAAGAAAATAGCATATGTATTAAGTGCTATGGCCAGATGGGGTCGTCTACTGTTACCTTGCTCATGTTGATTTTTTTTTGTTAAGTTTTTCTTCTAACATTTTGATTTGCAACACTTCATTTGTTTACCAAGTGATCACATGGCTTTGTTGATACAGGGAAAGGATGTGAGGAGGTTCTGAAGTTGGAGTGCAACCTCCCAAGTTCCCCAGAATGGCCAGTAGGACGCTGGATAGTTTCCATATGTCCAGCCCAGTGTGACACAACCAGGACAATGTGCTTTTGTGGGCCAGGAACAAAATACCCAGATCGCCCTGTGGCAGAATCTTGTGGCTTTAAGATAATGTAAGAGTATCATATGCAATGATTTTGATTATTTATACCCTTATGTTGTAGTATTACTGAACATATTTAGTTCATCCTTCTAGCCCTCCCGCAAAACCTGATGACCCAAAGCTTACTGACTGGAAAACACCTGATCCGGATGTATTCACAACAAATAGCAGTAAACTAGGATGGTGTAATGTGGACCCTGAGGATGCATATTCTTCCAAAGTCAAGTTTAAACAAGAATGTGATTGCAAATATGATGGACTCTGGGGGCAGTTTTGTGAGACACGTGTTGAATGCAGTTGTATTAACCAGTGTTCCGGACATGGACACTGCCGTGGTGGTTTCTGTCAGGTATGTGTCGTGCAAATCTTTTCAGCTAAAACCATGAAAATTCTGTAACACACTCTTCTGTATTCATAACCTTTGTTAGATCTGATTGAAGATTTCTTTCAGTGTGACGGTGGATATTTTGGGATTGATTGCAGTGTCCCATCAGCTTATTCACTTGCATACGAATGGCCCTCATGGCTCAAACCACCAACGGATTTGCCAGACCCAAAAAATTTAAGCCATATCCCCATCAACGTCAATGCTGTTGTTAAGAAAAAAAGACCACTTATATATGTGTACGATTTGCCAGCTGAGTTTGACAGTCATCTTCTTGAAGTAAGTCTAGACCATAAGTTTTACTCCTTATTTTCTTCTTTACATGAAGCTTTGCTGCAGCTTTGACATCGCAGAATATGTTTTATTGCAGGGACGGCATTACAAGTTAGAGTGTGTGAACAGAATATATGATGAAAAGAACAGAACTATATGGACACGGCAACTGTATGGTGCTCAGGTTTGCTAACACAGTCAACTAGCAGATATGTTAAATGTTGGTAGCTCCATGTTAACACAACATCAATCACTTTTACAAGGGTACAAGAAGGTCTGACACATGTTTTGTTATTTATGTAGATGGCACTCTATGAGAGCATTCTTGCTAGCCCTCACCGTACACTGAATGGGGATGAAGCTGATTATTTTTATGTGCCGGTTCTTGATTCGTGTCTAATAACTAGATCCGATGATGCCCCACACCTGCTGATGCCGGTAACCATTATCATTTAGGTGCCGTACTCTAGTTGTTAATTTTCTCCTTCAGTAATTGAGTTTTGATTTTAGGAGGACCTGCGCCTCAGGAGTTACCATACCTGGAGTACTACAGAATGGCTTATGATCACATAGCTCAGCGGTATCCTTATTGGAACCGCACTTCTGGAAGGGACCATATTTGGGTGGGTGTTTACATGAAATTAACTCTACCATGACCTTGCATAACCAATAACATGTACATTTCAACTTACAAAAAAACAGTTCTTTTCATGGGATGAAGGTGCCTGCTATGCTCCAAAAGAGATCTGGAACAGCATGATGCTTGTCCACTGGGGAAATACTAACACAAAACATGAAAATTCAACGACTGCTTATTGGGCTGACAACTGGGATGATATCCCTTTGGACAGAAGAGGCAACCATCCATGTTTCGATCCGAAAAAGGATCTCGTGCTTCCAGCATGGAAGGAGCCTGACCCAGGGGCCATCTGGTTAAAACTATGGGCAAGGTATGTCTGAACCTAGAGATGTACCTTTGAAGTACTTCAACGTTTACATCCTCACAGAACAAGTTTTTGCAGGCCAAGGAGCAATCGTACTACACTTTTTTATTTCAATGGTAATCTAGGACCAGCCTATCAACAGGGCCGCCCTGAAGACACGTATGTATCAACATGTCTTTCTATGTAGGTGACCAAATTGTTTTTTAATCTGCTTCCACTGTATAATACAGGTATAGCATGGGGATTCGACAAAAGCTGGCAGCTGAATACGGTTCGACGCCAAACAAGCAGGGGAAGCTTGGAAGGCAACATACAGCCAATGTAACAGTTACGTACTTACGATCTGAGAAGTATTATGAGGAACTAGCAAGCTCTATTTTCTGCGGTGTCTTGCCGGGGGATGGCTGGAGTGGGCGCATGGAAGACAGCATGCTTCAAGGATGCATTCCTGTTATAATACAGGTGCCACAACATCATTTTCTTGTATTGCAAGTCAGGGAAACCTAGAGTCCTATAATGTGTATCTGACAAGACTTAATAACAGAGCAACTAATTATATGATCATACATTCATACCTATCTGCTTTCGTGGCTTAAACTGTAGGATGGAATATTTCTTCCCTACGAGAATGTGCTTAATTACAACAGTTTTGCAGTCCGCATACAAGAAGATGACATCCCCAACCTCATTAGTGTCCTTCAGGTATGTGTTTACTCTCACTTTCCTTTTCTTTTGTGCATAACTTGTGCATTGTACTTACTATTATCATCTTAACAGGGAATGAACGAAACACAAATAGAGTTTATGTTGGAAATGTGCGCCAGATCTGGCAGAGGTTCTTTTACCGTGACACTATGTTGCTAGAGGCACAGAGGCAGAAAAGATTGTTCACTGAAGAGGCGCCCTGGTCAGTTGAGGTTTCGAAACTAGAAGATAATGATGATGTCTTTGGAACATTCGTACAGGTAACAACTTCTGAAAAAATTGAGGGAATTTCTCCATTTAGCTTTAGGGTTTAAACTGGATGATATTGATCGTTGATGAATGATGATGTCTCGCCACTTTCTTTATCATTTACTTTGTGGTGGGGTTGAAAGACTAGTCACAATTTCATTTTCAGTAGCAACGCATTTCCTGTTTGCTGAATCATGCTACAACTGTTGTTCAATCTTCATTTCTTGTTTGCTGAGGAAGAATGCTTATACAGGTATTGCATTATAAATTATACAATGACCCTTGGCGGCAAGGTCTCCTCCAAGAAAAAGAAACGGGGTTGCCGAACATCTGCTCAAGGTCTTCCTGAAGTGCGCAGCACACGTTGTGACCTGTGAGGAGGATTAGGCGTAGGTGTATGCTCTTGATGTAGTAGAAAGGAAAGATAAAAAAGGGTATATATGTGGTCCTCTAAAGGGGATCGGTAGAGCATCCAGGATACATTGGTGGAAATGAAACTTACCTTCCCGGTTTCGGTTCTTTTCCCAGACTTGTTTTCTTTCTAGAGGAACGACTCTGACAGATAACCCCTGACCATTCTCTGAAAAGAAAACAGACCATTCTCTGAAAGACAGATTGAAGTAACCTCATGTAATACTATCAAGAAAATATTGCAATGTGCGCTGCTTAAAGAACTGGTAACGGTATATTTCTGTATGTCATTTAGCATGGTAACTGAGGCATGGCTGGATATTGTTTTCACAGAATTTTTTCTAGCCTTGTCTGCATTGCCCCCTGGACTGTGTGAGCTGCTAGAGCTGGTCAAAGCAGCAGGAGACCGGAGCGAGGAGATGCACTTCTTTCAGGAGGGTTCGGAAATCATGGTGGACACATGCACCCTGTCTGTCCGACGTGGACGGGAAGCATGTGAAGAGCGCGCTCGTGAGAGCAAAAAATGCTGTGAGGTGGATCTTTATACCGCATTCATACCCTTTTATTAGGAGTATTATTCCCATGGATGATGCTGCGTAGGCGTAGACGTCTTGGGTGCCGGCCGTACGCACCATAGAAATACGCTCAGAGCTCTTTGATTTAAAGGATTTTTATTGATATTCCTATGCCAGTTATTTGATTCATATGATTGAATCTTAGTACGGTTTTTTTCTAAGTATTGCTCTGATTATATTCTATAGGAAATCTAGTATCTACTTAACTCTCTCGGAAAGAATCGTATGTTTTTCCTGTGATACAGTAAAATGCACCAAAATCATGTGGGGTAGGATTGAAATGGACATGACGCTGCAACCATGTACTTTTCCTATTCCTATGTTTTTTAAAATTTTGTGAATGGAAGAAGCACTTGTTTTTTCGATTCATATGCAATACCATCATGTTAGTCGAATAAATCTGCTCCCCCTCCTCAGCCTCGCTATTACAAATAAATAAGTAAATATACGTATTGGTTAGAATGTGGCTGTCAAACCGCGCGTTAGTCTGTGCTTAATTATTTTACAGACTGATAGAGGCAGAGGAGGAGGAGCAGACTAACGCGGTTTGACAACTGCACGCTGATAAATCGAAGACTAACCACGTTTCCACTAACACTAAGGTAAAAGAAAAGGCCCTATGTCCCTTGCCTCTTTGGCTTCCCACGTTTTCACCACCATCGTGTTGTGTCTCCATTTCACAATGACATTTTTCTCTTTTCGTGCACCCCACTTTGTCTTTGTGAGAAGAGAACACATATACATTCCTCGATTATCTCAAAAAGGAATATTTCTCTTACCTCATTTTTTTTTGAACTGTCGTTGTTTTCTTTTACCTTGACCTTAAATAGCCAAGCCAACTAAGTACTCAAGAGTGTGCATATAACATACAAAGAAGGTACCGCCATGCGTCGATATGAAAAGAGAGGCATTGCACACTGCAAAAGGTAGAGGAAGTATTGAATTGCAGCACCAGCCAATTATTTCAAAAGTCCAACCTGATAAAAAAGGGTTAGGCAATATGTTTATATTTTAACACTTTCCCTCATGTCTAGGCTATTTTAATCCTGGAAAAAGTCCACTATAAACCTTGAACTTATACAGTTTAGACAAATCGAACCGTGAACTTAAAATCCTGGTCGTTTGCATCCTGAACTTATAAATCCCGGTCTAAATCGAACCCTAAACACGTTCGGTGCACCGGGAATACAACGATCCCGACCGGGATTGCAGGCTACTCTCACTGACATGTGGACCTTACTTGTAAGACATTTCTTCTCCAATCTTTCTCCTGATTCATCCGGAGGCTCTCTCAATCCGATTTTTTCGATCTCTTGGTGCTCCCAATCTGTATACGGCATTGATTCATCCGCAGCAAGTCACCAGCGGGATACATCGCGTCCATAGCTACCTGCGTTCTCTTGGATTGGATCTGGGTCCTGCTGCACGCGGCCGGGCTGCTCCCTGCAAATCTCGACCGGCGGCCGAACCGTTGTGCTCCGCGTCCCGCACTGCTGCCAGCTGCCCCTGGTTGGGCTCCTCCGTCGCCGGCTGCCCGTCACTTCCCACGCTGCCGCCCTCGTCTCCCCTTATTAAACTGTGCGGAGCACATCACAGGCTCACAGCATTCGCTTTTGGCAGCACCCCGATTGTTGGCGCTGAATTAATAACACCATTTTAACCCCGGGTAGCAAATAGAACCAGCAACTCCTTCTCCATTCCATTAGAAGAAGCTGGTTAAATAAATTCCAGCTGTTTAACGTACAGCGTATGTCCAGTGCGGTTGCCATGGCATGGATTGCTCGCTTCAGCTCTGTTTCTTCCCGATCTGCCGATCTCCACGATACTGCCTAGCCGTCTGCACGCCAGCGGACGACGACCTGCAGCGCTGGCATGCTGCTGTTATCGGTTGCTGGTTTCCCATCTGGCCGTTGCTTAGCTAGAAGATAGATATGACATGTGGGCCATCTTAGTCAGCGAGTGCACCAAATTATTTAGTTAGGGATTTTTATTTTCAGTACTGTAACACTGGTTCAGGGTTTAAAATAGACCGGGATTTGTAAGTTTAGGGTGCCAACGACCGGGATTTCGAGTTCGGGGTTCGATTTGTCTAACCTCTACGACTTCAAGGTTTAAAATGGACTTTTTCCTTTAATCCTTATTGTGGGTTCGATGCAGTGACGGAATTGTTTTCCTTTTTTTTAATACCGCGTGGCAGGCTTTTGAACCCAAAACCTCTTGGCTCTGATACCATATAAAATTGATGCACTAACCAACTAAACCAAAAGTCTGAACTGATGGAAACACCTTAGGCGTGGAATGTCGCAACTATTTTTATATTAAGTATTGCGTTAGTCGGGTCTTGAATTTGAGACCAATAGGGTCTGATACCATATTGAATTGCTACACCAGCCAATTATCCCAAAAATACAAACTAATGGAAATAGCTAGGCAATATATTTATATTTTAATAGGAAGGTAGGACAACACATCGCATGCACCATTTAAACAACATATGAACTAAGTATATGTATTGTTGTAAAGATACACATATAGTAGTGACATGACTTGCATAGACACACTAACTTTTTATTTAAGCCTCCACATTACTAATTGACAAACAACCTCGTGTACAACAACTAACTATTATATGAACATAAAACTTAATCATGTCCAACAAGAAGAAACAACTTGGAGTTTCAAAAAAGAAACAACTTGGACATGCTTGGCTTTATGTAGTTTCTTATTTTGAAGGCTTGGAGGAACCCCAATGTGCCAATATGGTTATGTTGGAGGTGACAACTTAAAAAGAGTTTTGATATAACCTTTGTCTTTACCAAAGGGGGTATTGTTCCTCTGACTTAGATAGTTATTTCTCGGTCGACATTCATAGCCGCCGGATGAAGATCTTCTCATCCTTTGGACTTGCATAGACCTCGATGCTTAGATCATGTCGTTCTTAAGAGAAGTATCGGCCTAGAGATAATTATTTAAGCATGAGCAATAGGGAAGCGGCTTATCAATAGACTCTATCGGTCGTGTTTGTTTACGTTTCGAGCTTCAAACCGTTATGTTCTATTACATTCGGTTAATCAATAAATTCAGTTTGTTTGCTCAAATAGGGATGTGGAAAGTGGGATGGTGGGATAAGTTGGATAACACAAATTTGGTGGGGGGCCGCAAAATTTGGCTATCCCACTTCTGCATCCTTGTGCTCAAAGAAGAACAACAAGAAGAAGAATTACAAACGATTTTATTTTTTTTCGTTTGGAAGAGATAGTGCATCGTGCATCCAAGAGATGCCCTAACGGTCACATGCGTCGATCAAGAAGCTCACTCACGCTCACAGGTCTTGCAAAAGCGCGACACGGCCGTGCCGTACATGCATCCTTCGATCCATCGATTTCCATGGCCGGCCGTGACAACATTTAAACCCCATGCGATCGATCACAAGTGTCCTCCACCCCGGCCGCGCGCCCTACTTATCCCCCGCGCCCGCCATCGTCACACTCCCCTCACCCACTTCACTACACCCCCACTCCAAAACCTCACTCCCTCCTCCACTCCAAAACTTCAAACTTCGAATTCCCCCGCTCCTAGGCACGCACGTAAGTTTCGCGCATTTCTTCTACCTAGTGAGTCTCACGCACGCAGCCTGAATCACTGGGCCGCCGGTGATCTGATTCTGATCTGATACGTCGTCGTGCATGCAGGAGATCGAGCTAGCTAGGGAGCGATCATGGAGAGCTACGTGCGGAAGCGGTCGTGGAAGAAGGGTCCGACGAGGGGGAAGGGCGGCCCGCAGAACGCGGCGTGCGAGTACCGGGCGTGCGGCAGCGGACGTGGGGCAAGTGGGTGGCGGAGATCCGCGAGCCCAACAAGCGCGCCCGCATCTGGCTCGGCTCCTTCTCCACCGCCGAGGAGGCCGCGCTCGCCTACGACGAGGCCGCGCGCAGGCTCTACGGGCCCGACGCCTTCCTCAACCTGCCCCACCTCCGCGCCGCCTCGTCCGCCGTTGCCGGCGCGCAGCAGCGGATGATCAGGTGGCTTCCGGCGGCAGGGCTCTCCTCTTCCGGCTCCGGCGGCGGCAGGGGCTGTGGCGCCGTGCCAGCGTACGGCCTCCTCAACCTCAACGCGCAGCACAACGTGCACGTCATACACCAGAGGCTGCAGGAGCTCAAGAACTCCTCCTCGCCGATCAAGCCGCCGTCCAGGAGGACCCCGCCGCCACCACCTCATGCCGCCTCGTCTCCTTCCTCCACGGTGACCACCAACGCCATGCCGCCCTCCGTGTCGTGCTTCCAAGACCTGGAGCACGCTATGGCCATGACCGCGTCGCCGTACTACGAGGGCGCGCCGTGCGAGAACGTCGGCGGCGGCAAGCCCCAGCTCGACCTCAAGGAGTTCCTGCAGCAGATCGGCGTGCTCCGGGAAGACGACGGGGGCGACGCGGCGCTTGGGAAGGATCAGTGCACTGGCGAGGTGGCGGACGCGATCGGTTTCGGCGGCGGCAACGGTGGCGCAGAGTTCGACTGGGACGCGCTGGCCGCGGACATGAGCGATATCGCGGCTGGAGGCCACGGCGGCGGCGCGTTGGGCGTGAACGGGGCGTTCCACATGGACGATCTCGACCAGTTCGGCTGCGTGCCCATCCCCGTCTGGGACATCTGATCTTAGCTCGCCCATGCATAAGCTTTGATTCACTGATTTACAGTCTGATGGGTTAATTATGTACGACGGTTAGATTCCAGGTTCATCTAGTTCGAGGTGTTACCAGTTTGGTTATGAAATTTCTTCGACCTGCACTGAAGTTTTAGATCTGTTCCATCTATATGCTTAGCTTACGTGCGTGAACTTTTACCAGTAACTGTGGGTCTCACACCAGATTTTCGCATAGAGAAACGGTGACAACTCCCTCCGTAGAAGAAAATATGAAGGTACTGGGTCTCACACCAGATTTTCGCATAGAGAAACGGTGACAGCTCCCTCCGTAGAAGAAAATATGAAGGGCTTACAAAAATCATATCCAGAGCATCTCAATAAGGAATTGATCCAAAGCAAAAAAATCCATGCGATCACATCTCAAACTTCTCATCAGGAGCTTGAAACTCCCCCAACAAGTGAGAAAGACATCAGCAGATGAACTTCCCGCACATGAAAGCAGCAGTAAACTTATATCAGACTGCCCACAGGAAAACATTCACAACTAGTGCAAAATATTATGGTGAAGTGACGACTATACCACCAAACGATTGTGCAAGTCAAAAGACAAATGCTACTACCGAGTGCCAAACAATAATATTGCATCCTTATGCTGATAACTTGGGACATTTCCCCAATCATTATTGCAGGCATTACATCACCTCACCAGCCAGCCAGTAGCTTCTCGATTGTATTACCGCTAAAATGGCAATAATAAAGGGGTTTATGCTGACACAGCAATGCCCAGGGCCTACTTAAGACTGAATTATTTCATCCAATACAAAATTACAAATACCAAATCAAGTTGCCTCACTTGTATATGAGAGCATCCCTCCCAGGTCCAACACCAATGTAGTGAACTGGAACGCCAACAAGCTCTTCTATCCTCTCCACGTAACGGCGGGCAGCTTGCGGAAGCTCACTGTAACTCCGAACAGAAGAAATGTCGCTGTCCCACCCGGGAAGCACCTCATAGTTGACCTGAAACACAAGAGAAAGCATATGAGATTATGAAGCATGTTTAACCTTAGCGACTAAGGTTACTACCAAATTGGTAATGTCATCGGTTTGCAAGACCGTCAACTTGAAGCAGATACATTAGAACCAAAACTGTATCTCACAACCAGAGAAAGAACAAAATATTTTTCATACAGCATAATCTTGAGTTATTCCAGGGTACTACTGTTCAGCCATGTTAACACAATTAACAAAACTATGACACATGATGCTTACCTGTACTTGCTCCAGGATGTCAAGGTCCCCTGGGAAGGATTGTAATTTCTGCCCATCAATTTGGTTATATGAAACACCCAGCTTAATTTCTGGTAACCCAGAAAGAACATCAAGTTTTGTTAAATTAAGAGATGAAAACCCGTTGATATCACAGCAGTATTTCAGTGCAACAATGTCAAGCCAGCCACAACGTCTTGGTCGACCTGTTGTCGTCCCAAATTCCATTCCAGCCTTCCTAAGAGCATCACCATCCTCTCCAAGTAGTTCTGTTGGGAAAGGACCAGAGCCAACCCTTGTTGTGTAAGCTTTTACCTGCATGTAAAGTACTGGGTTAGATAAGCACTATATCTCAGAAAGATGACAGTTAAATTACACTAATTTTAACTTACAACTCCAATAAGGTCGCCGATAACCCTAGGGGCAATCCCAAGACCAGTGCATATTCCACCAGCAGAAGGGCTAGAAGAAGTCACAAATGGATAAGTTCCAAAATCAATATCCAACATAGTTGCTTGACCACCTTCAACAAGAATTTTCTTCTTCTGTCGGATAGATTCATTTAATACATGAACTGTATCCGCAATGAAGGGCTCCAAACGCTCTGCAAACCTCTTGTACCTCTCAACCTCTTCATTGAGAATGCTTTTGCTGTACTTGAAGCCTTCAAACCTCGCAGCAGCATCTTCAAATAAAACAGCAAGCTTATCCCCAAAAGTGTCCATGTGCCTTAGATCACAAACTCGCAGTCCATTTCGAGTGACCTTGCTGGAATAGCAAGGTCCAATGCCTCTCTTAGTCGTCCCTATAAAGGAATTTGCTAGCTCAGCTTCCCTAAGTCCATCTACAGTCTGATGCAGATCAAAGAGCAAATGGG
Organism: Poa pratensis; assembly: GCA_947311845.1. Lineage (NCBI taxonomy): Eukaryota > Viridiplantae > Streptophyta > Magnoliopsida > Poales > Poaceae > Poa > Poa pratensis. The sequence continues at coordinate 26,744,634 of CAMZMU010000054.1, read as the reverse complement.
CTCGGTCAGAAACCAGTATTCTTCCATCGCAACTGACTCCATTGGATTTAAGACCATCAATTTCACCAAAGAACCCTGGAACATGGATCACCGCTCCATTGCCAACAACACATAGTGTTCCCTCATGGAGAATACCGGATGGAACAAGATGAAGGGCAAATTTCTTGCCTTCAGAGTTGTAGATGGTGTGTCCAGCATTTGCTCCACCCTGTTCAAAAAGTAGGAACTCAGATAAACAGGCTACAGAACTTAAGAGAAACGGCCAACTGGTAATGATCACTTATGCTACATATCAAGGATTTTATTCAGAAATACACACAAAAAATCGTTGTGGAAACAGATTAATCTTGACAATTCAGGAAACCCCATCAAAGAAACTCAAGGATAGGGGAATGTAAACTAAACAAGGTAATGACACTAGCTAAGCATATCAAACTCACAAAAATGCAGACATAACCTTTCGGGAGCAGCAATAATAGTAGCTTATTATCAAGTATCAACAAAAAAAAAATAAGTGCAAAGATTGCTACTCCCTCCGTTCCTAAATAATAAGATGTTTTAGCCTTTTTCCACATTCACATGTATCTAGACACATTTTAGTGTGTATGTTCACTCATTTTAGTGCACATCTAGTCAACATATGAAACACCTAAAACATCTTATATTTAGGAACGGAGGGAGTAGGAGCGATAAACACTTGCCCAAAACCTAAAAGAGTAAACAAAACAACCAAAGAACCCAAGAGGCCTAATGCAGATTATAGTAAAACCTCAAGCTTGAGTGAGTTAAACAGATCAGATTGTTCACCCACCAAAACATACTATCTTGCACATGATATCGCCGTACTACAGGGAACAAAGTGGTCAGCATGCTTTCATGCATGGATAATAGCACTACATGAATAATTAATCCAGCTGTGTCTTGAACATCCGGAAGGAAGTTCTCTCTAGTCTCCATGTGTACCATTTATGACAAAGAGTTGAAGCATCTCATTTCGTTTGACTTGAGGTTAACACACATCTTTAACCATTATCCCTAGAATGATCAAACATCCAGAACTGCTTGCAATCACCAACCCAATATTCTAGCCAGCATCTAGGAAATGTTAAAATAAACGAAATTGCTGTGTGTACGACGGTTTACGTCCAATTTCTGTCCAGTGTTTCCTCTGGGCCATGAGATGGACCAGCAATCCTCTGTCTGACGGATTGATTTCAACGTCGTACAAATATCAGACAGGAATCTGTCGGACGTGTAGCAATGTTCTAAAAAAATCATCATGTATGCAATAAAAAAGGAGAGCTATAAGATTAGCAACTTTACCCCCTTTGTACATGGTTCGTATTTCAGATAAACCCATATACACTATGCATAATTTGCAACCAAAGCAAACCCAATATTAACACCTTAGGAATGGGAGCATTTTTTCTTGTGTGTGTGAGCTTCGGTATTCAGTTCAAACCAGACACTAAAACATAATCCTCTTCCAAGCCCTAGAGGAGGCGAATTCTACACAGAGATTACTATACCATCCGGATCGAACATCAATCCACCAAAACAACCTCGATTCTCACGATCCCATCCAACAAACAGTATCACAAATTTCTACCAGAACGCACAGTGGTGCTCCCAACCACATACCAAAACTTGAGCATGACAAAATTCGAGCCGTGTCTCCTCACCTGGCAACGCGCGACGATGTCGAATCGGGGGCGAGCACGTCGACGAGCTTCCCCTTGCCCTCGTCGCCCCACTGCGACCCGAGCACGCCGGAGACCTGGCTGAGCGCCGAGACCCTGTCGGCGGCGGCGTCCGCCTCCACCGCGAGCGCGGACGCGGCGACGGGGGCAGGGAGCCGTCTCCTGGAGAGGCGTACCGACGGAGGCGCCGGGGAGAAGGACCTCCCCCGCCCAGAGGCGGCGGCGGCGGCGGCGGGGTGGTTGAGAGTGGAGAGCGACATGGGCCGAGGTTTTAGGATGGGATGCGGGCGTCAGTGCGGTGCTGTTTTCTGGTTTAAATATCTCTCCGGTTGGCACGTGTAATAAGAGAGGTGGAGGGGAGCTGGATTCCTTTTTTTTTTTATGCATCTTGATTGGTATATAGATGTAGTATCTGAACTCGTGTACAAACACACACCCCACACACGCACGCAACACCACACTCACACTAGTATGCCAGCTAAGAACTACAACCATACACCCACGCGTTTAGGAATACTATCGCTGTGGCATGACGCGTGAAGAGAGGTGAGGCCGCTCACAAATTCGCTCCCCCGGGAGTCGAACCGTGGGCGGGCAGGCTGGCCACTGCCAAGCCTTGCCACTGCGCTACAAGCGCGTCCTCAAACTAGATTCCGTTGGGCTCTTCGCCGCCGAATAACGGAAATTTACGGTACCAGTAAGAAAACTTTAGTTATTTCAAAGAGAAAAAGAGAAAACAGACTTTGTAACCACTCATGTTTTTCCATGGCTAAGATTTAGCATAGTAATCCCTCCGTTCCAAATTATGAGATGTTTTGACCACTTCAACATGAACCAAATACGGACTGAAATGAGTGAATCAACAAACTAAAATATGTTTAGATACGTACGAATCAAGAAAAGGTTAAAACAGGTTATATTTAGAAACGGAGGGAGTAGCTCATTGCATGTTTATTTGTTATATCATCGCGGGTTTATTAACATCTATGAGCATTTACATGTGTGATGCATCATATCTCGATATTTAGTATCGTGTTTTTGTGTGGACACATCATATCTGTTTTCTCATTATCAAGGATTTGTGGTTTCAATATTGTTGTGTAAACCTTTCTAGCGTATTATTATTATTATTATTATTATTATTATTATTATTATTATTTATATTTCAAAGAAATGATTCTAAATTTTTGGTTCTTGCCAAGTACTGACCTAGCACAATGATGTGGCGGTCCAACACTACAATGATGTAGCTAGTGAGGACATGAGGACTCAAAACAAAGGCTAAATTTAAATCATATGAGAGAGACTGTATCTAGATCAAGAGAATCGTATCTCCTCGTGTGTCAAATACCAGATTCGAACGGCGCGGCTCGCCGTGCGGCACTTGTTAGTTCTTTTAAGTTTTTGCCCGTGGTTGTCTCATTTTATACAGATTATTAAAAACATGACTTATATACATATGGATAAGCAAAACAGGAGAAATTGTTACTCGAATTTCGTATTCGTACCATATTTTGTTTGTACACAGAGATCACAAAACTGATCATGGGTCTATAGATTTGAATGCATATTTTTAGGATCGTATGAAACCAACAATCATCACATCATACAGTCCAAATCTTAAAAAACAGGAAGATCAGAGCAATGCTAAAGCACATAGAGAAAGTAATATAGAAATTTCCACACTAACATAACATAAGATGGCTTTATGAGAGGCGCATCTAGACGTACATAATATATATGCACACATGAAAGTAGTACTACATACATGTTTTGATCAGTTCACAAACACGATCTCAAACACCTTATGAGTTTCATGTAATCGATAGCCAGCGCAGCTAGTCTCAAGCATTCAAAATGAGACATCAACAACCAAGACCTGGACGATGGCAGAACCAAAATATTAATGACCACGGTTTGCAGGGGCAGTCATGAATAAGGACTATGTACAGGCAAAATAAGTTCATGGTGCAAGAACAAAGTTCAGAATTAACCAGCAAATAAAAGCATTTACTGGTTCGTCTAGCAGTAATATTTTCATGAGACTCTTACAGGCATATTTAACAGGAGTCCCACACACAATGTAGACCAACCTAGTCTATGAACCATCAACACATCTTCAAAGATATCGACACCACAGCTAAGGATATGATAACTGGGCTCGTCATCACTGATACAAAGATGGGAAAACACCATCTGCCTCAAGTAGTATCAGCTCCAAAAGTAGACCTATCATGATAACCAAGTCACTAACATTGATGGATTCTATTCGCAGGCAGAAATAAAAACCCTGCAAATGATGGTTCCATTCAGGTGCATCGATCCAAAAATATCATAGGGAAGAAAGAACCAGATTTGAAGGACTCATTATCAGTAAATGCAAACGCAACATCAACTATATTCTAAAAAAAGCATTAAAAAAGACAGGTAGAACAATGACATTTTGGGACTAATGGGGTATTCATAAGAAATGGGGAACCTTCTATAATAGTGTCTTGTTTTAGAAATGTAGGTACCAATTTAAAATATTTTGAATACCGAGAAGCCAAAACGATGCAACATCGTTTATTAAAGACTACAAAGATTATAGAAATTAAATTAATAAGAATATGTTTCACTATTGTTAGGTGGAGCAAGGCGACCAGGTAAAGGGTACAAACATTTCACCAAATATATTCCTATGAACAGCACAGGAGGTTTATTTTTTTAGCTAACAACAGGACGGCAAAACTGGAGGCGAGAATTTGCAGGCGTTAACAGAGTGGAGTACCAAGATCAGTTGTGATTCATGAGAAGAAGTGCTGGCACCAACGACATCTACATATTAAATAACATTATTAACACTCATAAAGGCACAAAGGCTACAAAGATAAACTATAATCAGAGCCAAGTATAAGAACATCTTTAGAACACCATACCAAGTTGATAGCCTGGATCAGTAAAATGGTCGTAAGGAATAGGTCCACTGTGGTAAGGTATCCACTAAGTCGTCTCTGCGCTGAACTGTCCCACGTGTAAGTACAATTGCAAATAAATTCAGCTTCCCGACGAACACTGCCAAACAAATTACATAACCTGGAATCAGACACCATTTATAGAAAAATCATACAATGTACTATTATGGATCTAATGACAAAAGCTCAGTGGTATCGATTCATTAGCAATAACATGTTATGAAAGATACAACACAACTGAAAAGACACAAGAAAATGGCACATAGATGAGCTGCAATGTCAATCTGAATATCCAATATTCATAAACACAAAATTAAGACAACCGTGCATCTGAAAAGGTTAATAGCCCATTTAAATAACTGATCCACATAGTCCAGGCACCAATGCTTTCTACAGAATTTAAATACAATTCTTTAGGCAAGTGGCTATTTCCTCGTGAAAAATGTATATTCCGATTTAACCAAAGCATGATTTAGTCAAAGTACCGGTTTATAGATCCCGAAGGAACTGCAATGTCAATCTGAATATCCAATATTCATAAACACAAAATTAAGACAACCGTGCATCTGAAAAGGTTAATAGCCAATTTAAATAACCGATCCACATAGTCCAGGCACCAATGCTTTGTACGGAATTTAAATACAATTCTTTAGGCAAATGGAAATTTCCTCGTGAAAAATGTATATCCCGGTTTAACCAAAGCATGATTTAGTATATTCCGGTTTAACCAAAGCATGATTTAGTCAAAGTACCGGTTTATCCCCATTCTAGGGAAATACAATCATTTTAGGCAAATAGTTATTTCCTTAATTCAAATTTACATCAATATATACTCTGCATCAAGATAATCAAACCTCCACTTTAGATACTAAACCAAAGCATTCATAAAAATAACTTCGAGGAGGGAGCAAGGGACTCTAAAGCAAACTTTGAGGACAGACAAAATCATCATTGTGGAATCCCTGGTCACTGAAGAGGCATACAACCATAATCATCAAGTTGAACTATGTTTAAATCTTTCATCAAGTGTTATTGATTATCCAATCTTGTTTCGTGTTACCAATAAAAGGTCACTATAAGAAAAGTAAAATAGAGAAAGAAATATATACTGGAACAATAATGTAATAAACATAAGGATTGCACAAAGCCAACTCAACAGTAAAGGAAACAATATTCATCTCAATTCATTTAATAGCTCACGGGAATCAACTAATTAACATATTCGTATGTTGCTCCTCATGTTGGGAATTAATCGTGAAATAGATCGTATTAATACAATCCACATTATTAGTGTTCTATAATTTACAAAGCTAATAAGGCATATATATTATATTATCTTTCCTGGATCTTGTGGAGGGAAAGAAAAGCACCTGCTGGTTGCAATTGGAACATCAATATTCAGTAACTTCGGTGTGACCATGTTCAGTGCTTTGCCATTATAGTTCTTTCACTGCCCTCCTACAGAAATGAAAAATAAAGTCAAAATCGAAATAGACCAGTGTGGCCTAAGTAAACTTTTTTCACCTTAACAAATTGTAATCAAGATTTTCAGTATGCAAGGAAGGATGAAAAGAAACATTCCACATAATAAATGCGGCACTAATTCGTGCTAATCACCTTACTTTGAGAGTAAGCACATACGTGGGGATAATTTTAGAAAAGGAGAATCCCTTGAAGAAAAGGAAATTTACCATTTTCTAATGTTCATTTTTATGTCTAAAAGCACGTTTTCTTCATTACTCAAGTTCCCAGAAATTAATGTAATATGCATGAGCATAAGCAAAAAAAAAGATCAGTTACAATAGTAATGTAAGTAATGAGAAAAGAATTAACCAAAGCTAGCATCAATCACATTTCTCACACCGCTGAATCCAATACGCCACCTTCAGCCATATAATACGACCACATGAACTGAACAACCCACAGGACAACTTCGTAGAGCAATTAGCGTGTGATAGAAATGTGTACCTAATTGCTGACGTGGGATGTGGCAGCCAGCGTGCAGGGATGCAGGTCCCACTTAGACGGTCCTAGCGCAGAGCTTGTGTGGCGCCATGGCATTGAGCAGGGACTCCACACTGTCGAGGTACTGCAAGAACAAACGATTAGGGCTTGCAGACAGTGCCCAACAAACAGAAGTTGGAAGAAAACCTCAGAAACAGGGATGACTGCAACTTCAAGAGTATTATTTTCTGAACAAAGAGAAAGATCCCTACGTTCCTCTACAGTTCAGATCTGAAAATTTCGAACCATTGCCTGTAGAGAATCAAGATTTGGGTCCAATCTTCTATAGAACTTCATCTTCTTACAGAACATGCCTGAAACAAAATAATAGAGATGAATGACCTGCACCAATAAAGACCAATTGGCAAGATATGAACAGACCAGATTGCATATATATTAAATCGGTACTACAGTAGGTAATTTAAACCTTATTCTTCAATCGTAGTACACCAAATTACACCTTTTCACACTGAGAACACTCCACAAATAGAGATACATTTCACAACAATGAATGAAAATAGAAACCTGAACCAAATTATTCTGTAACCCACTATAAACCTCATTGCACAAAACAGAACGAAAATAGAAAGCTGAACCAAATTATTCTACAACTCATTGTAATGCCCTGTTGCACAAAACAAAACGAAAATCGAAATCTGAACCAAACTATCCTGTAACTCATTGTAATGCCTTGTTGCAAAAAGAACTGTAGTAAACTCAGCAAAAATAAGGGTAAATAGATGCTTCATCTGGTGGAAAGCACTTTAGCATATATATTTCAATAGGACTACACTCCAGAAGAAAGCTGAAAGGTAATAGAAATTATGGAGCTGCAGCTCGCACTCTTTCCATTAAATAGGACAAACAATGTGGAAGGAACAATGATAGAAGAAGGAAATCAAGCCACAACGGAAATATTTTTGGAGGACAGATAAAGAATGGAACATGTAATGAAGGTCTGATGGCCCTTCACGTAGTTACCTGCGTGAAAAGTAAATGGGTTAGGTTGAGACTCCAAGTGCAGAGTGTGTAGTAAGTGGAAGACGTGTTTTCCCCACGAGGGGTGACTCGAGGGTTTAATATCGAACTCTCGGGGAATCAGTAGTGAAGATTTATCTTTCCTATCCTTCTTTTGGTTACCTACAAAACAAAGTAAATGTTTTGGTCCTCAACCTCACCTAGTGGTTGTCAAGCACAAGGTGTGAGAATGATATCAAGATAATATGCAATGCAAACAAGAAATAAATATGCAATGGTGGTAAATAAATATGCAAGGATGGTGGTAGCAATGATAAATGATATTTTTGGGTTTTATATGATGAATGCAAGATGTAAAAGTGTTTTTGTATTTTCGGATTTTTAAATGGCAGAAAATGGAAAAGTGGTAAAAGTGGTTGGAAAGGTGTTTCTTATGATTAAAAATGGACCGGGGTTCATGGTTTCACAAATGCACTCTCTCTTTAATAAAGTGGTAGACAATGGAACACTAGAGTTGACATATGAGATTGCAACACAACAGTTTAATGACAAGTTATAATTATATGGGCATCACGTCCTAACATAGAGACCTTTTGGTTATTAGTCTCTCTTATACTCCACCAAGATGCGAACTAAATCATAACACCTCAGTAATTAAGATAACTCAGAGTATAGCAATAAGTATCATGACATGAAGTTAAAATAAGAACATGCTAGATCTAGTCATGGAGTAGTGGCAATGGTCACACCCACATCTCCGGTAGCATGGTATTTCTTTTTATCCCTAGTGAGGCAACAAAGTAAGGTAAGATACCCAAGTGGATCGCAGAACTTTCTCTCACGTTCACTGCACTAGCCACCCCCCGTTACTCCAACTAATGCACACGTTCCCCCTCACACGCTCTCATAAACATGCTTGATCATGACAAGTAAATAAGAACGGGGTACATAATATGCATCTACTTTCATAACTGAAACAAAACCATTGCAATCTCAAACATATATTAACTCATAAAAAGATCCACCACAAAGGTATTACATAGATGACCGTAATCATGTTCAGCAGCTCATACGGTACTAATTAGTGAAGCTCAAGAGAGAGAGATACATAAGTTACTTCCACAAACCCATAGTCCAGAGGTGGACTACTCCCTCTTCATCATGGAGACGGTGGAGAAGTCGTTGGAGAAGATGGAGACCACGCCGGCAGCGCCCCGCCGGAGTTTTCCCCCTCCAATCTGCAGCTCCAGGTCTCTGTTTCGGTGTTTCTGTGTTTCTGCGGCGCTCCTTCCAGAGAACGTCGGGGACTATTTTTATAGGCGGTTTTAGGTCAAAACGGAGTCGGTGGAGGAAAGATCGACGGCAACGGAGCTCCGAGGCCAAAAGGGGGTCCCACGCGGCCAGGTACATGGGCCGCGTGGGCCCACTCATGGGCCCTCGGGCCTCCGCTTGTTTGCTTCCTTCGCTCCCACGCTTTGTTCCTTCCAAAAACTGATGCTCGTAAATTTCCAGGTCATTTGGACGTCGTTTGGGTCCCTGAAACATTAAAATATAGAAATAGGGTTTTCTGCCTGTGCAGGGTTAATTCCATAAAAATAGGAAACATATCAAATATTCCCAAAATCATTATAAAACAGTGATATAACCCTTATATGATGCAAATATGACTGGAATATAAGTAAAATAATGCAAAGTTCATGTATGCATTTTACATGCATCAACATCCCCAAGCTTAACCTATACTCGTCCTCGAGTATGAAGGTGATAAAACTAACATGGACTTTGCAATTTAATACTATCAATGGATATCAAAGATGATTACTATTGCTACATAGAGTCAAATGATTCATTCTTAAAAGGAGTAGCAATATGCAAGATAGTTTATGAAGTGATATCAAGTATTCAATGCAAGGATGTTCAATGATAATTCACAAAGTGTAACATAAGAGAAAAGTACTATGGACCACATGTATGCATAATGATAAGTAAGAACATCCTACAATGGTCATAGAGTATTGATGAAAATCTGAATATAAAAGGTGGACACTTTGGAAAGATATATATATGAGTAGAGGTAAAGCATGAATAAATTTCATCTAACTTCTGAACTTCTCTACTTAAGTTAATGATTGTAATATGGTAATCCTTGGTGTCAAGCTCTCATTCCCCTATCATAGCATCTTGAATGATTAAGTTTAAAGTGAAAGCAAATATGAGTAGTGTGCTTGACAAAGTACAGGTTGAAAGTCTCATGCCCCTTGAATACAAGTACCTACTCCATGTGTTACTCAACTTGGAAAACAAAGCAAGTTCAAGTTAAATATCATTGTAAGTAATAATAGTATCATTAAGAGCGTCAACTGGGGTACCTCTTGTCCCAGGATATGGAACAAGCCCATATCAAAATGACAAGACAAACAAACACAATGAACAATCTCAACACCCTTTTTATTTACCATTAGATAGCTTTTTATTGTAAGGTGTATCACAGAAGGTTCACCATAGCATGTAAGTAAATTTCCACCATGAATGATGCATGGCTTAGATTAGCGGCCCAGGCGTCTCTCTAACCATTTATACAAACTCATTTAAACTCACTTCATTTCCACATTTATTTCACCCATGGTAAGCATCCATAAACAAAAGTACATGATATCAACTAAATGAGATGAAGTGCATGTTGAAAGCTTGCCATGTGACAGCACATATGAGCTAACTCTCAACCAAAGACATTTGTCAAGCCACAACATCATAATTTTAATCACAATGGGTCATATTTTATTTATGCAATGAAAGTAAAGTGTGCATCAAGTTCGAGAGAGCTCTATAACCAACTTTTCCCATAACAATCAACAACATAAGCATTTTCATTCAGAGGTATAGATAACACAAATATCATGATAAACATACTCGGAATAGCATAAAGCTAATAGGTAGATATGGTGGACTCACTGGAAAAACTTTGGTTGAAGGTGTTGGAAACAAGTTTTTGCTTGTTGGAATTTTTGGGCTAGCAAGAGGGAGAAAGTTGACCATCTAAATGCATGCATGAGTGTCCATAGAACTAACTAATCCATGTTAAACAAGTAAATAACATTCAGCATCAAAACATGAATAAAAGATAGCTCTTGATAAAATATTGCAAATTATTACTCATTAACAAGCTCATGAATCATGCAACTATATGTATCTTTTAAAATCAACTCAACATCCCTTTTCCCAATCTTATAATAGCATCCAACATAATTCAACCCAAATTTCCAGTAGCTCTCTCATATATAAATGATAGTGTGGTGGTCTCACAAAATAAAAATCAAACCTAAACAAACAAAAAGACGCTCCAAGTTTATGCGATAAAGTGTTTCGATCGAAAAACAGAAGTTAGACGTGTGCAAACCGAGAGTGTGTAGGTCCAGTGGGGTTGTCTTCACATCCCCAAGCTTATGGTCTTCACCATCCTTGGATAGCTCTTGGTGCATCTCCTCTAATCCCTGTGAAAAAACTTCAAAACACCGTTTCTCCCATTTCTTTTTCTGTGGGGTGCATTAGTAGTGATAAACAAATAGATTTCTTGCTGCATATAATCCTTAGACAAAAATTCATATGAATGTCCAGAAAGTGTATAATGTTGTATGCCTACTCATAAACTCAATTGGATCAAAAAATTCAAGTTAAAAGTTCTAAGCATGCATCAAACAAAATGGGACAGAATCTGTCCAGAAAAACAGCAGCAGCTAAACGTATTTTTCTACCCTACTTAACTTTGTCGAAAATTCCGAAAAATTCATGCATACAGAGGATGAAAAGTTGCACTACAGTTCAAATATGAGCTCATTCGGAGTTACAGAATAAGAATTAAAAATCATACCGTGCACAGATTCGTGCAGGAATAAAATCTCCGAACGCTATAAGCAACTTTTCAACCAAAATGAGTAAAACTTGGCACTTTATTAAAAATTCCAGAAACTAAACTAAACACTAAGTCTCTTGTTACAGCAAGAGGACACAAAGAAAATCACAAATAAAAACAACCGGGTTGCCTCCCGTAAAGCGCTTTCTTTATAGCCATATAGCTAGGCTTCTTACTTGATGTTTATTGTGGACGAAGCTCATGAGGGAGCTTGAACTTTGGTGTCCCTCTTCCTTGGGAAGTGTTCCATGCACTTCTTGTGTGGAAACTGAAACTTCACATTCCCTTCTTTTGAATCAATGATAGCACCTGTAGTACGAAGAAAAGGTCTTCCAAGAATAATTGGACTAGAGGTTTTATTCCCCATATCCATGATTAGAAAATCAACAGGCACAAATGTCATATGTAACTCTACCATAACATCACTTACTTTTCCTAAAGCATGTTTAATGGAATCATCAGCAAGTGCAAGTTCAATAGAGCATTTTTCAAGATTTTTCAATTCAAGTACTTCATATAGTTCTTTAGATAAAACAGAGACACTAGATCCTAGATCAAGTATAGCATGGTGTGTCTCTTTTCCAATGGTTACTAGGACTTTGGGAATCCATATATCCCCAAGCTTAGGTGGTATCATAGCCTCTTGGTTGTACCTAGCAATCTTTTCTTTTAACACATGATTAGCAATATAAGAACCAAAACCAGCTTGGTTAACATTAATGAAGGATCACTTGCAAATTTTTGTAAGATAGATATTAATTCATGCAAGCTACAATTCTCTAAGTCAAGCAATGGTTCCTTGACTTCACTAAGCATTTTAACTTCCTCAACTTTCTCTCTTTCATTACCATAATAGTTTCCTTAGCAATTCTCTCTTGCTCATGAATATGTTCCCAAGATTTATTTATAACCTCTTGACAATATTTAATTGTTTCCTCATGTTTTTGAGCTATAATGGTGTTCTTTAATGAGGAAACTTCCTTAGTGAGCTGATCTACCCTTTCAAACAAAGAGTCTTGTTTTTCAAACTTAGATATAAATTCCTTATTAAGCTCCTTTTGAGTAGATATAAATGATCTAATGGTGTTTTCCAAATCACTAGAAACATTACTACTAGTGGCATATTTGTTTGGCACATATGGGGGTTTATTATAAGAGTTATAATTGTTGTTACCATACCCATTATTACCATAGTTCCTAATGAAGTTGACATCAATATTTTCAGGATTATTACCAACTAGTTCTTGCAAAGGCACATTTTCAATATTTTGTTTATTAATGAAAGCAAGAATAGTATCCATTTTAGATGACAAATCATTTGTTTCTTCTATGGAGTTCACTTTCTTAGAAGGATTAGGTGCTCTATCAGTATGCCATTGACTATAGTTTTGCAAAATACTTTCCAATATGTTCTTAGCTTCTACTATAGTTTTTCCCATAAAAGCACCTCCAGCAGCAGAATCAAGAATATTTCTAGACATGTAATTTAGACCATTGTAAAAAGAGTGTAATATGGTCCATTCGTTGACCCCATGTGATGGACAAGTTCTAAGCATAAGTTTAATCCTATCCCAAGCCATAGCAACATGTTCATTTTCATTTTGCCTAAAAGAAAGAATGTTGTTTCTATTTTGCAAAATTTTAACAGGAGGATAGTATTTCTTAATGAAAGCTTCTTTTAAATCATCCCAAGTTTTAATGCTATCAATAGGTAATGAATGCAGCCACTCTTTAGCTTTTCCTCTAAGTGAGAAAGGAAATAACTTCAGTTTTAGAATATCACTTTCCACATTTTTAAATTTCTGCATGTCACATATTTCAACAAAATCATGAAGATGCATAGAGGCATCCTCCATAGCACTACCGCCAAATTGTTCCCTAGTTATCAAGTTCAACAAACTAGGACTTACTTCATAACTATCAGCATTTATCTTAGGTGTGGCAATGGGCCTAGCAATAAATTGATCATTTGGAGTGTTTGTGTAATCACACAACTTAGTTCTTTCTCCCATTTTAGCAAGTTTTTATGTGTTTTTTAATTTTTTATGCAAAACTGAAAATAAATATGCAAACCGAACTAAAAATGCAAGACAATGACAAAACAAGATAAATTGCTTTGAAGGTAAAGATGGATAAGATGATGCTCACGTAGGTGCAACCTCCCCAAGCTTAGGTGTTAGCACAAGTTGGTGATGAAGTTGACTTGGTGAGATATCCTTGGATAAACCTTTCAGCAATGATTCCCCGGCAACGGCGCCAGAAAACAGTCTTGATGGCCCTTCACGTAGTTACCTGCGTGAAAAGTAAATGGGTTAGGTTGAGACTCCAAGTGCAGAGTGTGTAGTAAGTGGAAGACGTGTTTTCCCCACGAGGGGTGACTCGAGGGTTTAATATCGAACTCTCGGGGAATCAGTAGTGAAGATTTATCTTTCCTATCCTTCTTTTGGTTACCTACAAAACAAAGTAAATGTTTTGGTCCTCAACCTCACCTAGTGGTTGTCAAGCACAAGGTGTAGAATGATATCAAGATAATATGCAATGCAAACAAGAAATAAATATGCAATGGTGGTAAATAAATATGCAAGGATGGTGGTAGCAATGATAAATGATATTTTTGGGTTTTATGATGAATGCAAGATGTAAAAGTGTTTTTGTATTTTCGGATTTTTAAATGGCAGAAAATGGAAAAGTGGTAAAAGTGGTTGGAAAGGTGTTTCTTATGATTAAAAATGGACCGGGGTTCATGGTTTCACAAATGCACTCTCTCTTTAATAAAGTGGTAGACAATGGAACACTAGAGTTGACATATGAGATTGCAACACAACAGTTTAATGACAAGTTATAATTATATGGGCATCACGTCCTAACATAGAGACCTTTTGGTTATTAGTCTCTCTTATACTCCACCAAGATGCGAACTAAATCATAACACCTCAGTAATTAAGATAACTCAGAGTATAGCAATAAGTATCATGACATGAAGTTAAAATAAGAACATGCTAGATCTAGTCATGGAGTAGTGGCAATGGTCACACCCACATCTCCGGTAGCATGGTATTTCTTTTTATCCCTAGTGAGGCAACAAAGTAAGGTAGAGATACCCAAGTGGATCGCAGAACTTTCTCTCACGTTCACTGCACTAGCCACCCCCCGTTACTCCAACTAATGCACACGTTCCCCCTCACACGCTCTCATAAACATGCTTGATCATGACAAGTAAATAAGAACGGGGTACATAATATGCATCTACTTTCATAACTGAAACAAAACCATTGCAATCTCAAACATATATTAACTCATAAAAAGATCCACCACAAAGGTATTACATAGATGACCGTAATCATGTTCAGCAGCTCATACGGTACTAATTAGTGAAGCTCAAGAGAGAGAGATACATAAGTTACTTCCACAAACCCATAGTCCAGAGGTGGACTACTCCCTCTTCATCATGGAGACGGTGGAGAAGTCGTTGGAGAAGATGGAGACCACGCCGGCAGCGCCCCGCCGGAGTTTTCCCCCTCCAATCTGCAGCTCCAGGTCTCTGTTTCGGTGTTTCTGCGGCGCTCCTTCCAGAGAACGTCGGGGACTATTTTTATAGGCGGTTTTAGGTCAAAACGGAGTCGGTGGAGGAAAGATCGACGGCAACGGAGCTCCAGGGCCAAAAGGGGGGTCCCACGCGGCCAGGTACATGGGCCGCGTGGGCCCACTCTCTGGGCCCTCGGGCCTCCGCTTGTTTGCTTCCTTCGCTCCCACGCTTTGTTCCTTCCAAAAACTGATGCTCGTAAATTTCCAGGTCATTTGGACGTCGTTTGGGTCCCTGAAACATTAAAATATAGAAATAGGGTTTTCTGCCTGTGCAGGGTTAATTCCATAAAAAATAGGAAACATATCAAATATTCCCAAAATCATTATAAAACAGTGATATAACCCTTATATGATGCAAATATGACTGGAATATAAGTAAAATAATGCAAAGTTCATGTATGCATTTTACATGCATCACCCACGTGGCCAGGTACATGGGCCACGTGGGCCCACTCATCTGGGCCCGTGGGCCTCCGCTTGTTTGCTTCCTTCACTCCCACGCTTTGTTCCTTCCAAAAAGTGATGCTCGTAAATTTTCAGGTCATTTGGACGTCGTTTGGGTCCCTGAAACATTAAAATATAGAAATAGGGTTTTCTGCCTGCGCAGGGTTAATTCCATAAAAAATAGGAAACATATCAAATATTCCTAAAATCATTATAAAACAGTGATATAACCCTTATATGATGCAAATATGACTGGAATATAAGTAATATAGTGCAAAGTTCATGTATGCATTTTACATGCATCAACATCCCCAAGCTTAACCTATACTCGTCCTCGAGTATGAAGGTGATAAAACTAACATGGACTTTGCAATTTAATACTATCAATGGATATCAAAGATGATTACTATTGCTACATAGAGTCAAATGGTTCATTCTTAAAAGGAGTAGCAATATGCAAGATAGTTTATGAAGTGATATCAAGTATTCAATGCAAGGATGTTCAATGATAATTCACAAAGTGTAACATAAGAGAAGTACTATGAACCACATGTATGCATAATAAAAAGAAAGGACATCCTATAATGGTCATAGAGTATTGATGAAAATCTGAATATAAAAGGTGGACACTTTGGAAAGATATATATGAGTAGAGGTAAAGCATGAATAAATTTCCTCTAACTTCTGAACTTCTCTACTTAAGTTAATGATTGTAATGTGGTAATCCTTGGTGTCAAGCTCTCATTCCCCTATCATAGCATCTTGAATGATTAAGTTTAAAGTGAAAGCAAATACGAGTAGTGTGCTTGACAAAGTACAGGTTGAAAGTCTCATGCCCTTGAATACAAGTACCTACTCCATGTGTTACTCAACTTGGAAAATAAAGCAAGTTCAAGTTAAATATCATTGTAAGTAATAATAGTATCACTAAGAGCGTCAACTGGGGTACCTCTTGTCCCAGGATATGGAACAAGCCCATATCAAAATGACAAGACAAACAAACACAATGAACAATCTCAACACCCTTTTTATTTACCATTAGATAGCTTTTTATTGTAAGGTGTATCACAGAAGGTTCACCATAGCATGTAAGTAAATTTCCACCATGAATGATGCATGGCTTAGATTAGCGGCCCAGGCGTCTCTCTAACCATTTATACAAACTATTTAAACCTACTTCATTTCCACATTTATTTCACCCATGGTAAGCATCCATAAACAAAAGTACATGATATCAACTAAATGAAATGAAGTGCATGTTGAAAGCTTGCCATGTGACAGCACATATGAGCTAACTCTCAACCAAAGACATTTTCAAGCCCACAACATCATAATTTTAATCACAATGGGTCATATTTTATTTATGCAATAAAAGTAAAGTGTGCATCAAGTTCGAGAGAGCTCTATAACCAACTTTTCCCATAACAATCAACAACATAAGCATTCTCATTCAGAGGTATAGATAACACAAATATCATGATAAACATACTCGGAATAGCACAAAGCTAATAGGTAGATATGGTGGACTCACTGGAAAAACTTTGGTTGAAGGTGTTGGAAACAAGTTTTTGCTTGTTGGAATTTTTGGGCTAGCAAGAGGGAGAAAGTTGACCATCTAAATGCATGCATGATTGTCCATAGAACTAACTAATCCATGTTAAAACAAGGTAAAATAACATTCAGCATCAAAACATGAATAAAAGATAGCTCTTGATAAAATACTTGCAAATTATTACTCATTAACAAGCTCATGAATTATGCAACTATATGTATCTTTTAAAGTCAACTCAAACATCCCTTTTCCCAATCTAATAATAGCATCCAACATAATTCAACCCAAATTTCCAGTAGCTCTCTCATATATAAATGATAGTGTGGTGGTCTCACAAAATAAAAATCAAACCTAAACAAATAAAAAGACGCTCCAATTTTATGCGATAAAGTGTTTCAATCGAAAAACAGAAGTTAGACGTGTGCAAACCGAGAGTGTGTAGGTCCAGTGGGGTTGTCTTCACATCCCCAAGCTTATGGTCTTCACCATCCTTGGATAGCTCTTGGTGCATCTTCTCTAATCCCTGTGAAAAAACTTCAAAACACCGTTTCTCCCATTTCTTTTTCTGTGGTGTGCATTAGTAGTGATAAACAAATAGATTTCTTGCTGCATATAATCCTTAGACAAAAATTAATATGAATGTACAGAAAGTGTATAATGTTGTATGCATACTCATAAACTTAATTGGATCAAAAAAGATTCAAGTTAAAGGTTCTAAGCATGCATTAAACAAAATGGGACAGAATCTGTCCAGAAAAACAGCAGCAGCAAAACGTATTTTTCTACCCTACTTAACTTTGTCGAAAATTCGGAAAAAATTCATGCATACAGAGTATGACAAGTTGCAATTACAGTTCAAATATGAGCTCATTCGGAGTTACAGAATAATAATTAAAAATCATACCGTGCACAGATTCGTGCAGGAATAAAATCTCCGAACGCTATATAGCAACTTTTTCAATCCAAAATGGGTAAAACTTGGCACTTTATTAAACATTCCAGAAACTAAACTATAAACAAAGTCTCTTGTTACAGCAAGAGGACACAAAGAAAATTTAAAAAAAAAAAACCGGGTTGCCTCCCATAAAGCGCTTTCTTTATAGCCATATAGCTGGGCTTCTTACTTGATGTTTATAGTGGACGAAGCTCATGAGGGAGCTTGAATGATGTGCCCCTCTTCCTTGGGAAGTGTTCCATGTATAATACCAGGATCCCATGGTGTTCTCAAACCAATCAAAGTAATAGTCAAGTTGAACCCTAGTTGAGAGAAAAACAAAACACAAAAGTAATAACAACGAAGTCTAACTTTCTTTCTATGCATTGGCATTTTGTATATGAATGAATCACCATAAATAGAAGTTTCCCAATGCATATTAACAATATTTACTTGCAGCATATAATTATTAGTAACATAAAGAGGGTTCTTATCACCTCCTCTTTCATAATAGTTGCAAGTAGTAGAAATAAATTCAACCATATAACCACAAGAATCATTCAACTTAGATAATTTAGGCACATAAAGAGGATTATTAAATTTATTATGAAATTCATTAGCATGCTTCCCTCTTTCAAAATAGTTAATAAGATCAATATCAAGTTTACTATCATGATTGCAACAAAGATTAGGAACTAAAGATAGTTGCAAATCACATAAATATTTCTCAACATAAGCAAATTTCTCCTCTATGGTGATTAGGAGAGTTCAAAAACAAAGTAGGACTCTCATGAGTAAGAGCACTATCACAAACAGCAAGTATATCATTTTTATCCTCACATAATTTAGTAACAACTTCCAAACTTGTAGGATTATCAATAAGCATAGGACCATCATCTAAAGCGTTATCATATAGCACATTTAAGCAACACTCCTCATTATCATCCATAAGTTCACTAGTAATATTATTAAAAAGTAAAGGAGTATTATTAGTTTCATCATAATAGCATGGGTTATCATATAGGACCATAGAATTTTCAGTTTCACACTCATCATAACATGGGTTCTCATAAATAACAAAAGATTTTTGAGTTTGAGTGCTACTATCAAATGTTGATGGTGAAGTTGGGAGATCCAACTCTTCCCCAAGCTTAGGTTGGAACACATCCATTTCAATCTCCTCTTCACATACTTCCGCTTCCAAGCTTATGTTTTCATCATCCTCTTGGGTTGCACGGGCATCCCCAAGCTTAGGTTCTTATCCTCCTCTTCCTGCAAAATGTTAGTGCTTTCCGTGGCAGCAAGAATTCTTTCTTTAACATAAACATTATCACTAAATTCTTTTTTGAAAATTTGGAGAATAATAGAAACTTGCCCTTTCATTTCACGAGCTACATGACTGGTTGCAAGAAATTTATCAAGAAGAGAGTCTATCTCATGGGCTCCAACATAAGCAATATATTTCTCTACTTGTTCTATATCAGGGCATAAACATTCATCTTCACGATAACAAGCAATTATAGGATCACTATTATACTTGCATTGATAGTGGGAATGTTTAACAACTCTTCTATTGCAACAAGTTATACCATGTAACTCACAAAACTGATTAGCTATTTTGTGAAGAGCTTTAAGCAATTTACCCACTCTATTTCCCTCTTGGTTGATTGATATTCAGAGTAGGCGTCATACTTTTTAAAAAAATCATTACCCATAGACATTCCAGAAAGTTTCTCCATACTTTAACACACATATTAAAAACAGCACTAATTTTTTTGGTTTTTATGATTATAAATGCAAGACAATAATAAAACAAAATAAAATGCTTTGAAGGTAAAGATGGATAAGATGATGCTCACGTAGGTGCAACCTCCCCAAGCTTAGGTGTTAGCACAAGTTGGTGATGAAGTTGACTTGGTGAGATATCCTTGGATAAACCCGGCCAGAAAACAGAGCTAGTGCAGGGGACCCTTGGATAAACCTTTCAGCAATGATTCCCCGGCAACGGCGCCAGAAAACAGTCTTGATGGCCCTTCACGTAGTTACCTGCGTGAAAAGTAAATGGGTTAGGTTGAGACTCCAAGTGCAGAGTGTGTAGTAAGTGGAAGACGTGTTTTCCCCACGAGGGGTGACTCGGGGTTTAATATCGAACTCTCGGGGAATCAGTAGTGAAGATTTATCTTTCCTATCCTTCTTTTGGTTACGTACAAAACAAAGTAAATGTTTTGGTCATCAACCTCACCTAGTGGTTGTCAAGCACAAGGTGTGAGAATGATATCAAGATAATATGCAATGCAAACAAGAAATAAATATGCAATGGTGGTAAATAAATATGCAAGGATGGTGGTAGCAATGATAAATGATATTTTTGGTTTTATATGATGAATGCAAGATGTAAAAGTGTTTTTGTATTTTCGGATTTTTAAATGACAGAAAATGGTAAAGTGGTAAAAGTTGTTGGAAAGGTGTTTCTTATGATTAAAAATGGACCGGGGTTCATGGTTTCACAAATGCACTCTTTTTTTAATAAAGTGGTAGACAATGGAACACTAGAGTTGACATATGAGATTGCAACACAACAGTTTAATGACAAGTTATAATTATATGGTATTTATTTTTATCCCTAGTGAGGCAACAAAGTAAGGTAGAGATACCCAAGTGGATCGCAGAACTTTCTCTCACGTTCACTGCACTAGCCACCCCCCGTTACTCCAACTAATGCACACGTTCCCCCTCACACGCTCTCATAAACATGCTTGATCATGACAAGTAAATAAGAACGGGGTACATAATATGCATCTACTTTCATAACTGAAACAAAACCATTGCAATCTCAAACATATATTAACTCATAAAAAGATCCACCACAAAGGTATTACATAGATGACCATAATCATGTTTAGCAGCTCATACGGTACTAATTAGTGGAGCTCAAGAGAGAGAGATACATAAGTTACTTCCACAAACCCATAGTCCAGAGTGGACTACTCCCTCTTCATCATGGAGACGGTGGAGAAGTCGTTGGAGAAGATGGAGACCACGCCGGCAGCGCCCCGCCGGTGTTTTCCCCCTCCAATCTGCAACTCCAGGTCTCTGTTTCGGTGTTTCTGTGTTTCTGCGGTGCTCCTTTCCGAAGGGCGTCGGGACTATTTTTATAGGCGGTTTTAGGTCAAAACCGAGTCGGTGGAGGAAAGATCGACAGCAACGGAGCTCCGAGTTCCAAAAGGGGTCCCACGCGTCCAGGTACATGGGCCGCGTGGGCCCACTCATATGGGCCCTCGGGCCTCTGCTTGTTTGCTTCCTTCGCTCCCACGCTTTGTTCCTTCCAAAAACTGATGCTCGTAAATTTCCAGGTCATTTGGACGTCGTTTGGGTCCCTGAAACATTAAAATATAGAAATAGGGTCACCATTCTTAATGATATTTCCATTGCTCCCTAGTCCTATTATTAAAAAAGGAAGTATGGGAGCAAAAGAACCGGCACAAATATGTGATGTGGCACCAACCCACTGTTCTGATGGAAGTAAGGAGAAATGTGTGTCTACTTCAGAACCTCCTCTAGCCACCTCTCACATTTCAGCTGCCGCCGTTGCCGCCACACTGAAATGTAAAAAGAGATTGAAGCACACGAATATGTAGAAAAGATGTTTAGCTATGACACGTAGCAGCAACAAAAATTACGTGCGCTCTGCTGCTATTTTAGAAATCTATCACATCCTCATCTATGTAACCACATAAAAAATTCATCAAGCACTTTATGGTAGAAATCAATAGGCAATACACATCCAAATATATATGTAGATCTTGAGTAAATGAGCACTGAGCTGGTTCCAATCTCTCTGCAAGTCCAAGGGAATTAACCAGAGGCACGAAAGACAAAAAATTACCTGGAATGGAGAAGAAGGAGAATGGACGCAGGGGATCATGCCCGAGCTGGTGATGCACCTAAAATGCATCTACTTTTCCAAGCACTTTGCTTCATAATTTGCTCCGGAATCTTCCCATATTTGAATAAACCTGCTGAATCTGACGCTGTTTTTAGCAAAGTCTCGTTTCTGGTTATTTTTGCAGGAAATTAAATCGAGGAAAAATACCACGTCATTTTTTATGGAAAAGGAGGACAACGTGCAAAGGATGGACACGAGGAAGCGCCGGAGGCCCAAAAGAGCGGGCCCCACGCGGCCAGATCCTTGGGCCGCGTGGGCCCACCTAACTGGAGCCTCGGGCGCCGCCTCCCTTCGGCTTTCGCGTACCCCCTCATATATACGAAAAAGTGGGTGCCCTAAGAGGAGGAGAGCTTTCGCGAAACACACCGCCGCCGCCACCACGATCTTCGTTTTCGGAGACAGATTGCTCCAGGATTTCTCCTCCGGTGGAGGGATCCGGAGACCGTCTTCACCGCCATCTTCACCGCCTTCATCTCCATCGACCATGAGCTCCCTCTCCATCACCATGTGTGAGTAGTCCGCTGTAGGCATGTGAGGTGGATGGGGATTGGATGAGATTGATCATGTAATGATACCCGTTGTTCGAGATCTTAGGGGTTTATCTTGAGGATATTTTTGTATTGTGTTGATGCACTTATGCTATACTTAATGCTTGTTACTAGGGCCCGAGTGGCATGATTTCAGTACTGAACTTATTTTGCTTCATCATATAATTGAGTTTGGTATTTATCTGCAAAGTGTATCACCTGCTATTATGTTGAACCTGCGAACCCTAAAAGTGACAGTATAGGGAAAACAAGGGGAGATGTTTTAGTTTGAGGATTCTATGTGTTCATGAAGTGTTAATGCGTTGTTCCGGGCTATTCGAAAGGGTAGACCTTAATTACCTGTAGTTCCAAGTTGGCCCCGGTGAAATGGGCAGGTAGGACAATAGATGTTGTGCAAATTCTCTTGGTTAGTACGCACAACTAATTATGGAACACATACCTACATATATCAGAGTTAGAGATAAGTCCCATTGCTATTTATATCTTATTATATGATCAATCTTATTCATGCAACACCCCGCTATCACCTCATGCCTACGTTTTAAATCTCTGAGTTACACTTTCACTTTTCCGGTGAAAACTGGGAAACCCTTGTTCACTACTGCTGTTCTATTTGCTACTTGAATCATACTACTGCCATCACTATCACTGCTGCAAGTTTATTGATATACAGGTGTGGTTGAGAGTGACGCCTCAATTGCCAAAGTCTTATTGGTATTCTTGTGTTCCCATCGTGTCGAACTATAAATTTGGGTAATACTTCCCAACGAAGATTTCAGCGATCCCCTATACTTGTGGGCATCAAGACATTTTCTGGCGCCGTTGCCGGGGAACCTAGCTTTATTGGTAAGACAACTTGTTATCATTTATTTGCTGCATTTGCTTTTCCTAACCATGGGAAAGGAAAAGATTACTCCGAAGGAAGTGAGGCCTTCAACTACTCGTAGAGGTACGGACTTGCTAAGTAGGCCAAACTTTTCACCTAATGTGCTTCTGCTGTTGTTCCTAAGAAAAAAGGAAAAGTTTTGAAAGTTCACCATTGTCTAAGATGTCTACTAGTACTGAAAATGATTTAATATGTGGTAGCATAGACAATGAAGTGACACTGAAACACCTGAAACATCTGAGATAACTGAAACACCTGAAACTCCTGAATCTTCTATTATTGAAAATGTTGAGTCTGAATTAGAAGATAATGAATATTGTGATGATGAACATGAAACTTCTTCTGAGGAAGAGGATGCATTTACTATGGCTTTTATGGATTCGAATTTTGATAAATTGGATAAACTTGATAGCTATAAAAATTCTCCTCTTGATGATTATTTCCCTGTTACTGAGAAAATGAATGCTCCAGCTATTAAAATTAAAGACAAAGATTATGAGTTTAGTGTTGATCCTGAAATAATTGAAAAAGCTGAGAAGTATAAGTTTTATGGGAGAGACAATGAGTTCCCTTTTGAACACATTGCTGATTTGCATGATTTATCTGTGTTATTTGGTAAAGATGAAATCCACCAACGCTATTATTTCTTAAAGTTGTTTCCTTTTACTTTGGGAGGAAATGCTAAAACTTGGTATAATCGTTTAGAACCTGGATGTATTACTAGCAAGGAGGAATGCTTGCAGGTATTTTATAATAAATATTTCCCTGCTGATAAGATTCATGGTTTAACTATTGAGATTAGCAACTTTTCACAAACAGAGAAGGAGGATTTACCCCAAGCTTGGGGGAGGTACAGTAAGATGGTTAGGAAATGTCCTACCCATGGCTTCAAGAATAATGAAATACTTGATATATTTTACAATGGACTAACTGAAAATACAAGAGGCTATCTTGATAGTATTGCAGGTAGTGTTTTCAGGGAAAGGACCGTTGATGAAGCAACTGAGTTATTGGAAACTATCTCTAGAAACTATGAAGATTGGAATATTGAAATAATAGATGACAGAGAGATATTTCCAGAGAAGAAAGGAGGTATTCTTGAATTAAACAATGAGGCAATGAAGGGAGCCTCCAAGGATATGAAAGAGAAGGGAATTAAAACCTCTCATCTTAAGGAATTATCTGAAATGGGTGTTAAACTTCCTATTGATCGACCATGTTTTCCAATCCCAGTCAATGCTATAAGCTCTTTGGAAGGTAATGAAAAGGTAACACCTCCTATTGATGTATCATATGTTAATGATTTTGCTTATCATAATAAACCTGAAGAGCATGATATTAGAATGAATATGATGGAAAACTCTCATAAAATTAAATTCCTTCGTGAAAATATAAATGCTAGTGTGGGAGAAGTTAGAAGAATTGTTAAACACTGTGAAATGATGAATAATCAAATTGAACAAATGGTTTCTCTTCAAAATCAATTGTATGAAAATCTTATTGAGAAGAAACAGGTTTGTGGGGTTAGTACTAGAGGTGGTGCAAGTACTCAGGACCCTGACTATCCTGAAAACCATCCCAAGAGAAAAGAGCAAGAGGCTCTCAAAAGGAAATCTTCTGCAGGAAAATCTCCCAATGGAAACAAAGGCATTGATGATTCTCAAGAACAAGACAATGATATTTCTATTTCTGATGCTGAGACCGAAGATGATAATGTTGAAGAAGAGGAATCATCTCCACCTGAAGAAGATCAACATGAAGTTGAAAATATTGCAGAACCTGAACCTCCTGAAAAGGAAGACCCTCAACCATCTACTGAGAAGAACAAAAAGAAGAATCATCCAAATCCACAAAAAGGTAAAGAGAGGGATCCATGGGTACAAAGACCCATACCATATCCCCAAGAGGTAATGAAATCTTTGGATGATGCTAGGTTTGAGAAATTTTTTGAGTTGATTAAAAATTTATGTTTGCAAATTCCTCTTGTTGATGCTATTAAAATTCCTCCATACTCAAAATATATGAAAGATATTGTCACTAATAAAAGGAAGATACCTAATGATGCAATTACTGCTATGCTTGCTGATTATTCATTTGAAGGAAAATTGCCTGAAAAGCGTGGAGATCCTGGTATTCCGACTATTCCTTGTCGTATTAAAGAAACTTATGTGAAATATGCACTATGTGATTTAGGAGCTGGTGTTAGTGTTATGCCTTTTTCTTTATATAAGAAACTTAACCTAAACAAATTGGTTCCAACTGAAGTTTCATTGCAAATGGCTGATAAATCAACTGCTAAACCTATAGGTATATGTGAGGATGTTCCTATCTCTATTGCTAATGTGTTAATTCCTACAGACTTTGTTATATTAGAAATGCCTGAGGATGATAATCTATCTATTATTCTTGGAAGACCCTTTTTAAACACTGCAGGAGCTGTGATAAATTGCACTGAGAGCAAAGTGACATTTAATGTAAAAGGAAATGAGCATACTATCTATTTTCCCAAGAAGAATGCTGTTACAGTGATAAACAAGAGTGTGAATTCTATTCAAAGAAATACTATTATGATTGGAAGCTTTGAAATTGCACTACCACCTCCTGAACCAAAATATGCTATCTTGATGATTGGAACTATTCCAATCAAGTATGAGGTATCTTGAAACTCTTCTTTATATCTATAAAATAAGAATCATGTATTATATCTTTTGCATATTATTAATGAGACTTGATCAACCTCATTACTAATGTGGAAATGATGAAAACTTGATTCCCATAAAAATTTGTATTGCATTTTAATTTTATTTATCTTAGAATTTTAGAGTATATGCATAATCATAATTATTTCAGAGTTCAGAAATTCCAGAATATGAAGTTTGAAAAATTCTCTTTAGAAAATTGTCTCTGAAAATTCCAGAAAAATTTGGAGGTAAGTTATTTAACCAGAGGGACCATCTGCCAGAAGTGGGACACCAGGAGGCCACCAGGGACCAAAATGGGGTGTCCCACGCGGCCAGATTCCTTGGCCGCGTGGGACCCACCAACTTTGTCCCCAGGTGGTGTTAGGTGAGTGTCCTGTGCCCATCTCCTTCCCCTCGACAGAAAACCACTTCCAGGTATTTTTCCCAAATTTTCCCGAGCTCGTTCTTCCTGCTATCCTTGGATCTCCAAGTTTAGGGCAGATTTTTCAAATCTGTTTGGTGGGATTGCTCCTTGGTATGTGACTCCTCCACCCATCCAATTATTTTTTGTTCTTGTGCCTCATGTATGAAGTATTTTGCTGCACTAGGTGTCACCTAATATGCTTGAGAAATCCATGGATTTAAGTTTTCTAGTTGATATGGATGCATGATATTGATGTGGAGACTAGTTATGGATGGCTCAATGTTGTTTTAGAGTGCTACATCTTAATTTTTGTTGAATATTATTTATGGGCAGCAAGGTACCATGATGAACAAAGGCAAGGCATTGCTTGGGATGAGCTCAAGACCGAGGAGAAGAGCATCTAAAGTCTCCCTTAATTATGATGACAACCATCTTTGGGAGGATGATGCAGTTTTTGTGGGGAGAAGCTGAAGATCCATACAACTAGATGGCAAGACCCCCATGTTCTTGAGCAGTGGGGGATAAAAGAAGACTTCGACACCTTCGCCAATGCAACTGGTTTGCTTGAGTTTGCCCAAAATCCACGAGGTACATACGAGGAACTCTCGCGAGAATTCCTCTCCACATTCAGGTTTGAGGGCCCTGAGATCTACAAGCACAGTAAGAAGAGAGTACCGGAAAATGGATTGTGGAAGAGATGCCGCCTCAAGAGGAGCCACAAGATCCAGGGATGGAAGGCTACCAACCTCGAGAGGAGCCCCAAGACTCAGGAATGCAAGGCTACCCATATGGTTACTTCCCTGGAGGTGGAAGTGGATACAACTACTACCCGGGATACTAGCTTGATCGCAAGCTTGGGGGAGTATCTCTCTCCCTTTCCATTCATTGTGTTATATCACTGTTATCTTGTTATGTTTTAATTTCTTGTTCTAAAAATCACAAAAACACAAAAAGATTTCATTTGTTTCTTTTGTTTAGTTACTTCTGGACATTTACTTTATGCATCTTAAAACTAAAAAGAACAAAAAAAAATTCGTTTTATTGAATCCAAAGTGAAAACGGAGGTGCAGGAATTGCTGAAATCTGCTCACTGTTCTATTTTTCATATTTTCTCTGTAACTCCGAATGAGCTAAAATTTTAACCACTACTGCAACTTTTCATAACCTACACACCCGTAAATTATGAGATTTTTCTGAGGTGTCTAGGTAGGGTAAAAACAGTACTGTATGCTGTAACATTTTATGGCAGATTTGAGTTTTTATTGCGCAGTTCAAATTGGGAGACGAGAACAACAATGATGAGTTGATGTGCATGAAGTGGATGAAAGGTATGACACCTTTGCCGTGCTTATGTGGACTTTTTAATAACAGCAAGTGCGCACATCATAGTTTCTTTAACATCTAGGGAAGTGGCAGTAAATGTTTATCTTCTCCGTGTTCTAGTATGTTATATTATGATGCAAGTGAGATAATATGTAGCGACAACACTTGGATGTGAGTTGAGTAATTGTGGCTCTAAACAAAGGTCTACGCATCCCATTGTGCTTGCTAAACTTGCCAACCAAAGAATAAAAGAATTTTTCAAATGATAAACATGAAGTCATATGCTTGACAAGCTTAGTGGTTGGGAGTTAACTTAAATGTGCTGACACATGGAAAGCTTTCAACATTGCACTAAATTATATTTAGTTGATATCATGTACCTTTGTTTATGGATGTTTATCATGTGCGAAATAAATGTGGAAACTTAGTAAGTTTGAGGAGTAGGAATAATTGGCTAGAGAGACGCCTGGGCCGCCAACCTAAGCCATGCATCATTCATGGTGGAAATTTACAGCGTACCATAGTGAACATTCAGTGATGCACATCATAATAAAAAGCTACACAAATAGTAAATAAAAGAGTGCTGAGATTGTTCATTGTCTGTTTGTCTTGTCGTTTGCACATGGGCTTGTTCCATGTCTTGGGAAAAGAGATACCCCAGTTGACGCTCTTGATGACGCTTTTATTACTTGCAATGACTGAAAAACTCGAACTTGCCTAGTGACCCGAGTTGAGTAGCACGTGGTGTAGGTACTCGTATTCACGGGGCATGAGACTTTCAACCTCTAGTTGGTCAAGCATATGAGTCATAATAGGGAACACCAAATGGTTTGATAAAACTGAGAGCAAGGTTGTAAGCACAATGAGTTCATTAGTCAATAAAAGAAAGAATCAAGAGATCTCAAAAATCTTGTCTTGATTCAATTAAAAGCGATGCAAGAACCTTTGTTTATTTCTACAGTTGGGCAAACTCATCCAAGTATTGACACTTCATGATATTTCTCTTGCAACATGTATAAATGTTTTAACACTGATTAGATATACCTTTGCTAGTATTTTGTTATTTGTTATGGAAATTATGTTTTGAATACTTGTTGGTATTAAACGGTGTTACATATGCAATGCAAAGTTCTTGTCAAAGTCTTTTTATCGCTTCTGCACTATGTTTGAGTTGTTCGAGGACAAACAACGAGCTAAGCTTGGGGGAGTTGATGCACCTAAAATGCATCTACTTTTCCAAGCACTTTGCTTCATAATTTGCTCCGGAATCTTCCCATATTTGAATAAACCTGCTGAATCTGACGCTGTTTTTAGCAAAGTCTCGTTTCTGGTTATTTTTGCAGGAAATTAAATCGGGAAAAATACCACGTCATTTTTTATGGAAAAGGAGGACAACGTGCAAAGGATGGACACGAGGAAGCGCCGGAGGCCCAAAAGAGCGGGCCCCACGCAGCCAGATCCTTGGGCCGCGTGGGCCCACCTAACTGGAGCCTCAGGCGCCGCCTCCCCTTCGGCTTTTCGCGTACCCCCTCATATATACGAAAAAGTGGGTGCCCTAAGAGGAGGAGAGCTTTCACAAAACACACCGCCGCCGCCACCACGATCTTCATTTTCGGAGACAGATTGCTCCAGGATTTCTCCTCCGGTGGAGGGATCCGGAGACCGTCTTCACCGCCATCTTCACCGCCTTCATCTCCATCGACCATGAGCTCCCTCTCCATCACCATGTGTGAGTAGTCCGCTGTAGGCGTGTGAGGTGGATGGGGATTGGATGAGATTGATCATGTAATGATACCCGTTGTTCGAGATCTTAGGGTTTATCATGAGGATATTTTTGTATTGTGTTGATGCACTTATGCTATACTTAATGCTTGTTACTAGGGCCCGAGTGGCATGATTTCAGTACTGAACTTATTTTGCTTCATCATATAATTGAGTTTGGTATTTATCTGCAAAGTGTATCACCTGCTATTATGTTGAACCTGCGAACCCTAAAAGTGACAGTATAGGGAAAACAAGGGGAGATGTTTTAGCTTGAGGATTCTATGTGTTCATGAAGTGTTAATGCGTTGTTCCGGGCTATTCGAAAGGGTAGACCTTAATTACCTGTAGTTCCAAGTTGGCCCCGGTGAAATGGGCAGGTAGGACAATAGATGTTGTGCAAATTCTCTTGGTTAGTACGCACAACTAATTATGGAACACATACCTACATATATCAGAGTTAGAGATAAGTCCCATTACTATTTATATCTTATTATATAATCAATCTTATTCATGCAACACCCCGCCATCACCTCATGCCTACGTTTTAAATCTCTGAGTTACACTTTCACTTTTCCGGTGAAAACTGGGAGACCCTTGTTCACTACTGCTGTTCTATTTGCTACTTGAATCATACTACTACCATCACTATCACTGCTGCAAGTTTATTGATATACAGGTGTGGTTGAGAGTGACGCCTCAATTGCCAAAGTCTTATTGGTATTCTTGTGTTCCCATCGTGTCGAACTATAAATTTGGGTAATACTTCCCAACGAAGATTTCAGCGATCCCCTATACTTGTGGGCATCAGCTGGTCGTTGGGGTGCACCCTAGAAAATCTTTTGGTATTTTGTAATTGTTATTACTGCATTGTGCTGAGAGTACTCGCTATAAAGTGTATGTGATTGAAATAAAAATGCATGATTCAGACAGTCCAGCTGGTCCTAAGAATGAGCATGGAAATGTGGTAGCAGCAAGCCTGGGTAATTTATTTCAGGCAAAAATCAGATGCAGGCAAAATAACACTGGGTAATTTATTTCAGGCAAGAATCAGATGCAGGCAAAATAACACAGTCTTCCATGTCCCTAGTTTAGGGTTTAGCACTCAGTATCAAAACTGAATTGTTTGATCAGGTTGAGATGACATCAAGCTTCATTACATGAAAGTGGGTCAATACCTGCATGCGTCAATTCACCTTCACTACATCTGATGCAAGATAAAAACACACAAACATAGAGGCAATGAGCACAGGGATGACATCAAGCTACTGAATTAGGATTCAATGATACTAAAGCAGAGAAAAAATACCTTTCGATTAAACAGATCCTACAGACCTAGAACATCATCAACATCAAGGCACGGTTAAACATGTGAAATAACCAAGATGCTAAATTAGAGAACTGAGGTGATATTGAACATCGCAAACATCTCAAACTGAAATGGTAATAACAAATATCAGAGTGAGAAGATAAAACTAATTACATGAAAGTGGGTCAATACCTGCATGCGATTCATCTTCATTATATCTGATGCAAAATAAAAAACACACAAAAATAGAGGCAATGAGCACAGGCATGACATCAAGCTAATGAATTAGGACTTGACAGGATAAAAATAAAACAAAATGATACCATAAAAAAAGATACGAGATAGATCAAAATAGTAGAATTGAAACAGCATTGAAACAAAATAAAAATATTGTGATGAGGTAAAGAGCATCAAACCTGTAGTACCCATTAGATATAGAACCAATCTGATGTGTATAAACCTACATATAACCAATCAGGTTTCAGATACTACTCCGGAAATCATACAATTTTTGTGGATATAACGATATATTACATTGCCCCATGTTACATGATATTTTATCCAGCACAAATAGGATGGAATTTAGGAAACACCTAAAGCTGAACTTTGTAAAAATCGTTGTCCTAGACTGATGTACTTAGAAAAAGGGAACCCAAAAGGAACTATATGAGTAGTGACATCAATATAGCGAAAATGGCTGTTGCATAGCAAATAATCACAGAAATTTTTTCTTGAGATGCCCATACAACTAATAGGCTATTATTTTTCAGATCCACAGTAAAAACAGAAGAAAGCTAGGAAAGAGAACATGTGCCTCACCTTTCTTGAGCTGCATAGCACGGGGAAGGGGTGGTTGGAGATCCGCTAGAGGAGGATGATGGCTGGAAGACCTTCAGCACGCAGCCATGAACGCACCAGCAACCTAATGTAGCCACAGCCGGTCAACATGGAGTCGGGGACACGACATTGGAGGTCGAGCTCCTCGTGTGCGCCACCTCCGCGTCGTCGCCGGCTCCGGCTGAGAGAGAGAACACGAGAGGATGTCAGACTCGAGAGAGAGAGAGAGAGAGAGA
The DNA here is from genome assembly GCA_947311845.1 of Poa pratensis. NCBI lineage: Eukaryota > Viridiplantae > Streptophyta > Magnoliopsida > Poales > Poaceae > Poa > Poa pratensis. The sequence goes on along the minus strand of CAMZMU010000054.1, from coordinate 26,712,622 downwards.
GAGAGAGAGAGAGAGAAGTGGTGGAGGGAGAGAGACCTGAGAGAATGGGCTGCTGCGGAGGTGCTCGAGGCTTGGAGGAATGGCGATGCAGCAAGGGGAGCCAGCGCTGGCGTGCTTTCGCCGTGCCTCTCGCCGCAGGCTCCTCGTCTCTGTCCTCGACGCACCATCGGCGCGGCCTGCTGCGCGGGGGAGGACGTGGTGGCTCGACGAGGCGACGGGGAGGACGTGTAGAGGAGGAGGCGGCGGTCGGCGGCGGCCGGCGGCGTAGAGGAGGAGGCGGATGGGCAGGAGCGCGAGGGCGCGAAAGAGAGGGTCGCGGGCTCGCGGCCTCGTGGGAGAGGAGACGCCTGGTGTGGCGGCTAGGGTTTCACCGCGCGGGTGTGGTTTTATACGAAGCGGTGAAAATAGAGCGGACGGCCAGGATCGCACGTAAATCCTTATCTACGGTCAAAATTTACTAATCACTGAGGAGCCTCCTCGCCCTAGTAAAAATGTAATCTTTAGATTCTTCACTACTCGGTCAAAAAAAAATTCTTCACTTTGACGATGACCCTCGCTTTGCTAGTTTGTGTAGCTTGTTTATGTTCCCTTGGGACGGTCGTGTTGCATGACCGTAGGCGAGGGTGTTGTTCCGGTTTTCTGCAAATAAACCACCAACTCACACTTCTTCTTTATTAATGAAAATGGTTAGTTTTTGCCTCGGTTCAAAAAAATCTCCACTTCTAAATGGCTATTTTCGGTTTACTTTTCACAAGGAAAATAGCTATAATTAATCCATAACAACGATACAATTTGGTTTATTGGCACCAACCATGCTCTGTGTATGCCAAAATGGCACAATGTATTGCACTTGGTTAGTTGAGTGATTTTGTGCCAACATGATTATGTATATTTTCGCATACCAGACATCACAAATTCGATAATAAAGTCATATAACCAATCACATCTGCTTCAGGAACTTAATGTTGTGAGGTCAATATGTCTTCTTTGGAACAGGATTCAGCGGGTCTCTTCTTTATATAAATTTCTTTGGAAGGTCGAGATGCTTTGAATATTAAGATATTCTTGTGGCTGATGCTGAGAAATAGTATTTTGATCAAAGATAACTTGCATACGAGAGGGTGGACCGTGAATGATCAATGTCTTTTTTGTGGTCACAAGAAAACTGTTGGTCACTTGGCGAAGATCATTTGTACCTCCTGAACTTTAGTGATCTCGTTTTTATTTTTTTCAAAAAGTTCATTTTTAGGTCTCCAAAAATTCTGAATAAAATCATACTTCATCCGCTCCATAATATAAGATAATTTAGATATTTCAACATGGGCTAAATACGGACCAAAATGAGTTAATCTATACACTAAAATGCGTCTATATACAAAAAAATCGTATATATACATCCAAATCCAAAAAGGTAAAACATCTTATAATTTGGAACGGAGGGAGTACAAGTTATATACATGTCTACCGTGTACAACCAAATTTGTATCGAAATATTTTTTTTCATACGTGTCCTGCACAAAAAAGGCAAATGTTGAAATGAAAAATGAGTTTTTTTTCCTTTTAGAGCCACGATTTGTTTTTCTGTAGTTTACAATAAAACGCATTATCTAGCAAAACTCTCTTGATATATAGATAACATCTGTATGGATACATGTAACCTATTATTTTTTGAAACTTTACAATACCATTTTCGAATATTTTAAAATACAGAAGAGCACTGAATCTTGGGAGCCAAAGTTCTGAACTCTGAAAGTTTCATCAGACTTTAACGACACAATCACACAACACTGTCGACGCTCCAGCCGAGAAGCCCAATCCAGAACGGCGAGAAGCAATACGTACGCCGCAGCCGCCGCGAGCACTTGGCGCCACGCCTGCAGCCGCCGCCCATGCTGCGCGTCGTCTCCACCCTCCGCCCGCTCCTCCGGGGCGCCCTCCTCCCGAGCCCTAAACCCTCCCCCGCCGGCCGCCGCGGCTGTTCCGCGCCCTCTCGTCCTCAGCGCCGCTAGCCGCCTCCCCACCCAGCGCGCCGGAGGTGGTAGAGATCAGAGAGGAGCACCTGGTGCGGTGCGCGGCCGCGGAGAAGGCGCCGCTGCGGGTGGCGGTGCTGCTGAGCGGCGGCGTCGACAGCAGCGTCGCGCTCCGCCTTCTCCACGCCGCGGGGCATAGCTGCACCGCCTTCTACCTCAAGATCTGGTTCCAGGTCCGTAAGCGCTCCTGCGTTCGTGTCTTGTGCAATGTTACGCTGCGAGCGAGATCCCTTACGAAGCTGGCTCATTAATCTGTAGGAAGATTTCAGGAATTTTTGGTCCGAGTGCCCGTGGGACGACGACCTCAAGTATGCACAAGCTGTCTGTGACAAGGTATCTTTCAGAAAAATCGGCCGGTGCATGCTGTTTCATTGAATAGCTAGCTAGTGTGCAACATGTAAAGACTAGTTTTGGCTGCATGGACTGAGTGATCTAATGGTTGGTATTTGTAGATTGATGTTCCATTAGAAGTAGTACATCTATCTGATGAGTACTGGAACCATGTAGGGGGTTCGCGTCTTCGTCCCCAACCTCTCCTTCCCGTCTCTCTCCTTATCCTCTTTCTGAGAGCTTCCACTCGCCTCCCGGCCCCTCTCCTCCTCTCCTCCGGCGGCCTTGCCGGCTGGAGTGGGAAGGGGAGAGGGGGCCGGCCTCCTCCTGTTCATAGTAGCTCTAGGATTTCAGTTTCGTTGTTTCCCTTTGTGGAGTTTGGCGTTTTGCCTTGGAAGGTGAGGTCGCCGGAGCGGTTGAGCAGTTCCTTGTGGCGGCGTGCTGGGTTTCTCTTCTCTCTGCTGCCCCGGAGGTTGGGGACGAAGGAGGGAGGTATGGTGCATGGTGCAAACCTTCTCAATAAGCTCGTCCTTGGCCCAGATCTGCCGTTTTTGGCTGCTGTGCCGGCGATTCTGCTGTGCCCTCGTGGTGGGGGTGAAGTTGAGGCTGGCAGGGAGCTGAGATCGATTGGATCTGGTGGTCTGGGGTGCCGGTCACTGCTGCTTGCGAGCGGTGGCGTGGGTCAGCAGCCGAGTCCTTTTCAGGTGTTCCGAGGTGGAGCGCGACGGCAAGGATTGTGCTGGCGCCGGCATCTTCTTCTCTCTTAAGCTCGAGGGTTGGTCTCTGGTTCTGGAGGTCAACGTCGACCACTCTGCAGCGGGCGGGGTGCTGGTAATGCTTTTTCCTCTGGCCGGCCGTGGCGGCGAGGGGTGGAAGAGGTGGTGCCGGTCTTCTCCTATTTCTGTGAAGTGGTGGTTCCGGTTCTTCCCCTCGTGCTCGTCGCGGCGGCGCCGGCGAGTGCTTCTTATGGGGTATCCGTCCTTCGTCCCTGCTGTCGCGGCGTCGTCGTCTTCTCCTGCGGCGACGTGGGATTGTGAGGTATGTTCCTGGAGACTGCGGTGGTGTCTGCTGGCCTCCGGCGCAGGGTGGCCGGAGTTTGCGTGGTGGATTGGAGGAGGTGGTGGTTTGGCCGTGCTCGTTCATCGAGTTAGATCTCGTCGCTGTGCTTCGGGTGGTTCATGCGGTCGCCTACATGAGTGGAGCTGCGCCTCGTTCCAGGTTCGGCGGTGGTCGGCCTTCTTCTCCGGCGTCTTCGGCGGTGGAGCAGAGTGGTGGCGGACCGGTGGCGTGTTCAGCGGAATGGGTCCTGGGGACCAAGTTGTAATTTCCTTTTTTCTGTGGACTTTTCTGCTGTTGTGCTGGGGCTTGGGACCCACTTGCCGTGTACTGCGTGTGCTTGTATTCCTTGCTGTATTTCGTTGAATACATGCAGTATACTAAGTTCAAAAAAAAAAAAAAAAAAAAAAGAGTACTGGAACCATGTGGTAAGCTTCATTTGAACCTTTTTCTCATGAGAATTGTAGAAAATCGCATACATGTAACCATGTTAGTAACTGTCATTGATTTTATATCTAGGTATCTCATATTATTAATGAGTACCGCAATGGGCGTACTCCTAACCCTGATGTTCTCTGCAACACAAGAATAAAGTTTGGTATGGATGTGCTCATGTGCACAGTTGTGTTATGGAAATTTGAATGTACATTGCCGATATAATTATTGAACTTCATTTATGTACTTATTCTTTTCACTCATGTTCTGCAGGAGCTTTCTTGGAAGCAATTGAAAACTTGGGGTTTGATTACATAGCTTCGGGACATTATGCACATGTAGTCTATCCTTCCAGTGAGAATTTTGAAGAGCCATCAGTGCTCCAACTTTCGAAAGACAAGGTGCTTTGCGTTCGCATTTAAATAACTTGCTTGTATGCCATGTTATTGAATTTGACGTCCGTTGAATTCTATTTTGCATCCTAGATGGAAGGTTTGGGATACAAAGAAACATGTTCACTTGAAACCTTTCAGACTCTGATCATTATTAATTTATTTCAGGTCAAGGATCAAACTTATTTCCTCTCACATCTCTCTCAGTCACAGCTTAGAAGGCTTCTTTTTCCATTGGGGTGTATAGCAAAGGTTAGATGCTTTATAACATAACGATTGTTATTTTCCTCAGGAGCTGCAGGTGCCTGTTTCAAAATTGAGCTTATGTTTTGCAGGATGAAGTGCGCAAGCTGGCTGCTCAGATGGACCTTCCTAACCAAGGTAGAAAGGATTCTCAGGGGATATGTTTTCTTGGAAAGGTGATTGCTTTAAATTAGTTTTTTTTGTGCAAAATACAGTTCTGTTATTTCTCCTTGAGTTATCTCATTCTAGCTACAAAACTCTCTTTCTAGGTCAAATTTAGCGAGTTTGTTGAAAGACATATTGGAGAAATGGAGGGTATACTTCTTGAGGCTGAAACTGGAGATTACCTAGGGGCACACCGTGGGTTTTGGTTCTATACAATTGGTCAGCGGCAAGGTTTACGCCTTCCTGGAGGACCTTGGTATGCACTGTCTATAATGTTAGCCTCTTTTAGGGTACAATGTCATCAGCTAAATTGAACTGTCCTCATGTACAGTATATCTATTTATTCATAAAAGTCGTCATATGAATGGTCCTTTTATATTATTATGCAGGTATGTGGTTGAGAAAGATGTGAAACATAATGTGGTTTTTGTATCAAGAAATTACTATTCACTGGATAAGAGGAGGAGAACATTTCGTGTTGGATCCCTAAACTGGTTTGGCAATTCTGGGCCGGCACACAATGAACAACTTAAATGCAAGGTACCTGCGTATACAAAAGCCTTTGTGGTAGTGTAGTTGCATCTTATTTCTCATTGTCGTTTGAATTTTGAAGTTGTTACTGTTTCAAGCTTGTATGGTTCTGGAAAATAAATATGTTGTTTTGGAATATGCTTTGAGAAATTCTATGGTGCTTGGGAGGTACCACAAGGTACCCGTACCTCCTGACCAAAATTAGGTACCTCCCTCTGATCTACCGTTGATTTGATTGAGGGTAGAATCGTCATTCCACATGCCAGAAGTTTCAGCCCTCTCTCACTTGGTCAAACCCCCAATTGTTCATCCTCGACTCCTCCGATATCACCAAAATTCCTCCTCGATGTCTGACTTGCTGTTCGCCATGCATAAAGATTGAGTCGATTTAAGTCTCTCCGGCTAGTTGCGTATTCTGCTGCTGAGTTGCTGCACGTGTAAAGATCTATCTGAATCGTTCGGAAATTCACACGCATGAGCTTCTAAAACAAGCATTGAGAAGTTCCCGGTGGGCATGAGCTTCTGGACCTCCCGGCCCTCGGGCGACACTGTGCAGGACCTACAATGTGATGGCCTCGTCGCTTTCGCTGGCACTCACGCCATGCCGGTTGCGAGCGGCGGCGGCAGTTGGGTACGGGAGGGATGCAGAGTCCGTGGGGAATTTACCCGTTATCCTCGCAGTTTGGTATCCACCGTTGATGATTAACACACAAGTACCAGGCAGTACCTACGATTCTGAACCGTCAGATGTACCTACAATAAACGTCTGTCAAACTTTCGAAGCACATGAGAATTTGCCATATGCATTTTCTGTCAAATTAGGTCTAATTGGCTCCCTAGTATGAATTTGTAGAGTAGTTAAATAGCATGTCTATGTTAGAAGCTGGGTCAAACCAGTGGCTGTTCCTGATGATATCTGTAACTGATTAGCTCTACCTTGACCAATAGTTGTCATTTTAGAATTTTGGTATACTTGGAAACTACAACTTGCAACTAATTTCACATATTTGATATCTCGCTATATCAAGTTATCTTTTATAGACTGTATCTGCTCAAGGCTTATCTTAACTGTTGCTTTGGCATGTAGATGCATTGGTACCAGCCAAATGCCCTTTATGTGAATTAATTGTTATCCATGCTCATATGAATTACCTACTTGTAATATCAGGTACGGCATAGTCCTGAATTTCATGATTGCACTGCTACACATGAGCAGACTGAAGAAAACGGGATATTCTTGCAGTGAATCTGTCTGAAGATGATCAAGGTTTAGCAGCCGGCCAGTTTGCAGCGTTCTACCGTGACGATACATGCCTAGGGTCAGGCATAATCTTGGACTCCTGGGATGAAATGAGCTTCCCTGTCTGCGCAAAGGCTTTAGAGGTTGCTAGGATGGAGGATAAGTCCAAGCTGGGGAAGCCTGTGAGGATTGTGAACTTGGAGCACATCGCCAAACCAGAACCGGAGCCAGTCAAGGTTGCAGCATGACATAACCTGGGCTCTTGCAGATGTAGACTCTTGATCAATGATTACACATGTGAATCGGTGATCCTTAAAGACATACGCTGACATGTCGGCACGTCCCTGCCAATGCAAGCACCAGGGAAGTTCCAGAAACCATCAGCCAGGTGGTTCTTCAAAAGGAGGCCTAATCCGTTGCCAAGTTTGCGTTTAAGATGGGAAAAGCGCCTCTGGATAAAACTGGCGACATCTAGTTTCCGGATTTAAGCAGGAAAAGTACGAGATGGATGCGTGTTCTTCGTTGAGCCGAAATGTCTAGATTAAGAGTTAGTTAACTGGCAACTCTTAGTTAGCGATAGTAACTGGCAATTGTGCCCTGTGACTGAGTTCATCATACGGCAACACTAATGGCCAATGCTGTAAATTTTTCGGATGATGGCAGTGGGAGTTTCTACCATATTGGTGTGTGTGTGTGTGTCTATTTCACATACATGATGATAGGTTTATCATGCTGATTCTACACAAAACAAGTCTGTTTTATCAAGAATAAATTTCCCCATCATTTACAGAATTCTGGAATTTGACCGGTTGCGTGCTTGATTGTTTTTTTCAGCAAAAATGTGAATTAGGAAGGATTGGTCGACGAAATATGAATGGGCACTGCAATGGAATGCACGAGAAATGGTTCCTTCTTTGATCTTTTTTTCGTGTCATGTGGCAAACGCCTGTCGGTGGGAGGGAAAGAAAGCCAGCAGCACATGGAGAGTCACAGAGACGTGATACTCGCGTCACTTCACTGGCTTGAATGCTTGATCCTCCCCCAATGTGGTTCTCGCCTGAAATCAAGATTACGTACTCCGCGTGCCACTAGTGCAAGTCAACGGGAAAACACGTTGAAAAGCATGCAACGATATAACACTATAACGAAAGCTAGCAGCTGGCACACGCCGGCCTCCGGCTGCTGCTATTTTGAGTAGTGGTAATAAAATGATTAGGTGGTGTTTTCCTTCTAGAACTTGGAGGAGTTTTCGCCATCATATCTGCGTTTTGCCTGTTGAACATTCCGGATGTCGACAAGTTCATATCACTTGTTTGACATCCACAAACAAAAGACTATTGCTCCAAAAGAAGGCCAATCGACGTGATAATAGTAGTATAATGGTCAATTCTTCCGAAGATCAGATCCATTCTTCCAAATGGAGTATTGAATAGTATAGTGCCGAAGATGTTTGATCTCCATGACACCGTGTGGCTTACGAAGTGTTGGCACCACCAGCAGCTGGCTCTGGCCACATGCGAAACGAACAGACTGCGTGACACTTGTGTGTGCTGGGGACGTGCCAACTCCCAGCAACGCACAATGGCCACAGAAAAACTGTACTGCCGATTGATTGGATGGAATTAGCGCGTCGGTCGACATCATTTCGCGTTAGAGAACACAAATCCGCCAGGTCGGCAACCTAAATGCCACAATCGACCGGTCGCAGGAAGCCAGGAACCTGTTGGCATTTTCCCCTTTTCTTCCTCGTTATGTCTATGCCTAATTTTTTTTTTTTTTGGAGGAATATGTATGGCTAATTTCATTGGAAGCTTCGAGATGTTAGAATTGCAGGTGTTGGTTGACATTTCCATTTGCAGCTCGAACATACAGAGCATTTGCACACACAGAAATGGTACATTGGCTAATTTCATTGGAAGCTTCGAGATAAAAGAATTGCAGTTTTCGCACATACAGAGCATTTGGATACACACAGAAATGTTACAGATGAACGGGTCAAAAGTCTTACACCTCAAAGTTGTGTCTTCCATTACAATCTCAGGTTCTGAACTGAAGAACATCTCAAGAACACAACAAAGTTTCCCAACAACTACTACCTAGTATTGTACGTACATGATTCTGTACACAGAGCAGCAAATTCTCTCATCCGCACACACGATTTCGCACGATCTCTCGCAAAATCTCCCCTCCGGTCGGGTTATTCCCCGCTTCTTGTCTAAGTTCTACACCCAATCCACCAAAAGAGGACAAGAAAACTAACGATCTAGGCAAAGAAAGTAGGCGAAGATCTCAGGACTAGGAGCACAGCCGTCTGTCGCGCGATGGCGGGCGCGCGTGCCCGGAACCGGAAGGAGATCGAAGAAGGATCTGCATCTGGACCTGGCGGTGCGACCGTAAGCGCTCTAGCGCAGGGCGCGCGCGAGTCCTGCGAAGATGCGGGAGAGGCCGAGTCGGAACCTGGAGACGGCGTCGTGGGAGTATGGCGCACACTCGCGGCAGAGCGTCTCCATGGCCTCGACGAAGAGGCTGAGGCTCCGCACGGGCGGCACGTAGAGCGTGAGCGGCGCGGCCGAGAAGGCCATCGCCATCAGCAGTTGCAGCATCGCCAGCGCGCCTCCCTGTTCTTCTTCTTCCCTGCCACGAGCGCGAGCAGATCCAGCTCTCTGCTGCCGTTGGAGAGCGGCCGTGGACTTGTGGTGGTGGCGCGGTGAGCTCTTCGCGTGTGGTGTGGGTTGTGGGGAGGGGAAAGGGGCGGCCGGCGTTGGCTGGGTCGTTTGCCTTTGTCTTTCCCGGGCTCGGATTTTATAGCCAGGTGCATCTGTCAGTGGATGATCCTGTACTGCTCCAGATAACTTGATAAGATCGACGTCGCACGTATACGTACGTGGGAGTCAGGCTCGGCATGGCGCGCGGGAACACACATACGGCGCGGGGGGTTGGCACGTAGTGCCATTTGCCAGGCCGTGACAGGGAGAGCTTATGTTGTGCCTCCAGTTTTTTTTTTTAGAACCCATGTGCCTCCAGTTTTTCGGATGCAAGAGCAGTTTAATACGGGTGTGAAAGGTATCAATTACACCCATATATCAAGGTTCAACGATGCAAACATCCAACAAAGAAAATAGAAACTGTTCAAAAAAAAATAGAAAAGAGAAAAAAAACTCCATCACGGCGATCAATCACTCGCAGTAGCAACTGTCTAACCACCACTATAGACATCACCCAGATTACAAAAGAGGCTTCCTCCAAAAGCAACACCTCAAAAAAGGGAACAATATACAAGTGTTGCCGGCTGCCGAGGCCGTCGATGTAAGTCACCAAACACCAGGCACACAGGTACCATGTCCGGAATGGACATGAACAACGCCCCCGCAAGCCAAATCCTTACAACGGCATGTGCAGCATAGTCTTCATCGCATCAAATACACCCCTCTGCCATAACTTCAAATCCTCCAATCACAGCCACCATAACTTTCTCCACCTTTTCCAATACCATGAGAATATAGACTTGCACATGTCCCATGATACCGACAAGAAAGCAAAGCTTCACGTCGCCCCACTTGAAACCGTAGTGACTGATAATATGGGTGCATACGACCAGATCATTTCCAATCTAGATATCGAGGAGCGCAATGTGCAATCCACGTAGATCTCCGACAAGAATACCGGAACTCGTCGGAAGCCTGATTGAGGAGGGCGACATCAGGTAGAACGGCGACTTGGCACAAGAAGAGTTTGGGGCAAACTACCATTATTTTATCCAAACCAGCAGCCCCCACGCCGCCAGCCGGCTCCAGCTCCACGCGGAAAGGCCTGGACCGCCATCCGCCATGGAAGTAACACCACGAGCTTTCGGGGCCGCCACCAGCCGGCTCCAGCTCCCTGCGGAAAGGCCCGGACCGCCATCCGCTATGGAAGTAACACCACGAGCTTCTGGGGCCGCCGCCCCTGCTTCCAATCTCCACTGCCATCACCGCGCCGTCTGGGGAGAAGCCGCGCACGAGAAGGCAACCCCGCCGCCACCGTCCAACGAGCCAACTTTGCCCGCCGACGGCCTCCGGCAGCAGCAGGGAGACGAGGGAGAAGCGGCGGCTAGGCTTTCCGCTCGAGCCACGCCTCAGGAGAGCAACACGTGGGCGTGCCTGTTCGTCCGTACACGTGTGTGTTGTGTTTCATGCATATGATTTGTAAATCGAGTTGCATTTGATATTTTTCAGTTACAACTGAGGTTGAAACTCAGAATAATTCTTAAGCTCTTGGATTTGTTTTGTGATTCGTGCTAGACCTTAGTTGTAACATGGAGTGCAATTGATTAGATGACATCACATGACACTAACCTAATTCTTATTAGTCACACCGTGATACCTTCAAACAAAGCATTAAGGCTCTGTTATGTAGGTCAGTATTTTAAAACAAAATTATTCCAACATCTGGCAAAAAAATGCTAGTATATTTTTTCTCTTCTTTCTCAGTTTCGTAAAAAGAGTGTCAAAGCTCTTTCTCCAATATTTTTAAAAAAACTAAAATCACATTATTTGCGGGATCCAAACACCTTAAAATATTCAATACTTTAGTATTTTCAGAAAAATATTTTGATGTCAAACGGGGCCTAAGTTATCTGGCCGGGTTGTTTGTAAATTGTAACGTACGTGAGCAAGCGAGGTACTTTGATAAGTATAGCTGGGTTGCGGTTTAAATTTACGAGCGATCGGCACCGCACGACGTCCCGTGATCCGTAATTCCGTATGCATGTTCTTCGTGACATGCCAGCCGACGCCTCGTTCAGATCACGACGACTTTTCCAGGAGTAGGATTGAAGCAATCAGAAATTCGTACTAACAAATTCCTATGTTCCAAGGCGGTTTCGCTAAATTAGCATGCTCATTTGGGTCCCCGTACCATTAACGAATACTAGTATACTAGGTAAATTTGGTGCGGCGCACGCCGCACCTGTTAGGTTTTTAAAAAATGTTGGAATTCGCTGGAATTTGAAGTGAAAATCGAAGGAAATACATGCTAAAAGTGTTTGAAAACTCTTATATTTTTGTAAATTTTGATATGTTATTTGAATTCTTTTTGCATTTATTAATTGTTTATGTTTGAAATTTTTCAATTTGAATTTGATCGTGCGGTATTAATATTCAACATTTGGTTTTGTATTCATGTTCGATATGTTTTTTATTTTTTCTCTGTTTGTGTGGGAAAATCCAAATTTTGGAAACGTGCATATTCGGAAATTGTTTAAGCTTAGAAAACTATTTAAATTGGAAGAAAGATAATAATTATTTACATTTGGAAGGTATTAGAAATTTTGATATATTCAAATTTGGATTTTGATCGTACGTCGTAAATAGCTAGTGGTTTATGTCAATTTTGAATCTTATTTGTATTTGTTGAATGTTTATACTTGAAATGCTTCAATAATTGTGAAATATTATAATTTGGACTTGAATCGTATGATATAAGTAGGTAACATTTTTTTTGTTCGTTCATGTTGATATGTTAGATATATTTTCCATGGTTGTGTGGTAAAATCCAAAGTTGGAAACGTTCGAACTTGAAAGTTGTTCAAATTTGGAAATTATTTTAATTTGAAGGATTAGTTGCTCAATTTTGAAATGTTTTCAAACTTTTGAAATATTATATTTTTTATCATATTTGAATTTTCTTTGCATTTGTTAAATGATCGTGTTTGAAATGCTTGCAAAATTGTTAAATATTTGAAAAAATTCAAATTTAAATTTTTCGTTTGGAGATATAAATAGTTTTATTTTTTTTGGCCATTTTGCTACATTTTTTGCTTTTTGTCCGGTGTGTAATTTTTATAATTGCTCTTGAGATGTTTATTCATTTTGTATTCATGTTTGATATGTTTGTTATTTTTTCCCTGTTTGTGTGGTAAAATCCAAATTTTGGAAACGTGCATATTCTAAAATTGTTTAAGATTAGAAAATTATTGAGAGTGAAATAAAGTTAATAATTATTTAAATTTGGAAAGTATTAGAAATTTTAACATATTCAAATTTGGATTTTGATCGTAAATAGCCAGTGTTTTATGTCAATTTTGAATCCTATTTGTCTTTGTTAACTGTTTATATTTGGAATGCTTCTAAAATTGTATTTGTTAAATGATTATATTTGAAATGATTCTAAAATTGTGAAATATTACAATTTGGACTTGAAGCGTATGATGTAAGTAGGTAACATTTTTTTTTATCTGTTCATGTTGATATGTTTGCCATATTTTTCCTGGTTGTGTGGTAAAATCCAAATTTGGAAACGTTCAAATTTGGAAATTATTTAGATCTAGAAGATTAATTGCTCATATTTAAAATGCTTTCAAAATTTTGAAATATTATAATTTTTTATTATATTTGAATTTTCTTTGCATTTGTTAAATCCAAATTTTGAAATGATTGTAAAATGCATGCTAAAATTGTTTAAATTTTTTTAATTTTGCTGTAAACGTTGATGCATCATTTGACTTATTTTGAAATATGTTGTTTTAATTCTCTTTGCATTTATTAATTGCCTATATTTGGAATTTTTCAATTTGAATTTTGATTGTGCGGTATTAATATTCAACATTTAGTTTTGTATTCATGTTTGATATGTTTGTTATTTTTTATCTGTCTGTGTGGTAAAATCCAAAATTTGGAAACGTGCATATTCGGAAGTTGTTTAAGCTTACAAAACCATTTAAGTTGGAAGAAAGTTAATAATTATTTACATTTGGAAGGTATTAGAAATTTTAACATATTTAAATTTGGATTTTGATCATACGTCGTAAATAGCTAGTGTTTTATGTCAATTTTGAATACTATTTGTCTTTGTTGTATGTTTATATTTGAAATGCTCCCAAAATTGTGAAATATAAAATTGTGAAATATTACAATTTGCACTTGAAGCGTATGATGTAAGTAGGTAACATTTTTTTTTGTCTATTCATGGTGATATGTTTGCCATATTTTTCCTGGCTGTGTGGTAAAATTCAAATTTGGAAACGTTCAAATTTGGAAATTATTTAGATTTGGAAGATTATTTGCTCATATTTAAAATGCTTTCAAAATTTTGATTTTTTTTATATTATATTTGAATTTTCTTTGCATTTGTTAGATCCAAATTTTGAAATGATTGCAAAATGCATGCTAAAATTGTTTAAAAATTCTTAATTTTTTGTTTTGAAATTACGAATTTAGCAAATATCATACTTTTGCATGTAACTATTACTATTAAAGTTATGACAAATGGGACCCGCGTGTCAGAAATTTAAAAGTTTAAAAAAAATACATAAATAGTGAGATTCTGACAGGTGGGACCAGTGCTGGCGTCATCATCTGACGTCAGCAATGGCCACCTCCTTCTTCCCCGTGCGGCGACGTCGACGATGGCGGCGGCGCTTGGGGGCGAGGGAGGCAGCGCGGCGTAGCGCGTTCGACGCAGCGCCTCGCGGGCAGTCTAACGGCGGCGGCGCTGGGCAGGGCGAGCTCGGGAGGCGGCGAATCGGGGAGCGTCGGCGGCGGACGGACACGGCGAAGAAGACCACGGCGCGGGCGGCTCCGACCTTTTCGGCTCGCGATTTTGCGCGAGGATGGAGAGGGAGTTGACGCGGTCCCGCGGGTGGGCTTCGATGCGTTCGGGAGGGCGTGCAGCGGCGGGATGGCGCGGCGGCGGCAGCTCCGGCCGCGCGCGGGGAAGGAAAGAGAAGAGAAGGTGAGTTGTGCGGTAATTTTTGCAAGGAAGTCCCTCGATGTTCGCAAAATCACGTATAGGTCCCCGTCGCTTCTGGATCGTCCGATCGCCGATCGACGGCGCGGAAGCGGGCTGGTTACTGGAGCGGGGCACATTACCTCGGGTTACTGTTCCTCGTAACAGTGAAGCAATGTGAGGAGCTGAATCTTCTCAACCTTAATATATTTACTAGTTGAATTTGGCGTGCCGTCACGGCACGCCCTTGATGTTTTTTTTTTGTACAGTATAATTTTTTTTTAACCAAAATGTTAGCTAAATTGGTATGTTGGAACATGTTTTTATTTTGTCATGAATAGGTAGCATTTTTTGTGTGCATTTCGGATATATTGTATATAATATTCAAATATTCAGTGGATTGAAATGGTCAAACATGTTTGCATTTCGACATCAATATGTAAGTGAAATCAGTAAAATCCATTTGAATTTTATTTTACATTTGCGGAAAGTTCGTTCGTATGGTGTCGAAATATTAGCTAAAATGAAATGTTGAAATATTTTTGTAATTTGCTATGAGTATTTTTTTTTTTTTTTTTAGCATTGCGTTATATTTTATGGAACATCGGAATATTAAGCATTTGGAAATGTCTGAAAATGTCGGTATGTTGACTTAAATAGTTCACTTTTTTTTTTTTTTGTGAGCATGTTGGTACATCTAAAATTGAAATGGTTGGAAAATGTTTCTATTTTTTTTATCAGCAGCTAGTCGAAATGGTTGGAATTTTGCGCGTCGTCACGACGCGCCTTTGTTAGTTTTTAAATTTTGATTGGCAAGTTGTGGTTGTAATATTTCATAAACAATGCTTTATTAAAGTATTGTAGATGTCCAAAGCGTATTAAAGGAATGATTTAAAATTGAGAAGTTTAAGTAATAAAATCGCTTAGATGGGGTTTTTTTCTTATTTTCTCTGTATATTCATATTAAAATGTGCATTATTGTAAATAAACAGCATTCGTTGAATTAATTTAATTCCATAAATTGAAATAGTTAAGTATCTTTGTAATTTGTCGTAAATATTGAAATATTTAAGTTAACTTCATAGTTTGAGGAAATGCATTGTAAGGAATTTTGTTAAATTCAATCCATAATTTGAAGAAATGGATTTTTATTTTAATGCAAACATTTAGTGGACGAAGCATGTTTTAATTTTACGTTCATAGTTAGAGAGATTTCAGCAAAATTACTAATTGTAGATTATTAAATAATTTGGGAAGGTATAATAAGTTTTCATTTTGACTTGAAAATTTAATTGAATTGCATAATCAAATGGAGTACATTATGTGGACATATATTAAAGTCTATCCATAATTTGGAGGGAATTAATTTGGATTTTCCTCAAATATTTGCTGATTTGAAATCTTGAAATACGTTTGCATTATGCTATAAGTAGTGCAAATAATGGTTGGTACCTTTTTTTTTATTGCATAGTATAACCAAAGGGAATTTATTTTGCGAGTATTTATTAAATTTTAATTCATAATTAGATGAAGCGCACCTAGAATGTATGCAAATATTAGGCAATTTGAATTGTTTAATTTGTTTGTATTTTGGCATTAGGAAGTATCAAATTTTTTTTGTCGAACATGTTGATATATTTTGGGGTACATCAAATATTTTAGCAATTTGAAATGTTGGAATGTGCTTCTTTTTTTCAAATAATATTTAAGTTAAGTATGTAGGTAGTGGTACTGTATATTTTTTTGGATCCGTGCTAACAAATGGGGAAAGTTTGTCTATATTTCATCCAAATATTGACTATTTTGAATTGTGTAAATATGTTATGTGTTTTGTCATACATAATTAGTGTTGCTTTTTTCGGAGCATTTGTTATATAGTTTAGATAATATCGAAATATTTAGCAAATTGAAGTATTTAAATATGTGTCTATGTTTCCATGAATTCTTAACTGTAATTAGAGAAAATGTGTTTGAATTATGTCCAAATGCTGAACATTTTTTTTATGCTACGGTAGCTTCAAATATTTGGCAAATTTGAATGTTTTATTATGTTTGTACGTTGGTGTAAATTATTAATTTAGCTTTGTAATTAAAAGATCTGCATTGTATGAGCATATAGTAAAGGGAATATATAATTTGAGGAATTGCATCTCAATTTCATATTTAGAGAAAGGTAATTTAGTTTTATGTCAATATTTTGCTTAATGGTGATGGTCAATTAGAGTCCATAATTAGAGGAAATACGTAGTGTGAACATTTGTTAAATTGGATCACACACAATTATGGGCATTTGTATTTGTTAAATTGGACCACACACAGAGGAAATGTATTTGGGTGCATTTGTTTTTTCTTCAAATATTAACCAACTAAAAATGTACCAACATTTTTTTCTCCTCTAAATAGTTGGCCTTTTTTTGTGTGAGCATGCTGATATATCTTAGAATATCTACAATTTTTTAAGCAAATTGAAATGTTTAGAAATCATTAGTTTTAAATTCTACTCTACAATGGGTGGAAATGCACATGTACTCATTTGGATTCGGTACATGAGCATTTGTTAAAGTTAATCTTTAATTAGAGGAAATTCATTTGGATTTCGTACTAACATTCTTCAAATTAAAGTAGTGAAGTGCCATAAATATTTACTTGAAATCCATAATTAAGGAATATGCAATATGTGTGATAATATGTGGGATGTATATATTTTTAGAGTATCTCTATTTTTTTTCTTTGGAAAATTGAATTTGTTCAAATGTGCTGCATGTATTTTTCTAAGGACTTTGATATATTCTTTCGCAGTTGTAAACATTTAGCAAATTTATGGCATAAGTAGTGAACATTTTTTTATGTGCATGTTGATATATTTGTCACATTTGTAAATACCGTGGCGTCAAAAAATAATTTTGAAAATGTCTGCAGTTAGAAGTTGTTTAGATTTAAATGAATTGATTTTTTTAAAAAGTTTATATTAAGTAGATGATGTCACATTTGTAAATACCGTAGCGTCAAAAAATAAATTTTGGAAATGGTTGCAGTTAAAAGTTGTTTAAATTTAAATGTATTGATTTTTTTTTAAAAAGTTTACATTAAGTAGATTAATTTTTAAAATTGTTAATAGTGAGAAGCCATTCGTATGTGATTTTTTTTTACGTTTTTTAAATGCTAAGGTTTGGAATGCACGTAAAAATTTGAAATCTTTGAATTGCGAATTTGATCAAATGTCATGAATTGGCGACGTTTTTTATGTGTTAATGAAATTGGCTAAATAGAGTGGAGTGGGCTTATGCCTGAAGATTGTTCAGATTTGGGAATGTCGACATTTAAAAGCCGTGTAAATTTGAGAATCGTTGGAATGCAAAGAGAACGTACGTTTTAGAATTGTCTAGAATTCGAAAACTGTTCAAGTTGGAAAGTTATTTAGATCTGAATTCTTTTCACGTTTGTAAAATGGTTAGATTTGAAAGACATCCAAAATTGCGAAGTATTCAAATTTGTATGCCGCGTTATTGTGGTAAATTCAAACTTGGGAAATGTCCAAATTCTGAAAGTGTGCAAATTTGAAAATTGTTAAAATGCAGAGAAAGTTTTCGGTAAAAAATTGCTTAGGTTTCGAAATTTGTTCAAATTGGGAAGTCTTTCAGATTCGATTTCTTTTACGTTTGAGAAATGCTGCGCGTGTTTGGTGAAATTTAGATTTGAAAATGCTGACATTTAGAAGTTGCCTGTTTAGTGAAATTTAGATTTGGAAATGGTGACGTTTAGTAGCGCTGAAATTTTTGGAATTATTGAAATCCGGAGAAGAAATAGTGCGGTGTTAAAAATTAGAATTGTAAATGTCCGTATTCAAAAGTTATTTTGAATTTAAATCTGCTGAAATTGTTAAAAAAAATCTGTACATGTAAGTTGTTCAAATTTCGAAAATTCTTATAATCGGAAAAGCTAATCACATTTGATTATTTTTTAACATGTATTGAATATTCATATTTGGAAGGCATTTATTTTTAAATATTCAAATTTGAACGTTGATCACATGCCGTAGGCAGGATTTTTTTTTTGAAAGGTGCTGTTTTTTTTGTCATGTTTGTGAATACCGTGGTGTAATTAACTGAATTTTGTAAATGTGTGCAGTCAAAAGTTTTTTGGAGTTCAATATGTCCAAATTTAATAAAAGTTTATATTTTTTAAGTTGTTCAAATTTTGGAAATTAGTAAAATTGGAAAGTTATTAATGTTTCAATTGTGTTTATGTTTGTTAAATGCTCTGATTTAAAAAAGAATTTGGAATTTTAAAATATTCAAATCTGGAATTTGGTCAAATGTCATTAGTAGTCCGTGTTTTTTTTTTGTGTTTCTGTTGATATAATTTTCATATTTAAATTATGGTTTCGTTTATTGAATGATTATATTTGAAATGCATTCGGAATTTCGAAATATTACAATTTTAAAAGTTGATCGTTTTGGCGTAAATAGATGACATTTATTTTTGTGACCATTTTGCTACATCTTTCTTTTTTTGCGGTGCGTAATTTTGAAGTTATCGAATTTGTAATATATTCGATTTTCTAGTTTTTTTTGTAAAATAGTAGGGCCCACTTGTAAGTTTTTTTTTCCATTTTCTGGATTTTTTTCCATTTTCTGGATTTCCTGTGGAAAAAAAAATCTGATAGCCAGGGCCCACGCTGACGCGAACATGACGTCAGCATGGCCCTGGGCTGCCACTGCCGCGGCGGCGACGACGGAGCCGGCGGCGCAGCACGGCGAGGCGGGACGCGTTCGACGCGCGACGACGCGAGGAGGCCGGGGGCGGCTGCGCCGCCCCGTTTTGGTCGCCGTGGCGTCGCCGGAGGCGCGCGGAACGCGACGGAGGGCCGCGCGGCGGCGGTGGCGATTCCGCGGCAGGCGCGGCGTCCCAGCAAGCGAGACTCGGCGAGGGAGGAGCGGAGGCGACGGCGACGCCCGCCGTGGGCGGCGATGTGAGCGGGGAGGCGTGAGGCGGCGGTGCGACGCGTCGGTGGTGGCGGCGGCTCCGGCGCCGCGCGGGAGGAGAAGCAGAGGGGATGAGGTATGAGGGTAGTTTTACATTTTCGTCCGTGACGTTTTTGTAATTTGTTAATTGGTCCCTCGCCTCGCGTTTTCGTGGACTGCGGGTTGAGTTCTCGATTAGGGAGGTTTTTTTTGCAAAAACGTCACCGACGTCTTCTTTGGATCGTCGGATCGCCGAACGACGGCCGGGATTAAATCACTGTTCAACACTGTTTATTCTACAGTAAACACTGTCGCTGCTACAGTTCGTGGAGCGCGGAGAGAGCGCCGTTTTGTTCACGTCACCGACGTCTTCTTTGGATCGTCGGATCGCCGAACGACGGCCAGGATTAAATCACTGTTCAGCACTGTTTATTTCTACAGTAAACACTGTCGCTGCTACAGTTCGTGGAGCGCGGAGAGAGCGCCGTTTTGTTCAGCTTTCATATACTTAGTAATTAGGTAATTACTACTGTAGTATGTTAAGCAGTACTCGACGCAAGCTGCCCTCAAAATAATAAAATAGTTGCAAATTAACAGTACGGGAGCCACATCGATCGTGAGAGCGAAGGAACGGAGACGCTGGAGACGCTCGTCCACGCCAATTGCCACATCGATCGATCGATCGTGTGGGGGCTAGCTGGACCTTTTTTTTTCCAACCAGTGGTGGAAGAAGAAGCAAGCAGGCCAAGAGTAGATGCACCCTGCCCCACCGTTTTCTTTGTTATAAAAACCTGTGAGCTGGACGAGAATGCTGTGGCTGGTGGCAAACACTTGGGTCGCCGACGCAATCCAGCCAGAGCATGGACGATAATGAAAGGAACAGTGTAGCGGGTGGTAGGCTGGTAGCTAGGTCGAACTCTGTCGACAAAAATAGTTTGGTTGGTCGGCGGTCACCGGTTGTGATCCCAGATTTTTCAGCTGACTGGTGGTTTGGTTCCTCAAGCACCGGCCCGTGTCCACTGCAGCGGCCTCGCCCCGGTTCTGGTGACCACGAGGCCTTCCGGCGGCGCCGGGAAACTTCCACCGGGAATCCGGAATCTCTCGATCGTACGGTAACGGGCCAGTAATAAAGGCAGAAATCAGTACTACTACTGTGGTGCGCCCAGATAAAGAGCCCGCCGAAGCTATATTCACAAGAAGTCTCTGCTGTGGTGCGCCCACGGTAACGGTACGCAAACCAGTGGGTGGCTGGCTCCGTGCCGTGCCGCTTCTGGCCGACCTTAACTGACGGGCCCCACAGCGTGGGGGTCGATGCGAGCGTGGCGCGTCACGGCTCTCGGGTCAACTCCGGCGGACTTTTTTTTTGGGTCGACATATAGCAGGCCAAAAAGGCCGATTTCGATTTATAGATAGTGGTGCGGGCCACAATCGACTTTTTACAATAACTAAAAAAACATAGATAACTACGGCCGCGAGCGCCCTACTCGTCATGCTCGTCGTCGCA
Source organism: Poa pratensis (assembly GCA_947311845.1). NCBI lineage: Eukaryota > Viridiplantae > Streptophyta > Magnoliopsida > Poales > Poaceae > Poa > Poa pratensis. The sequence continues at coordinate 26,692,028 of CAMZMU010000054.1, read as the reverse complement.
GAGGTCAATGTAGTTTGGCGCGGGCCGGCAGCGTAGGCGGCTGCTCCTGTTCCTGGTGCGGTGGCGGCTGGGGGACAGGGCCAGGACTGGCCGTAGAGGCATGCGGGGAGGGGAGAGCCTGCTCCGGGTCCGGCTGCATCCCACCCACCATGGCTCAGACTTCGGCTTCCGAGCCTCCATGGCGGTGTCGTGGAGCAACGTGGTGAGGCCATCACACCGCCGAAAATCATCAAGAACGATCAGTGTGCTTGCACTCCTTGAGAACCTGTGCGAGCACGAGGTCGAGTCAGCCACCCTCATCCTCCTCCTCCTCCTCCTTCAGTACGGGCTCCTGCGGTGGCGGCGGAGCAAGGGGTCGTCATCCTCGTCGCCCCTCCTCCTCCTTCACCACGGGCTCATGCGGTGGCGGCGGTAACGTCAGAGCTCGGGCCCGTAGGTGCGGCGGTGCAGCCAGTGTGCGGCGGGGGAGCAAAGTGGGCCTTGCAAGTCGGGAGTGGGAGTGGAGAGTGGGGTTGGTTGTCCATATCCGCACACACCTCCCATTAAAAAGGACCCGCATAGAAGACGAGATGGCGGTTGGGTCGCTGGCTCGCTGCCAAGAGGGCCTGGGGCGGACGCACGGACGGTCTGTCTGTTGTCCGTGTGGATGCAAACCTGGCCCATATTTGGTTCGGGAATGAGTCAGCGCGAACGTGTCACAGACATAAAGCGAACCCCGGGGCTAAATGTGTCGGCGCGTTGGGCTGTGTTTTCAAACAGAAATGGACCAAATGCGTTGGCACGCCGGAGTTGGCCTCACGTCTCACACGGTTGAGCCCGTTCTCACTGGTGGTGTTGTGGGAGTGGAATGTGGGCCGGTAGTTGGCTGACGCGAAGAGGTTTCCGAGTGGCCCACGGGGCCGTGCTTGTGTGCACCGGGAATGGGAAGCGTGGCGACTGGCGTGGCATACGGATCTACACCTCAGCACACACGCTGCTGCGGTGCTGCCCATTGGCGAATTAGCCGGGCGGTGGTGGTGCATCGGCCGGGCAGCGCGCTGCTGCGGGCGGGAAGCGTGGCATGTTACAAGTAGTACATGCTACAGGGAGGAGGATGCATCAAGCGGTGGCGGGTACACCGCCGCAGCCGGCAGCACACGACGGCACCGTTGGGTGCCGCCGGATGGCGACGGCGCCGCGGCCTATGGGTGGGCCATTCGAGTGTATCCATAGTCCATAGTCCAGACCTGACGCCAATGACTCTCCGAGATCTAACCATGGGGCATGGGATCAAGAGCGGCGGGACACTCATAAAACCAACTGCCGACACCGAAGTTGTTCAACATCATGGCTCAACAAAAATAAAGAAACATCATCACACCGACCAGGGAATTAGGTCATTATAAATTATTAGCATCATACACAATGTCGCAGATTCAGACAAGTAACAGTGAACAGTTCAAACAGGTGGCGTTTTGGGTAATCCCTACAACCTGCCACAAGCCTAAGCATGACCAGTCACAGGAATGACAGTCGTCTCCAAATCAACCCAGAGACGCCGGATCAACCGTCAGTCAAACACCCAAGGAAGCTAGATAGCAACTACAATTCCCCACACCGTACAGTTCACGCAGCATTCTACTAGTACCAAACTGATGGTCACAACACCAAACATAAGCCAAGGATGATTTGCCAGGGAACAACGGCGGCGATCCGCCGTCGCCCCTCAAGCGCCCCCTCTCCCGCGATAATGGAGGAAATCGCCGGAAGACAAGCCGTGGTCGTGCTTCGAGAACATGGCACCGTCCCCGGTGTGGCCAGATCTCGTCGAGGCGGTGCCTCCGCCGCCAGAAGCCTGCTCGGACTTCTCCTTTGAGTTGAGGAATCGCCCGCCTGTTCCACGCGCCCGCTTCATCGCGTGCTGGTGTCGGGATTCATGGAGGTAAGGCTGAACAAGAGGCATGAGTGTTATGTCGCGAGTGTGTACCAAAACTTGTACAGGGCAAAAGAAGCAGAAATGACCAACGGTAGTATTTCTTTTCAAACAAAATTGTGCATGAAGTACCTTCCGACTCTTCACAAGCTTATTTTCAGCCTCTAGCTTTGCACGGAGCTGTCTCCTTCGGAGAATAGCATGGTACTGCTTTGCATTTACATAAATGGGCTCTTCAACAGCAGCTGGTTCAATTGGCAGTGGCACTCGAGCGGATGGTACCATACCCATCATCTGGGGGTGCATCTTTTATTATTATTTTGCATCAGATAAAGATGAGTTAGTAACATTCAGATAAAGATGAGATAACTTCTCAAATCAAAATAAGTTGCTGTCACCAGTATGCCGCTGATCATTGAAATTTTGACTTAAAGTAAAATTACTGTAACTAAACCCAATCATGTTCAGTTCTGTCTTAACAGTCATTCCATTTACAGCTGCAAAATACCTAGAGCATGTTTTTTTTCTAAACTCAATCATGTTCAGTTCTGTCTTAACAGTCATTCCATTAACAGCTACAAAATACCTAGAGCATGTTTTTTTTTCTAATAAAAGGAGCATAGTCCCCGGATTTCATTAACGAAATCAAAAACCATTTCAGGCCTGTCTTTTACGGATTTCTGGGTTAGAAACCCCTTATTACAAATGTTGGAGCCCTAGCTAGAGCAGATGCTTGCACACAATAATCGAAACAGATGTACAAGGTAAATAAGCAGCAGTATCAAGCACACAAAAAATAAAACCAGAGACAAATTTAGTGAATGAACAGGTGGATAGCAGATACATCACTTACAATAGCATGCGGGCCATAAGCTGCCATTGCACCACCATAGAACGGATCATTATACGGGTATGGCATGGCCTGTAAAGGTAAACATTCTTGCAGAATTCACATGCTTGCCTATCAACAAACAATTGAAATTAATAAATCAGTCAATGTTTGAGCAACACAACCGAAACTTACAAAGGGATAAGTGCGGTCAGGCTTTGGCTGTGTGTACGCTGTATCTGTGTTGCCCAGAGATAAAGCCGACAACATCTTGCCTTCATCACTCTTTGTGTAACCATTGCGATTACCTAGTATTAGTGAAAGGAGAAAACTAAATGTATTAGTTCTTGCAACCATCAATATCCCCCTTTTCATTATTATTTCTGGATACTATTCTACTGTTTATTTCCAGGACAGAAGATATTACAGAACTATGACTAATTCAGGAAAGGCATATTTGGCGAGTGTAGTGCGAACCAGATTGATCATTCTGCTCATTAAGGCTTCCTTCGCTCATTCCAGACACTTCTTGAGGAGAATCACTGGCTGACGAGTCGTAAGTAGGTACTTGATGACCAAACTGAATCATGAATGTGCCATTTTCTGCCATAAGAACACAAAAGGTGTTATAACTCTAATTGCAGGAAATCAATATACAGCACATTGACAGTGAAGTAGGAGAGCGGAATTGGCAACATTGGAATTGAGCAATATTACCATGCATATTTTCCTTGCGTCTCATCTCTTAGGCTCTACTCTGCTTTTCAGTTCAAACTGTCCATATAAGTAAGCAGCACATCAGTCACAACAGCAGAATAAGAATACATTTTAGATAAACAGAAGAAGAGAATAGCAACAGATATGTCCAAGTAATAAAGAACGCTGAAACATGAAGGAATACTAGAATTGTTCCTCGCATAAAGACACTAGAGTTATCCAAATTCAGTTAAAGAGCTTTAGCCACACAACATGCAGCCAGTAGCCCCTAAAATTCACTAACTGATCATGATGCACAAGTCAAATGTTGTTGTACTGATCGATTTATATGCTTGTACAGCTCTAAATTTCACATCAACACTATGCATCAACCCGGTCGCTCGATCAGAAATTCTAATGGTTTATGTAAGATGTACCCAGAAGCATCGATCTATATGTGACTCTGCCGGTGTGGCTTTATTAATTTAAAGCAGGGCTCCACTCGAGCCTGTGTTTCAGCATCAATCTATATGTGATAAAAAAAATCCTGCACGATTTGCTAGTCCCCTACTAGAAAATCCGAATTTCTCATTCATAAACCCAGGGGTTCTCCCCTACAGCTGCTAGCCTGAAACATTTTCAGACAACAATCATGATCAAACAAAATACTAGATTTCTTGAAGAACTTTCAAATCACAAAGTTCACAATTGACTTTCCATCTGAATCCTCCTTCAACAGATTTCAGTTCACCTACGTAACACCAAATCACTTAACTAGTAAACTCTACTCGAACTAAACAAAAGAGCAACAAAAAGCTATAGTAAACTCACGAGGCCGCACTGCCGACGCAACCACCACCTCACTCCAACCCAGGAATGCACCCACAAATCCCAGCACCAAATCGACCCGAAACCAATGGAAACACCAAGAAACCAACCGGATCCACGGAGAGATCGGCCAAACAGCCCAAGGAAACGGTCAGCAATGGCAAGAACCCAGCTCGACCGCGACCCAGGGAGAAACAAGAGGAGCGAGTGAGAGGAGAGGGGAGGGGAAGAGAGGAGGAGGGAGACCTGCGATATGATGCGAACGAGGGGAGCATGTCCCCTTTCCGGCAACCCCTCGCTCCTCCCTTGCTCGCCTCTGCCGCGACTTTGCTCCTCTCCTCTGCAAGTCTCCGCTCTGTCTCTCTCTCTCTCGTGCTGCTTGGGAGGATTTCTCTGTTGGCTTTATCTTTCCCTCCATCTGTCCACTCACCTACCAGACTAGTAATAAAAATTCTGAATAAAGCAGGAGGTGTTACTTGTAACTGCCCGGAGAATAGTCTCGGTGACATGAGAGCAAAGAAACCAAAAACATTTTAACTCGCTAGGCTGCAAAATTGTTATATACTTGCATCTCGATTATTTTACAGTAGTTTCTTCCCCGCAAGAAAAAGCAGAAAAGTATTTTAGTTTCTTGCTGCGACGTGCCTCGGAATCGATTCTTCGTTCTTTTTTCTTTATCGAGTCTCTGAACCGACGGAGGCGCAGTAGCTGTAGCAAATTAAACTGCAGCCATTGCTGCAGAGCTCATTGATTCGTTCCAGACTTGCAGGCTTGCAGCTCGCCAGCCAGAGCAGTAGTAAAAGACAGTTAACGTGGCACGCCACTTCACTTACCGTGTCGATTTAGCAAACCGTGCTTACTTACATCCCAATTTTACTACAACCTCGACGAAAGATCAACTGAAGTGACAGCAATCTTACTAAATTGGAGGTGGATCCAGAGACTAGTCAGAATGGCATAAAGTACTGTTAGACAAGCAGGGAATGGGCCGTAAAGAATGAGCATCTTGGTACACTGTTTAACTTAATATGTAGTAATTAATTAGTACTCCGTCGCTTGAGAGATCTGTGATCTTTCTCGATCGATCGCTTGCTAAGCTAGTACTCCAGTGGTTGCCATCCTATCATCATCGCCGTCGTCCCTTATAGTAGACCTGCACCAAGGAGGAGCTGCTAGCCGTTCTTGTCGCCGTCTGCACTTGAATATATGTGTTCCTGCGTCGCTTTCCGTTTGTGTTAGCTGGAGAAAGAACGTCACTGCGGCACGTCGCGCAGGCAGGCGCCACTTGTGGCCGGCCCACGCGCTGACTCACCCCAACGCCAAGCTGTTTATTTTTCTTGGCACTGTTTGTCTACTTGTTAATCATGGGTGGTGATTTAAAATGCATGTCAATGTTCCAATCAATGTACAAATATGTAGAAAATTTTAAAATTCCTAAAATATTAATGTATTCATCTACAAATTATGAAACAAAAAAAAATCAGACTGCCCTTTCCGCTCAGGCTCCAGATAAGGTTACTGTTTGGGAGCGGCGGAAAAGGCGACCGCGACCTCCGAAGCTTCGCCGGCGGATCTGCGCTGCTCCCCTCCGCCTCCGGCCGCCGTTTCGGCGCCGCGAGACGGGGGGAGCCTCGGCTCCGTCGTGTGAGTAGTTTAGGTCCTAGCTAGGTGTGTGTACCCAGTGGCGCCTCTGTTGACGGTGGCGGTGGCGCGGGTTCTGTCCTCCCCCTCTTCCCGTTCCGGCTTCCTCGCCGGTGAGGTTGTGGAGTTGATGCGTCGGGCGCGGTCTTCCGTTCGTGCTCCTCTGGCCGGCCGTGGCGGCGAGGGGAGGAGCAGGGGGCGGCCGTTGTTCCGTTTTTGTTGCAGGTTCTGGTGGTTTCCACCTCCGATGGTTCTGTTCCGGCGGGCCATGGTGGCGTGGGGAGCAGCGCCTGAAGGTGGTGCGGTGTTGGTGGTGGTGGACCTAGGCGGCGCGGAGCCGGCTGGAAGATTGGCGAAAGCGGGGAGCAGGTGTCGTGGTCGTACACGTTCAACGAGTCTCGGTTCCGTCGCTCGGCGGCGGACGGCTTCTGCGACTGACATGGGGATAAAACCCGGGTACCCAAAGACCCACAGAAGATCCCGAGTGAAACGCAAAATACAAGTGCCCGACCGCCTCCTGCTGCCCGGCTAGGCCGAGCCCGTCTGCCCCGAGCGCAGCCGGACTCCGCCTAGCCATTCGAAGCGCAGCCGAGCGGCGCGGGCAAGAGGAACTGCAGACTCATCATCAGCACAGTTCCCAGACGAACAGATAACGACATCCCCGAGGTCAACGATAGCAGCCGGATTCGGTTGCTCGCCAGCCGGACGACCGGCTGCCGCGCTCCCACGACGAGCGGAAGACAAGGGCCCATGTTGGGCGGGTGCCGGAACCGTGCCCGGCGCGCCCTCCACGTCGCCCAGGCGTGGGCTAAAGCGAAGCATGGCCTGACGTCCCCCACAGTGCTCAGCAGCTGTCGGGGATGTAATCCCGGATACCCCAGAGTAGGTGGTTTTACGGAGCTAACGAGAGAAATAGGAGCTGAATGGGTAAAGGATAAAGGAAAAAGGGCAGAGGAGGATGCTTCGGGCCGAAACTGGCTTGGCCAGGTCGGAATACCGAGGTTGGCCCGACATAAACCTCACGTCGGAGGCCTTTATCTCGGAATGGGCCAAGATACTCTTTATCTCGGGCAGGCCGGTTTCTCCCGACGGGCCGAAGGGTTGCTTAGCTCGATGGGCCAAGATGCTCAGCCCGGAGTAGGCGAGCTCGCCTCGCCTCGGGTTGGGCCGAGTCTCCGCCTCGCCTCGGGCAGGCCGGCACTCCTCCATCCTCGGACGGGCCACCAGGCCGACGTTGGCTCGGTCGGGCCGCTGGGCAGGCCGAGGCCGCTCCTTACCTCGGGCCGGGCCGTTGCCAGGCCGAGTTGGCTCGCGCCTCGGATCGGGCCGCAGCTAGGAGAAGCTGCCTCGTGCCTCGGAAGGCCGAGCTGCCTAGCGTCTCGGTGGGCCGATGCCTGGAGTCCCGGATCAAGCCGAGATATCCAGCCTCGGTTGGGCCGGCATTGCACCTTCGACCGGAGTCACTCCACCGACCGGATCTCGATCGAGTTCAACGTTCTCCAGTACGGTTCTTCGGTTGACTTTACGCCAAGGCGCCAGCTCCGAGTCGAGGCAGGTGGCCTCGACGCTCCAGTGACCGGCATCCCCAGTGCAGCACCCGTCCAAGAGCCCCAGACCGGATCATCCCCACCCGGGATTGCTTCTCCAGCGTCTCGTCTCCTACGCCGCCAAGACCGAGACGGCGGTCCACCAGGCCGAGGCGTTCCCTGTTGGATCGTTCCATCGAGCGTCGTGCGATACACCGGCATCCAGCGGCCTCGTGCCCCGTTCGACCGAGACTGCATCCAGCTTCCTCGACAAGTACAGATGCTCTGCCAAGATCCAGGAGACAGGTGCTAGAAGACAAGACGGAGGACAGGCGCGGCGTGCCTAGCCCATCCCCATGATGACACACAGGCATGGCTACACTGCCAGTGATGTGACGAGAGTACACCTGCATGACGCGTGCACAGTGTTGATTAGACCCCAGTAGTCACCTCAGATACAGTGTATGTATAGTGCTGTGTGGGCCACCCCTTGTCCCCTGGGCTCCCTCTATATAAGGAGCACCAGGGGAACGCTCCAGGAGGACGCCCCTGCGCGGGCTCACTCTCTTCTCCCCCCCGCTCTCATGGAGCTCATGCTAGCTGAGACCTCTTAGAGGCAGTCTTCATCCAGCTCGTGGAGCATTTGTACAGACCGTATACAGAGAGGAAAATACACCAAATAGGCTAGATGCTGCAGTAGGGGTTTTATCTCTCACGAGAGCCCCGAAGCAGGGTAAATCCCCGTGTTGATCTGTTCTTCTGTGTGCGCTCTTCAGTGCACTATCACTCCCCGAATCCTCTAGCGTCCATCGGCCCCAAACTTAAGCCTACCCCTAGGCATCTGTTGTTTCATACCACGACAGTTGGCGTGTCCGCGCCTCGGCGCAGTCCCTGCGGGTACCGCTGTTGCAGAACGCTGCCCCCATCCCGATCTTAGCCACCCCGTGGCATATGCCGTGTTCCACACCACGTCATTTGGCGCCCACCGTGGGGCAGATGGCAGCAGCCGGAGTCACATTCCGCCAGGGATCCCGCAGCCGTCTCGGCGAGCGAGTCGCCTCCGGCCTCGTCTCGACGTTCGGCTCCATCGACTTCGTCAACGACAACGCGAACTGCTTCGCCGGCTCCGCCTTCCCCGAGGATGGCACTGTCCTGCACTTCGGCGAGCACCGCGTCTACATCGCCCTCGCGCCCGCCTACCCCGCCAACATCCAGCGCTGCGTCGACCGTTTCCCCGAGGAGACGGCCGGCTGCGAGAGCAGCACCGAGACCCGCGTTTACGCGGAAGTCATGGTGTCCGACGTCGCGAGCACCCAGCAGCACGCCCCCGTCGACTCCGTCCAGGCTATGCTCCAGGGCCTGGTCACGCCCATCGCCGCCGACGCGGATCCCGCGCAGGCCGCCATCATCCTCGAGCAAGCCCGCCAGCGCCTCCTCAGCAGCGCGCACGGCGTCGCAGCCACGCATCGCCGCATGGAAGCGCAGGTCCGCGAGTACAACTTCGCCCACGGCTTCACCCCCATCGCCGTCGAGCCCAACCCGCGGGAAACGTCAGGCGCAACCTCGCCAACGAGATGGCGGGAGGACCGGCTCCCGACGCCGAGCCGGCTGGACCAGCCGGACCACCGCCTACTCGTCGACCCGTCTACAGCTCCCCCGCAAAGAACATGAAGGCAGCACGCGCCGCCGCCGCAGAACTGCCCAACCTGGAGGGGGACGAGCTACGCGCGCAGCAACAGCGCGTCCAGGACCTCCTCGACACCGCCGACCACCAGTTTCGCCAGAACCAAGCCGCGTCAGCAATGAACTCGCCGTCCCTCCCACCGCCCCCGCCTGGAGCCCCTCCACCCGGCGCAACTCGAGGTGACCGCCAGGCGTCATCGCCACAAGCACCCAACCGGGTGGAAATCGCGCGCGCAGCATCAACTCCAGACCAAGCCGCTTCAACGCGCCGGCTGCCGGTGGTGGCCAGAACTACAACAACGCGCCGGCTGCCGGCGAAGGCCAGTACAACTACCCCGACCAGCCGGCTGCCCGCAGGGGAAGCGTCCACGACCGGCTGGGAGATCTAGGCCCGACGTTCGGCCCCGACGCCCGACCGCCTCGACGCCCTGGAGAGATCCCGCCGGCTCGAAGAAGAGGAGGGCGAGGTCCACCGGTGCTTCGGACCTCGCATCGCAAGAGAGCCTTTCCCGCGGAACTTCTCCCTCGCGCGCGACACACCCAAGTACAACGGAAGCACGAAGCCAGAGGACTGGCTATCCGACTACGTCACCGCCGTCTCCATCGCAGGCGGCAACAAGCGCGTAGCGGTGCGCTACGTGTCACTCATGCTGAAGATTCGGCTCGCACATGGCTCAACAGCCTGCCGGATGGATCGATCAACTCCTGGCTGGACTTCCAGCAGGTCTTCGTCAGGAACTTCTCCAGCACCTACAAGCGCCCAGCTCGCCCTCGCCAGCTAGCCAGCTGCACCCAGGGCAAGACCGAGTCCGACCGCGACTACCTGACGAATGGTCAACCCTGCGCAACACCTGCGAGGAGTCCACGACATCCAGGCAGTCGGCTTCTTCATCAACGGCTGCCGGGAGGGCACGATGCTCAAGCACGCGCTGCTCCTAGACGAGCCAAAGTCCATGGCGGAGCTCATGACCATAGCAGACAAGTACGCCACGGCCGACTCCGCCATGAGAGTCCCAATGCAAGTAGATGGAGCCGGCAGGACACAAGAAAAGCCGGCTGCGAGAGAGCCAGGCGGCCCCAGCAACGACAACCGAGGCAACCGCGACATCCGGGACAATGGAGGCAACCGCGACAACCGCGACGACCGAGATCGAGACAGCCGGAAGAGAAGCGGCGCGCCAGACGGGCGGTACGAGAACCGTGCCGTCAACGCAACCGAAGCCGGCCAACCGGCTGGCGATGACGGTGGCAACCGGAATCCCCGCCAGTGGAACAAGCCAGAAGGGCGATACGAGGACCGCCAGTGGGCAAAGCCAGCATACCTGTTCGAGGACATGATGAACGGCCCATGCCGTACCACAGCGTGACCGGGAAGCCGGCCAGCCACACGACGGCGCGCTGCAGCTGGACTCTCCGTCTGCAGCGCGGAGAGGGTCCGCCGCCTCCAGCACCCGGCCCACCCCCTCCCCAAGGCGGCATCAACATAGGCAACAACCAGCGCAATGAGCGCCCAAGACTGCCGGCTGCCGCAGCCGGCACATCTCGCGACGTGTACCCCAACAAGGACGCCGCGTACGTCATCTCCATCATCGAGCGCAACGACAAGCGCAGCCAGCGGCTGCGCGTCGCAGAGGTGAACGCAGTCGTCCCCGCCGTCCAGCAGCTGATGGACTGGGCAAACCAGCCCATCTCCTTCGGACCCGGCGACCACCCGGACATCATGCCAAATCCCGGGGGCTACAGCATGCTCCTAGACCCCACCTTCGTCACCGAGCAAGAGTTCGCCGTCACCTTCTCCCGAGTGCTCATCGACGGAGGAAGCAGCATCAACATCCTGTACAAGGACACCGCCGACAAGCTGGGATAACCGAGGCCCGGATGAACCGCAGCCGGACGATCTTCCACGGCATCGTGCCGGGGCAGTCCTGCACACCAATCGGCACCGTCCGGCTGGACGTCGTCTTCGGAGACAAGAAAAAATTTCGCCGTGAAAGCATCTGTTTCGAGGTGGTGAACCACCGCAGCCCCTACCACGCCATCCTGGGCCGCCCGGCTCTCGCTCAATTCATGGCCGTACCCCACTACGGCTACCTGAAGATGAAGCTGCCGGGCCCGAGCGGCATCATCACCGTAGCCGGCGACTTCAAGCGCTCCATGGCATGCGCCTCGGCCGGCTCGAAGCTCGCCGAGTCGCTGGTAGCGGCTGAAGAGTTCAAGGAGATCAGGCGCGCCGTAGCGGCAGAGCACCCGGCGTACCGGATGCAAAGAAGCAGTCGGGCGAGACGCAGTTTCAAGCCAAGAAAGACAGCAAGCAGGTTCCGCTTGACGCAAGCAAGCCGGACGGGAAGTTCCTCACCATCGGCAACACCCTCAGCGACAAATAGGAAGGCGAGCTCATCGAATTCCTCCGTGAGAATCGGGACATCTTCGCATGGTCTCCAAAAGACATGCCGGGTGTACCGACGGAGTTCGCTGAGCACTCTTTACACGTCAAGCCGGATGCTAGACCGGTGAAGCAACCTCTCCGCCGCTTCGGAGAGGAGAAGAGAAGAGCAATAGGAGAAGAAATCGCCCGGCTACTCGACGCGGGCTTCATCATGGAAGTGTACCACCCGGACTGGCTCGCCAACCCAGTCCTGGTGATGAAGAAAAACAACACCTGGCGCATGTGCATCGACTACACCAGCCTCAACAAAGTGTGCCCCAAGGATCCCTTCGCCTTGCCCGCATCGACCAAGTCATAGACTCCACCGCCGGCTGCGACTACCTGTCCTTCCTGGACGCGTATTCCGGCTACAACCAGATCAAGCTCCACCCGGATGACCACCTGAAGACCGCATTCATCACGCCCTTCGGAGCATTCTGCTACACGGTCATGTCGTTTGGCCTGAAGAACGCCGGCGCCACTTACCAGAGGTGCATGCAGAAGTGTCTGGGCGACCAGATCGGGCGCAACGCCCACGCCTACGTCGACGACATCGTCATCAAGACCAAAGAGCGCCGCACCCTCATCGACGACCTGAGAGAGACCTTCGCCAACCTACGCCGGTTCTAGATGAAGCTGAACCCAACCAAGTGCGTATTCGGAGTACCGGCTGGGCGAGAAGGCCATGCCCCTGTACCACCTGTTGAAGAAAACCGACAAGTTCGTCTGGACGGACGAAGCAGACGCAGCCTTCGCCGAGCTCAAAAGGGCACTATCCGAGGCACCAGTCCTGGCGCCGCCTGCTCCAAAGGAGCCCATGCTCATGTACATCGCCGCCACCAACCGGTGCGTCAGCATCGTCCTAGTGGTGGAGCGCCAATAGGAAGGCAAGGAGCACCCGGTCCAGCGGCCGGTCTACTACGTGAGCGAGGTCCTCTCGCAGTCGAAGCAGAATTACCCCCACTACCAGAAGCTCGTGTACGGCGTGCACATGGCGGAGAAGAAGCTGCGCCACTACTTCCAAGAGCACGTCATCACCGTGGTGAGCACGGCTCCACTCGGAGACATCATCGGCAACAAAGACGCAACCGGCCGAGTCGCCAAGTGGGCAATCGACCTGGCCCCGCACACGGTCCTGTACTAGCCAAGAGTATCCATCAAGTCCCAGCTCCTCGCCGATTTCATCGTCGACTGGGCGGAAACATAGTACCTGCCGCCTGTGCCCGACTCCTCGCACTGGCGGATGCACTTCGACGGCTCCAAAATGTACGAGGGCCTGGGAGCCGGAATCGTCCTCACCGCGCCCAAAGGCAACCGGCTGGAGTACGCCGTGCAGCTCTACTTCAAAGCCTCCAACAACGTCGCCGAGTACGAGGCCCTTGTCCACGGCCTCAAGATCGCCAAGGCAATGAGCATCCAGCGCATCCTGTGCTTCAGCGATTCGGACCTGGTGATCCAGCACACTTCAGGGAATTGGGACGCCAAGGACGCCAACATGGCCTCCTACCGATTCTTCGTGCAGCAGCTCTGCGCATGCTTTGAGGGGTGCGAATTCCACCACGTGCCCAGAGCCAACAACGAGATGGCTGACATGCTAGCCAAGCTTGGCAGCACCCGGCGAGCCATTCCACCCGGCGTCTCCCTCGAGCACGTCTACAAGCCATCCATTACACCGTCACCCGACTCGGAATCCATCGTCATCCCGGGGGCTGCGAGCCTGCCAGCCGGACAACCAAACCCGGGGGCTGCAGTCCTGCCAGCCGGACAAGCAAGCTCGGGGGCTGCGCCCCCACCACGTCATTTGGACCTATCTGGCCACGAGGCGCCAGCCGCACCCGTCCCCGAGCTCATCGACAAGACCAACGCAAACCCGGGGGCTGCTCCGACACACCCGGGGGCTGCGCAGCCGGATCCAAAAGCCGCCTAGCTGGCGCTAGCCGGCGTCTTCACCATCCACGAAGTCCCCTCATGGCGCAGCCATTCCTCGACTACCTCGCGCACGGCACGCTCCCAGAGGAGGAGGTGCAAGCACGGCAAGTTCTGCGACGCTCCAAGGCATACATCATCATCAACAGTGAGCTCTACAAGCGCAGCGCGACAGGCGGTTTTCAGCGGTGCGTCGAGCCGACAGAGGGCGCCGCCTGCTGGAGGACATCCACAAGGGCGAATGCGGGAACCACGCCGCGTCCAGGTCAATCGCAGCGAAGGCTTTTCGCTACGGCTTCTACTGGGGGCTCATTGTGGCGCCTCGACCCGACTGCTATACAGTGATGCTGTGTGTCACCGGTTAAGCGATACAACCGGAGGTTGCGGGTTTACCAATCCTCGGCCAAAACCTTTGGCAGGCGTTGCTCGGAATGGATCATCGGCAACGCAACACCCCGATTGATGCCTTAACACAGGCACAACTATCAATGCATAATAGAAAGATCAAGACTTGTGGAACAACTGGCACATCACAGACTCTATGACACAAAACATTATAGTTCAACTCTTATAATAGAGAAAGATAGCAAAATACAACCAGAGGTCACAGACCCAACATTACAACAAGCGGAAGCGAATTAAGTTGTTCTAAACAACAAGATCCAAATTATGGCCTAAGAGGACTACAAATAAACATCTAGCGCCAGCTGTTCCGGGATGTCCCAAGCTGCCACCTGGGAACCCCAGACTACTCGTCGACGTCCACAAAGAACCCACCTTCGAGGTCGGTGAAGTCCTCCTCTGAAACAAAACAAACGACGTTGAGTTCGACGAACTCGCAAGATTATATATAGAGCTTTAGCTCGATGAGGCTTTCAACGTTTTATGGCTGTTTTGCATAAAGCTGATTTTATTTATGAAAACATAGCTCCATGGCATCGACTATTTAGAGTATTTTAAAAAGGGGATAAGAAGTAACTTTTTTCTTCTGATCACCTTTCTCATAACCAACCACCATCAACCACTGTACCTGTTCTAGAAAGGCACCTCCCCGACTTACCCTCGAGGAAGCTCACCTTGCCTTCTTGAGTGGTACCTTTAGTACCCAGTTTTTAATCATTCCGTTCAAATTATTCTATGATCTTACCTTCACTTCCCAAGTTCGTCCATAACCGCGGACACGGCTTTTCGAAAAGATTTACCCTGCAGGGGTGTACAATGTTTACCACGCGTACCGTCCGGCCCATTACCTAGCTTTTAACTCTCTTCCTTGGAGAGCCGGCTGGGTGGGAGCGGTGTCGACTTCTCCCTCGTTAAGGACTAACCCAGGATCATCAGTGAGGACGGAGCAGCAGATCCAACACCCTCTCCCGTGGCCACTCATTTTCCTAACGCCACCCATCCTCATCCCAGTTCATACCACCATCATCACGCACGCGCAAATAGAAGCTCAAACTAGAGGACCCTGGTTAGTCCCGCCAGAGTTATTTAGTCTATGAGGGTTCCTGCAATTGCATAGGCCTCACGCATGGTTGCACGCTCAGTCTTGGTTCAAGAGGTAAAGAACTCGCACCTAGGCGGCGAGAACGAGACAAAGCACCACAACCACAGTGGCCTCTCATCCCCACCTTTAAGCATTTTTATTACCTGTCCCCACAATTCTCCACCATCATCAGGGCATCTCATCACCTGTTTCCGACATGAAGTATCCATCGTACAGCTCGGCATTTAACTAAGCATGGCTAAGCATCAACATAGCATAGTGAAGTATCTCAGGCCAACAATACAATCCTATGGATAATAGGAGGGAAAACAGGTAATGGCATTGGAATCATAATGCAACTATAGGATACTCTAATCCGAATCAAATTGACATTTGGAACCGCATGCAATATTATAGTGGAGAAAATATTTGCGGAAAATAGGATAAGACATGCTCAGAGGGGGGATTACGCTTGCCTTGCTCAACGTGCTGGTAGTACGGATCGTCGGGGTATTGCGGTGTAACCCCGGCTGCTTGATCTATCGGAGCATAACAACGGAAGGGCGATCAATCACCACACATGCTTTAATAAATGCACTGCGCAAACACATGATGACATGACATTTTAAATCCCCGAGAGGTGGATGATTCAACTATTCAATTTAAACGGAGTTCGGGTGCTTAGAGTGGCGCATCCCGGATATACCGTGGAGTTAGGTCATGTACCATCTTTTACTTGTTGATTACGAAAGATGAAACCCTAGGGTGCACCTGGATATGAGATTTTATGACCCGGTGATGAAACGCTGGGTTTCGTTTTAATATACATGATAACCATTTTAAAGGTTGGTTCACACATTTCCGGACATTTGGGTATATTACACATTTTTATGGTAGACCGAAAGAATTACAAGTTAATACATTTTATTTCCTCCTTTAATTATGCCTGGTTATTATTTAAATCCCACACAGTACCATTACTTAACCAAATTAGGAAGAAGTAAAAAGAAACAGTAATATTTTTGGTACTGGGCATTTTCGGAATATCCGAATTTTACCCAAATCGGAATATCCGATCGAGTTGCACACCCGAAATTTGGTTAAGGACAGAAACACAACTCGCACTGATGTTCTTCGGAAAATCCGAATTATTCTCACCCGGATTATTCGATTGCACAGCTGAATCGAAAATTTGGCTAAGGACCTAAAACCGAATCGCACCGGAACGAGGTGGAATATCCGGTTCGAAACGAACTCGGAATATCCGAAGCACGAGCACGGCGAGCTACGGCGAGCTGCAGCGAGAAAATCGAACCACGGCTCACGAGTCGAACGCGAGGAGGGCACAGGGAGGTGCGCTTGCTCACCCTGGTCTCGGGGAAGCTCGCAGCGGTGACGGGGAGGTCGGGGATGCTCGACGGCGACGGATTTGTCCGCGGCGGCGCTCGGAAGGCAGCGGCGAACTAATGGACGGCGACGGCGATTCCGGCCAGCCCGGCTCGATTCCTTTGGTGGAGAGGAAGCAGGAGAGGCGGCGGAGCTTCCTGCGCTCTTGGTTTCGCTCGGGGCGAGCTCAATCGATGGCGGCAAGCACGGCCATGGCGCGGCGGTGTGGCGCTCATGGGGAGGAAGAGAGAGAGAAAGAGCAGGCGAGCAAATGCGGGGTGGGGGAGCAGGTGAGGTCGTGGGGCTCGTGGAGGCGTGCTCCTCGCCGGGAAGAGCAGAGAGGAGGGGGCCCGGGCGCGGCGTGTGCACGCGGGCGCGGCCACGGCGACGGCATGGCGCCAGTGCCCCAGGAGAGAGATGACGTTTCGCGAAAACCCCCTGGCAAAATTGGTTTCCTCACGGATAGGTCCTTTTCAGCTTTTATTTTTAAAACCTGTGGCTTCAACGATTTAATTTAGGAACTTAAACATTTTATTAAAATCTGGAAAAATTTGTGTTGCCTCCCCACATTGTGAAGAAGCTCCACATAAATTGGTTTCTCAAGATAAAAAGTTTTGTACCACTTTTGTTCATAGGTTTATTTATGGCAATTTTTCTAAATTCCCCAAATTATAAACTTTTAGGAATTTTAGAGCAAGACCAAAATAGTACTTTGAACTCTTGGAACTTCCTTGACAAATATAAGATGTCAAAGTAATTTGTGTTTTGAAATTTGAGTGCCTTCATTGATTTGAAAATTGGTTAGAGAAACTTTGGCATTTTGTTTTTAGGTGGTGCCCAACCACAACAATTCCCTTGCAACAACAATTCCCTAGCAACAATTCCCTAACCAAGAGTTAACGATTTCAATTGGTGAACAAAGATGCATGGATGCCATGATGCAAGGAACACAAAAGTGGAAAAATTACACAGGTTTTTAGGTTCTCAAACTTCGGGCTGTTACACTCATCACCTAGCCGGCCTGCTGAAGGCACCACGCCTGCACCGGCTGACAGCGCTTCAGCAAGCAGAAACACACGCCGGCTGCAGCCCTGCAAACCATCCCCATCACCTGGCCGTTCGCCGTCTGGGGGCTCGACATGGTTGGTCCCTTCAAGACGGCGCGAAGCGGCATGACTCACCTCCTCGTAGCGGTGGACAAGTTCACCAAGTGGATCGAGGCCAAGCCGGTCAAGAAGTGGGACGGCCAGACGGTCATCACCTTCTTCCAAGACATCATCTACCGCTACGGCTAACCGCACAGCATCATCACCGACAACGGCACAAACTTTGCCAAGGGCGTCTTCAAGCACTTCTGCCGCGAGAAGCGAATCCGGCTGGACCTCGCCTCGGTGTCTCATCCCCAGTCCAACGGCCAAGTGGAGAAAGCAAACGGCCTAGTCCTAGCCGGAATCCGGCCCCGGCTGGTTGACCCACTCGAGCGAGCACCCGGATCACTAGTACAGAACGACACATCGGAAACGGGCCAAAAACCCCTTCGGCAACGGAGAAATGGTCCGTGTCCCCGCCTCTGTCACTGATGTGAAGCCTCATAATGGCAACGGAGGAGATAAACCGTTTCTGATGTATTTAACATTAAACACGGAGTTTTGCTAATAACCGTTTCTAATAAGGGTTACAGGAAAACAAAAAAAACACGGTGACGGGCTGTGCCATCGATGGAGCCCCGCTCCATGCGACTAGACGGTCGTCCGGTCGTCACCGTATTCCTGTACGCCCTGCTTTACAAAATTTTATCTGTGCGCATGGCTGGAGCTCTGCTCCTATGTCTTCACGGCCGCCAGATGAACATCTACTGTCTTTCCTGCTGCGCAAAATGTACTGCTCCTGGTGATGGCACCGTGTATGGAGCCCCGCTCCTAGGTCTTCACGGCAGCAGCATTGTCACCAAGCACCCACCAAGCTCTTGAAACAACGAATATTCTTTGTTAAAAACAGCAAACAAAGCTAATAAACAGAGCCAATAAGCAGTAAACAAAGCAAACCGAGCTAAGTACATAGCTGAAGAGCTAACTAACAGAGCAAACCAAGCTAAATAAGTAGCTAACATAGCAAATACATAGCTGAACAGAGCTAACTAACAGAGCAACCCGAGCTAAATAAGTAGCTAACATAGCTGAACAGAGCAAACCGAGCTAAATAAGTAGCTAACATAGCAAATACATAGCTGAACAGAGCTAACTAACAGAGCTAACCGAGCTAAATAAGTAGCTAACATAGCAAATACGTAGCTAAACAAAACAAACCGAGCTAAATAAGGAGCTAACATAGGAAATACATAGCTGAGCAGAGCTAACTAACAGAGCAAACTGAGCTAAATAAATAGCTAACATAGAAAATACATAGCTAAACAAAGCAAACCAAGCTAAATAAGTAGCTAACATAGCAAATACATAGCTGAACAGAGCTAACTAACAGAGCAAACCGAGCTAAATAAATAGCTAACATAGCTAAACAAAGCAAACCGAGCTAAATAAGTAGCTAACATAGCAAATATATAGCTGAACAGAGCTAACTAACAGAGCAAACTGAGCTAAATAAGTAGCTAACATAGCAAATACATAGCTAAACAAAGCAAACCGAGCTAAATAAGTAGCTAACATAGCAAATACATAGCTGAACAGAGCTAACTAACAGAGCAAACCGAGCTAAATAAGTAGCTAACATAGCAAATACATAGCTAAACAAAACAAACCGAGCTAAATAAGTAGCTAACATAGCAAATACATAGCTGAACAGAACTAACTAACAGAACAAACCGAGCTAAATAAGTAGCTAACAGAGCGGTCATTTACCTTAGGCGAGGCGGGGTCGCTTTCCGTCGCGGATTGCGTCCCAGGCGTCGGCGCCGGAGCCACTGCCAGAGGAGACGTCAGAGGAGACCTCATCCTGCTCGAACACCGGAGCGTCCTCCTCCTCCTCCTCCTCCGCCGCCGCCACCGCTGCCGCCGCCGCATCTGGCCCAGGGCCCTGGCCAGGGAGAAGAGAGCGGTCTATGGCCGCCCGGAGCCGCGTCTAGAACAACGCCTCCTCGGCGGCTTCTATCGCGTGCTCGGCGGCGGAGATGCGGATAGCTCTCTGCATCGCAGACGCCCGAATGAGACCCTCGGCGCGCTCGCGCTCAAAGGAGGCGCGAGAGAGGAGGAGACCGACCTCCAGATCCTCGTCCTCATCGTCCGAGGAGGACGATGAGGACGAGATCCGGGCGTCGGTGGCCGCCGCCGCCGTGGATCCGGATGGGATTTGACGGCTCAGAATGAACTCGCGACCGCAGTCGCCGGGGATCTCGCCCCAGTTGTAGGGGAGATCCGGGCTGCGCCTCGGAGGGTGGGAGGAGGAAGATGCTCCATCCTGACTTCCGTCGGCGCCGGAGGGGTTCGCCATCGATGGGTGAAGTAGGAGGAGAGCGTGTGCGGCTAGGGTTAGGAACTGGGAAGAGTGAGACTGAGAGTGAGAGTGAGATACAGTACTGGAGTGAGAGATATTAATACCGGCACCGCTTAATATGCCTTCACATGAGAAACGGAGATAGACCGATCTCCGTTTTTGATGTGGCAATATCAGCAACGGAGATATTCTTTCCTCCGTTGCCTATATATGAGCAACGGAGATCTTTTCAGCCTCCGTTACCATTGTGTCGGGCCCATCGACCGACTAGCGCGCGCGCGCACTCGCGGAAGCGCGCGGAGCTCATTTTTCCGTCGCCTAACTCTTGCCGTTGCCATAGAGGGGTATCCGATGTGTCGTTCTGTACTAGTGGATGCTGGATCGAAGAGCTCCCGCATGTACTCTGGAGCCTCAGGACCACCCCCAACCACTCGACGAACTACACGCCTTTCTTCCTCGTCTATGGCGCGGAAGCAGTCCTACCGACCGACATCGAGTTCGACTCCCCTCGAGCCATCCTCTACACCGAGAAAGAAGCTAAGCGAGCAAACGAAGACGGCGTGGACCTCCTCGAGGAGGCGCGAGAACTGGCCCTGTCCAGATCGGCCATATACCAGCAGAATCTGCGCCGGTACCACAGCCGGAAAGTGCACCCGATCATGTTCCGCGAAGGAGACCTGGTGCTCCGATGGATCCAAGACACCAAGGACTCCACAAGCTGTCCTCCCCCTGGGAGGGCCCGTTCATCATCAGCAGAGCACTGCGCAACAACGCGTACTATCTCACAGACGTACGTGAGGAGAAAGAAGATAAGCCGTTTACCCCTTTCGAGGGGGGGGGGACGCCCGTGGAACGCCTGCCTCCTCAGGCCTTTCTACTCCTAGAAGAAGTGTAACGACCTGTTGTTTCTTTTGAGTAAAAGTTAGCACTCCCGAGCGCACACTCGGGGGCTGCCGTCGTATCAGTGTTGTTTCTTTATCCTTCGCTGTGGCTAGCCGACTACCGGTCCCCGCTTAGGCTAGCTTAGTAACGTGCTCGACCCGACGCCTACTCTCGCATCCGGCTGCAGACCGCAACCCGGCTGACACGTTGGGCAGAAACCGGCTAGGGGGCACACGCGAAAAACTCGTAAGAAAGAAAAAGTCTCCGGCTCGCGACAGAACAAACCATGCTCTCGTTCGCCTGCGTTCAGCCTCTCAAAGATCTCAGTACCGTGCGCCCAGCCAGCCAGCCCTCTCTTCGGATCCGGCTGCAGAGTTCAGCCGGCAAGAGCAGGGGTCGCAGAGCTGAGACACGGGAAGGGGCACGGGCAGCAAAACAAGGGCGAGCCGGCCCCTAATCGAATAAAAACCAAAGCTAAAAATTGCCAACCCTTTCGATTTTGAGGACTAACGATCTAACAAAAGTTCTAAGTGTCGATTTTTGTCGGCCTCACAAGCTATTGAAGGTTCCTAGTCCAGATTCGGCTCAACTGGCTACGCCAGTCGGGCCGAATCTCGGGGGCTAGTGCGCGAAAACCCGGCTGTCACGACCAGCCGGGCAAGCTCTCGAAGGTTTCTAGTCCAGATTCGACTCAACTGGCTACGCCAGTCGGGCCGAATCTCGGGCGCTAGTGCGCGAAAACCCGGCTGTCACGACCAGCCGGGCAAGCTCGAATTTTCCTAGTCCAGATTCGACTCAACTGGCTACGCCAGTCGGGACGAATCTCGGGGGCTAGTGCGCGGAAAACCGGTTGCCCCGAGGGCAGCCGGCCTAGCTATTCAAAGACACTTCAGATTCAACTCGCCTCGCTGCGCCAGCCGAGCCGAATCTCGGGGGCTACGTAAAGAGGCAAAAAGGCAATTGCGAAGAAATTTCGAGCAGAAACAAAAGGAGACGAAGCTCCACACAGGTCACTGACACGAGTAGCAGAAGTTCCAAACAAGTACGCCCGACATCCCGGGGACAAATAAGACAAGTTCACAAAAGAGCACGAGAGTACAAGCGGCAACTCGGCATCCCGAGGTCTTCATTCGGCAGCCTTGGAGGAGCTGGCCACGTCGCCAGTTTTGGAGCAGCCGGCTTCTTTGACGGCCTTCCCTTTTGAGCCCTTCGTCGGCTCCTCGACTTCGTCGCCATCGTCTTCCTCGGCGTACTCAGCCTCCGAGTCCTTGGCCGGCTGGGCCGGCTGCCTGTCGGGGATGAAGTCCGAGAAGTCGACGAAGTCAGCGATGGTGCAGGCGGCATCACGAATGTCCGGGCGCCGCTTGAGCTTCGCGTACGTATCGTTATCCCGGAAGCCCACCGTGAGCAGCTCCAGGTCGGCAGCCGGGTACCAGGACTTGAGCAGCGACACGGCCCACAAAGCTCCACCGCGCGCGGTCGGCTCCTGCAGCTCCTGCACCGCAGCCGGCGCAAGAGCAAGAAGACGTGCCAGCTCGGTCAGGACGATGGGGATTCCCTGGCCGGGCCAGACGTACCTGCAGAGCCTCCCGGTCACGAAGGCCAACAACGCGCAGGCATCGACTCCAAGCCGGTCCACCCGGTCCGCCACGGAGGTCGAGCAGCCGGCAATGGCGGCGTCAGTTGGCTCCACCCCAAGGGC
The DNA here is from genome assembly GCA_947311845.1 of Poa pratensis. Taxonomy (NCBI): domain Eukaryota; kingdom Viridiplantae; phylum Streptophyta; class Magnoliopsida; order Poales; family Poaceae; genus Poa; species Poa pratensis. The sequence goes on along the minus strand of CAMZMU010000054.1, from coordinate 26,669,662 downwards.
TTCCAGCTGGGCCCTAGCCGCCTCCAGGCCCGTAGACGGATAGTAGCCTGCAGCCGGACCAAAAGCGTCAGAACAAGAAAATCTTCAGCAAGACAAGGGCATCGTTACAAAGATTACCTCGAACGGCGAAGTCGATCCGAGCCAGTTCTCTGCGCGCCGACTCCTCCTCCGCCGTCAGGCGGGTGACCTCGTCCTTCAGCTTCTTGATCTCCGCCTGGTCGTCCTTGCGCTGCTGGTTGTAGCCCTGCTCCAGCTTCTCGAACTGCTCACGCGCCTCCACCGCCGCCTTCTCCACCGCCTCCTTGGCCTTGGCCAGGCTCTCCAGCTTCCACCTCTTCCAGGTCAGTCGGGTGGGGTCGAGGCGCCCGCTCAGGAAGCAGATTTTGTGGAACCGGGCTTGCAGCGGCGCGATCCGGTTGTACAGCCAGCAAAGGGTGACGTCCCGGGTGGTCAACCCCTCCTTCGTGAAGAGCTCCTCGAGGCGCTCAAGCATCTTGTCGACGTTCGTCTGGTCGCCGTACTTCTTCACGCCCCAGTTGTCCCTAACCGGGGCGACCGGCTGGAAGGCCGGCAGGCGGATGTGATCCTCACCCACCTTCAAGTTGCGGACGTAGAAGTACGTCCGCTGCCAATCCTTCACCGTATCCGGCTTCTTGTAGCCGGGCAGCTCCGTCCGCGACCGGCGGTAGATGATCGCAGCTCCGCAGTCGACGAAGCCGAGCTCCTCCTTGTCGCCGAGGTAACAGCCGCGGAGGTAGAACAGCCGGCAGAAGAGAGGAAGAGAAGGCCAGACGCCGAGCCACCCCTCGCAGACGGTGGCGAAGTACGTCAGTGTCGCCACGGAGTTCGCTCCGAGGTGGTGCGGTTGCAGGCCGAAAAGCCGCAGGAAACTCTGGAGGAACGGGCTCGCCGGCAACGCGAGCCCGCGGTTGAAGTGGTCCATGAAGACCACAAACTCGCCGGCGTGCGCGACGGGAACTACCTCATCCTCGGCGGCGAGGCGCACCTCCACGCGCTCCTCCGTCGACAGAAGACCGCGCGCGCGGAGGCCCTCGATGTCCTCCGCGGTGATGTGCGAGCCGCGCCAGTCGTCGCCGCCGTCATTCCCCTCCGTCATCTCGGGCTCCAGCGTGCTCTGAGGAGCAGGAGTCGTCGCCGGTGTCGAGTGGTGGTGGCCCGTGGTCGCCGCGTGGCCGCGGCTGCCGCGCGCTGGAGGAAGAGGCGCCGCGCCGGTGGAGAGCTTCTTCGCCGGAGAAGGAGAAGGAGAAAGAGAGGAGATGCACGGGAGTCGCGGCGGAGGCCTCGGGCGCGTGGAGAAGATGGAGCGAAGTGGGCGAACTTCCTCCACCGTGCCCGTCGCCCCCTTTTATAGTTCGCCCGCATCCGGTAACCGCCTCCGGAGATCGCGCCGCGTGGCGCGCAACTGCGCAATCAACGGCGAGATCGTGGGCGGCGGTTTCGCCACAGAAGATCCCTCTACGGCGGTTTTGCCACAGAAGATCCTGCAACAGGAACCGAGGCGTCGTCTCGACTGCCGGGCAACCACCTGGCAGGCGGATGGGACGTGCCAGCGTCATCCGTGACGTCATCATCAGCACCCGGCCGGCGGAGCGCTCGACGTTTCGCCTCCTCGACCGGATGAACTCCTTCGGTTTGTTGAACACGCAGAAGCCCTCCTCGCCGTAACCGGCTGCATCGCTCCAACGTGTTCGGGGTCTAGTGACATGGGGATAAAACCCGGGTACCCAAAGACCCACAGAAGATCCCGAGTGAAACGCAAAATACAAGTGCCCAGCCGCCTCCTGCTGCCCGGCTAGGCCGAGCCCGTCTGCCCCGAGCGCAGCCGGACTCCGCCTAGCCATTCGAAGCGCAGCCGAGCGGCGCGGGAAAGAGGAATTGCAGACTCGTCATCGGCACAGTTCCCAGACGAACAGATAACGACAAACGACGCCCGCCTTATGCGACCGAGGTCAACGATAGCAGCCGGATTCGGTTGCTCGCCAGCCGGACGACCGGCTGCCGCGCTCCCACGATGAGCGGAGACAAGGGCCCGTGTTGGGTGGGTGCCGGAACCGTGCCCGGCGCGCCCTCCACGTCGCCCAGGCGTGGGCTAAAGCGAAGCATGGCCTGACGTCCCCCACAGTGCTCAGCAGCCCCGACAGGCGGGAGGCACGGAGCGCTGCCTCGCGCCCGACAAGATCCAAGGCGCCGCCTACCCGGTCGGAGGGGTCCGGCATCATAGCCGGCCAGCCCTCCACGACGCCAAGTCTACCCCGACATCGCCTGCAGGCCTACGAGGTTCTACTGCTCGGCGGACATGCAGCGTCATGAAGAGACACCCCTGTAGCCGACATTGGCCGGCTGGCACGGGCCAGCCGGACCCGCCTGTAAGCCAGGCAGCCAGCCCTATATAAGGCTGCCTGGTGCCCAAGTAGAAGAGGCCGGTCGTTTCATCCTTCTTCCTCCCCACACCCGAACCATGGAACCCCCGAACAGCTCAAGGAGCACCTCTATACCGTGTCCACCATTGATAGAGAGATCGAGCAGGAGTAGGAGTGTTACCTCCTCCGGGAGGGCTCCGAACCTGGGTACTTCCCGTGTCCGCGCCTCGGCGCAATCCCTGCGGGTGCCGCTGTTGCAGAACGCTGCCCCCATCCCGATCTTAGCCACCCCGTGGCATATACCGTGTTCCCCACCACGTCAGCGACTTTCTACATGCTGGAGCGGCACCCTCTTCCCGGCGGATGGAGGTACGGCGGCGCCGCCATCGCCTAGGTGCTTGGGGAACGTCTTGGTTCCGATTGTAATCTTCTTCGATAGCTTAGGGTGCTCTTTGCTCTTTTCGGGGTCCTCTTTGTAATTTCTGTTTTCTTTTGGACCTTTTTGTAAAAATGTGATGAGCTGTCTGAATATATGCGTCGGATCCTCCTCAAAAAAAAATTATGAAACAAAAGGACACGTCATCCAGAATATAATAGACTTCATTCTATTTGTAGCATCAATTTTTTATTTAAAATATTTTATGTTTATATTATGTGTATCAAATACTCGTGACGAACTAAAAAAATCATAGGAAAGAAATTTAAAAAATCATATAACAATGAGTTCATATTTGATTTACTTAGTGTTTCACAAATATATGATTTTTGAACTATATGGATTTTTTTTGAGTGATCATTGATGCTTCATATATCATTACATCCTAGTGTGTATCCACAGAAAAACTCATAATTTTGGAATGAATAACATTTTTTATGAACATTTAAGTTATTTTTTACGTTAATTGAGCATTCACATATGGGGCGCTATCGGTTTTGCTGTTAACAGGGCTAAATAATTAATTAGATAACCAAGTGTTGAAACCTGCACCAGATTATACCACCACATGATGAAAACTGTAAAAAGAACCCGTGTAAGTTGTGGTTCCGCGACACATAGAGTAGGAGTTGGGGAGGAAGTTACAGTTACCTCCTAGATTGTTGTTAGACAAGTTTCCTCCTAGATTGTTGTTAGACAAGTTTTGAAATTTCTCGAAACTTCGGCTGCACTTGAGTGATACAGTATTTCAAAGTTTGAAGAAAGTAACCAGGGAAATAATTGCACTATCTAGGTGCAACCCTCGCCCCGAGCAGACCAAGTCAGCCCACTTTTTCTTTCGTTTAAATAAAGTCGAGATGTAGCTTTCTCTATCTCAAGAAATTCTTCAACCTCCATTCATTGGATAACAAACCGTTATCTGATTAGATCCTTGCTTCAAACTCAACCGAAACAAGTTTCCAAAATAGATGTGGAAGGGAAGAGCGGGGTTTCCGAATTGTTTCTCAGAGCCGGACGAAACATTTATCTCTATTTACAATACCCTTAGGGCATTTCCAGCCGTTCGGCCCCCCCAGGTTTCGATCCGGCGCCTTTTTGTCTTAGCGCCGGCCGTCTCCAAAACCTGGGGGGGCGAACTCACCAGCCGTTCGGCGGCCCAGGAAACGCCACAGTTCATATCATTTGAAACGCCTTCTTCCCGCCCCCAAAATATAGCCCGAGTTCGGCGATCACGGCAGCCACAGTTGGGCAATATTACAAAAAACGCCACAGTTGGGCGATCAAATAGTCTCGATCAAGCCACCGTCGGGCGATCCACGGCCACATGCGGCGTTCTGCTGATGCACAGATCAGATAGAGGCCGGCGACGGCACAGCAGTGTCAGCGGCGTCCAGGTCGATCGGCGTGGTGGTCGGAGCCGGCGCAGAGCTCGGGGCAGCAGTGTCGGCGGCGTCCAGGTCGATCTGCGCCGTGGACGGAGGCTGGGCAGGCGGTGTCTCGGCTGGACTGGCCGAGCTCGTCTCGGTCGTCTCCGTCGGGGTGCCGTACGTGTTGTCTGTCGGGGTGTCGTAGGTAGTGTCCGACGGAGCCGTGCTGATGTCGCTGAGGATGAGCCGGCGCTGCGCCATGTACCATGTCCTCAGCTCGGGGTCCATCGCGTCCGGATCGGCCCCCGTGAGGAAGGCGAGGTCGTGGTTCCTCTTCTTCGCCACGGTGCCGGTCCTGAGGAGCTCGATCTTGACCTTGGAGTTGGCCATGAGCGCCGACCACCTCTTCACGGTGATGTCCTCCCTCTTGCCGGCGTTGGCCTTTGCGTCGGCGAGACAGGCCTGGATGGACGCCTGGAGCTTTGCCGCTGCCGGCTCGGCGTCCCTCGCCGCCTTGGCTTTCTTGTGACCCATCGGTGGACGGCCATCAGACGCACCAGCAACCGCCGCGACGGGACGTACTCCTTGCCCTTGGCGAGCCCACGGCGTGTCTCCGCCCACTTCTCGCACCCCTCGATGACGACGAAGACGTGGAGGTACTTGAAGTCGGTCTTCTCGTCCTCCTTGTACGCCTCGAGCATCCGGACGATCTACATGGCGGCAGGACCGGCACAAATGAGCTCACGGCGGCGCAAAGAAAGGAATCACGGCAGAAATTCTCACCTCCATCTCGCGGTTGGCGCCGCTCTTCGGCCTGTGCGTCACCTCCTCTTGTATGCCGTGCCACTTGTTGCAGGCGGCCTGGATGTTCTGCCAATGGTTGGCCATGGCCTTCTGGCCGCGATTGATGACGCAAGAGGCGTAGTTGGGGTCGATCATTCGGCGCTCGTCGTACTCCGTCTTGATGCGCTTCCAATAGTTGTCCAGGGCCTGGTTCGCACCGATGATCGAGTCGCAGCAGACCACCTTCCATGACTCGGCGAGCAGGATATCCTCCCTGCACGTCCACTTGATGCGCGGCTCGACGGGCGGCTTCGGCGCCGTCTTGGTCGGCCCCTTCCTGGAACGGCGGCCTCCTCCGCCATCATTGGCCGGTCCCTCTTCTTCCTGCGTAGGCGCCGTCGCGTCTCCTTCTTCCGCCTCCGCCTCCGCCTCCGCATCCTCTGTGCCAGCGCCAGACGCACCTTGACCGTAATCCCCGCCGCCCTGCGAGAAGAACTCCACACCGCCCAGCGAGAGGAAGCCCGGGCACGCCGCCGCCGCCACCGAGCCGGTGGTGATGATCTCCTCCATGAAGGGGCCGGTATCTTGGCCCAACAGGGACTGCGCGGCGAAGGGGAGGGAACGGCGCAGCGATGGCGAAGTTGCATAGCCCAGGGAGCCGACATACATCATCGGCGCATGGTGGGGGAAGGTGGTGTTGGGGTTGAAGCCACCATGGTCAGCGTCGGCGTACCCGGGGGAGTACTGGGGGGGCGCGATCCAGCGCGGCGACGGCGACGGCGAGGCGACGGAGTTCTGGCTCCAGCCGGCGAACTGCGGAGGAGGACGAGGAGAGAAGCCCGCGACCCTGCGCTTGGCCGGCGCCGGAGTTGGCGGCTCCTCCTGCTCCTCCACCTCTTCTTCCTCGTCGACGGCCTGGGCCTGGGCCTCCGCCGCCAGGTGCGCGGACAGCTCCCTCTGCCGCTGCACCTTCTCCCTCGTCCGGCGCTGAAGGTTCTCTTGTTTCAGGCGCGCCTCCTCGGCGAACCAGGTGGCGTTGCTCATGCCCGGCGGCTTCTCCTTCGGCGCCCTCGGCTTCCGCGGCTTCTTGCCGATCATGGAGGCGCCGACCATGGAGGCGGAGGAGGAGGCGGCAACGGCGACGGCGCGGGGGCCTGTGAATCGGGCGGGAGCCATGGCGGCCAGATCTGTGCAAATGGCGGGAACGGGGCGGGGGAGAGGTATATGTGGGGGAAAAAATGGAGGAAAGGGCCAAATTATGGAGGGAAATCGCCTTCCCTCGCCGACAAGCCTGGCCCGCGGACGCCTTTTGCCCCCCAGGCCGAACCCAGCAGGCTGGGTTTGGGCTGGGTTCGCCGGCGCGAAACGGCGCGAAAACCGGCGCTAAATCGACTTCCAGGGGGCCGGCTGGTGGATTTTCGTTACCGCCGGCGCTAAAAAGGCCTCCTGTGGGGCTCGGGGGGACGGCTGGAGATGGCCTTACCCCCAACAAAACTTCATTCACGACGAGAAAAAGAAAAAGAAGAAGAGAAGTTCATGAGATGAGGATAAACACGCCGCTAATGAGAAGAAGGATAATCAAGTGGCATGTCCTAATCGTGCATCACGACGCTAACCCACGCGCGGCTGCTGCTGCTGAAGCCACGGTGCACGCGACCCCACGGCACTAGCAGAAAGCAGAGCGGGTTCCCTGATCTTTGAAACACCACCACCCGCTTATAATAAGTGGTTAGATTAGATTAGTCTTAAAGGCGCCTTCGCCAACCTTGAATCCCTGATTCATCTTATCCGGTGTAAACAACAGCCGGAGCCACGGGGAAAGGCCGGGTTTGGATCAGGTAATTTTCTATGTGTAGAAGGACAAGAGTACATTCAGACCGGACGCTGGACGCCACCATTGCCGGCCACTGATCTTATCCAGTTTCTGGAGGTGGATAAACCGATAATCCAAGGACAGCACCATACAGTGAAATTTCCTGGCGTCACATGCACATGACTCGAAAGCTGGAACATAAATACTCATTTCCATTCGTTCCATATTATATGACTTTCATTTGTCAAAATGTGAATGTATCTAGACATGTATAGAACTATAGATACATCTACGTGTAGACAAATAGAAGTCATCTAATATAGAACGGAGTGAGTAAAAACTAAAGTGGTGATGCAGAAATACCACTGTCGGGGGAGTAGAGGCCAAGGGGATCAGATCAAACCGCCGTCAGTCGTAAGAGTCAAAAGAACGGGGATCACTCGTATCACTTACTAATAAGATGGTGGCAAACAAGTGCATCAATCAGAGTTGAAGCAGAGGAAGTACATACGGAAAGAGGTTCAGGTCGGATAATGCATGCTGACTGTTTGACTGACGTTAAAACCTAAATACAGTACGCAACAGCTTTATGTGGAATTGATGCAAAGGTTCACTAGTACCTATCAAGATGTTGAGCATGTTGAGCGCAAGCTATGCCTTGCCATCATTCTCAAGCAAGAAAAGAAGAGGAAAGGTGATTGAAAGAAGGCAACGTACGAATAGTCAACACTGCCCTCTAAAGAAAAGTCAACACCAATATCAGCCTCTCATTATTCCGAGAGTGGGGGCTGTGGAGAATTTTTTTTTTATTCTAAAATTAACAACCTATATTTGCGTTCTTGATATTGTTGAAGACTACTCCCTCCGTCCAAAAATAAGTGTCTTAGATTTGTCAAAAAGTGGATGTATCTAGGTTTCATGTCTAGATACATCCACTTTTGTGCAAACTTGAGACACTTATTTTTTGACGGAGGGAGTAGATAACAACATGAAAATCATAAAATGCGTACAGGATTGAGTAGACCGGACCGACAAATAATATGAGTAACACCGAATTGAGTATCATCTAGCTGCAATCTAGTGACGATATCTTGTTTTGACTATAGTCTAAATTTTAGCAAATCTGTCTTGCTGGTTGTTTCATCCACATCCTTCAATATGTATAGAACATTCAACTAAGAGCATACATGATACATGCGCTTACGTGTGAAATCTTCTTATAAGTTTTTTTAATAAAATTCTAGAGGTGACTGGCGAGGTTGGGTGTACCAAGCGCCTATCAAATCCCGGTTCACGAAATATGTCCGCCCTTACTTGCTAGACCATGTAAACATAGGTGGGGGAAACGAGCTAGCCGCTGCGGTGTTGCCAGCACAGGCGGGCGCACGAGTTTGAACATGACAAGATCCTTAGCAGAATAGAAAGAGGCGGGGTGGTGGGCGGGGTGCGCCTTTCCTCCGCTCTTTCTGTGGGTGGCAGTGCTCGTCCCGCTAAGGCGCTAACATATTTATTTTCATATTTACATAAATAAAAATAGCTTGGTATGGAAGTAATTAATGCATGAACGAAATGCACGACTTCCCTCTAGACCTAGCCGCCCTTGTACTGCGGGAAATTATTTGAATTCAATGACATACAAAAAATGTTCATATAAAATAAATGTATTCACGCTACTCGTGCAAGTGTATCCGTAGATTTAAACAGATATTTCGTGACATACGAAAAGCTACCAACATTTGTTTATACGTCATGTATTTTAAGACATATGTTCATGACAACAATAAAAAAGAAGTATACATGTGTTAACAATGATCATGTATCTATACAAAATATGTTCGTATCTGTGAAAATAAATGCCGATGGCTTGCAAAAATTATTCAGATATATTTGAATAAACATTTATATGTACTTGCCACACAGAAGAATAACAATAAGAGAAATGAAAACAAATGTAAATTAAAAATCTATAAATAAATAAAAGCAAAAGTAATACAAAATAAAATCAACATTGAAGGGGAAAAAGAACATGAAGAAAATAGGGAAAAGATAAAAATGACAGAAAATAGAACGAAAAGAGAAAAACTCAGCCGTAACAAGCCGGGTTCAATCGAATGGAGGAATGGGGCGAAGCGTTCAGGAATCAGGAGTACCGAGGATGGACCATGGCATTGGCAACGGACGGTCCCGATTGTCCCACCGACGTGCACGCACGGCTCTCCACCGATCGGCGGCCAACATTTATTTTCTGTCTAAATAATTATTTTATCGCGAAAAAAGTAACATTGTTTTCTCTCTCAGTTGAGCTATCGCCGTCAGTCACCACGTGTGGTTGCCGGCTCGCCGCCGCCACGGCAATCGTGCCCCTTCTTCCTTCTCCCCTTCCATCGTCACCACCATACACCACCCGCCTCCATCTCCGATCCTCTGATCCCCACCTCAACACATCCCAATTCCCAAGGCCAAGGGGAGAGAGCTAGCTAGAGATAGAGAGGCGGGGAGCAATGGCGGTGGTCGGCGTTCTCGCGCTGCAGGGTTCCTACAACGAGCACATCTCCGGTACGCGCCTCTCTCCGCGCTCGTGTGTGCTGGCAAGATGTTCTTTTACTGATTCTGTCGGTTGTCTGTCTGGGCAGCGCTGAGGAGGATCGGGGTGAACGGGGTGGAGGTGCGCAAGCCGGAGCAGCTGCAGGGCCTCGACTCGCTCATCATCCCCGGCGGCGAGAGCACCACCATGGCCAAGCTCGCCAACTACCACAACCTGGTAGGTTTTTGTGTATTCGATTCTCCGTGGATCATCATTCCTGAAGTTCCGTTTCTATCGTGGAAGTAGTACAGCAAAATTGGTTGGTACACCTCCTGAGTTTCCGTTTCTGTCGTGGCACATAGAGTAATCGAAAATTGGTTCATAAACTGAAAATGCAAAATGCACAACAATGTCACAAGATTGTATTCGTTGTAGGATTGTAGGGTCAGAAACTCTAGATTGAACTGATAAGATTATTTCTAAGTTATAGTTTGTCATACCTGAAAATTGATTAAAGTGAATCGTTTTTCTCTTGTGGGAAATCAAGTGGATCAGTAAACTGCAAACTAGGGAAATCAAGTGGATTAGTATGTTCATTCTGGACAATTCCCTTTTCATCACACTAAATAAACACTCTTCCAATCGTTGTGCATTCTACCTTGTTTCTGATGAAAAGTTTATTCAGTGCATCCTTGCATTGGTCAGAACAAAACCGAACTACATGGAAGGCTAATTTAGTTGCTCTTCTATGTTGCTGACTGCTGAAACTTGCACTTCTGAAAATGTTACTGCAATAGATTTTTTTTTTTTTTGCGATGAAGCAATTGATATTTCTGTTCTGCTAATAGTATTACGTTACATTCTCGTAATTTTCTACATTTTCCTGGACGTAGTTCTGGCACCGTACCCTGCAGCTCTAGCAGAGCAACTTGTAAAAAATACTACCAATGGCTTTCTGCCTTATTACTTTACAAGGCCCTAGGAAATGTGATTATCCTTATATCCTCATCTTCAATTATTGAGGAAGGATTGTACTAGCTTGTAGACATGTAGTCCAGTGCTGGCAACCTGAAAGGAAGAATTTTTTTCCCTTGGTTTTTTGCTAAGGAGTGTGAGTGTCTGACCAAGAACACCATCATATTTTGACTTGCCAGTGACCACTATATTTCTCCCTGTTGTTGGAAAGACTGCTAGTGAGTGGGACTATGGCTATCAATTTGCACTATTTCTACATTTTTACTTTTGACAGAGTCAGCTTGTTACACTTTCATTAATTTATTACCCTCTTAAATGTTCCAACATTTCATTTCATCTGCTTTGCAGTTTCCTGCACTTCGAGAGTTTGTCGGTGCAGGAAAGCCTGTGTGGGGAACTTGTGCTGGGCTCATTTTCCTTGCAAACAAGGCGGTAGGTATGTGGCTCACCAATCAGTAAATACTTTAGCTTTTCTTTTGGTGAGATTAATTGATGTAATGTCATGGTTATTAAATAATGTTACTTGTAGGACAAAAATTGGGAGGCCAGGAGCTTATTGGGGGACTAGATTGTACAGTCCACAGGAACTTTTTTGGAAGCCAGGTAACTTTGAGGACCATGCTGTATAGTTGATGGCTGAATTAGTTAGCAATATCATTGGAATTGTAAATCTTCGTAAGTTTCTGAGATAAATGTGGAATAGTGTGAACACCCGTTTTATTGCAAACTCTTCTCTTGCAGGTGAGAAGTTTTGAAACCGAACTTTCAGTGCCAGTACATGCAGAGATGGAGGGAGGTAGTCCTACATGCCGTGGAATATTTATACGAGCACCTGCTATCTTGGAAGTAGGATCGGATGTTGAAATATTGGCTGACTGCCCTGTTCCTGCCGGTACACCCAGCATTACAATAACGTCTGGCGAGGATGTCGAGGTTTGCTTGTTGCTCTTTTGAGTTTGATCATAATGTTGCAATATACTTCAACTGACAAAATTTGGTCTCTTCTGAAACAAAATAGATTTGTACGTCCAAAGTAAATGAATTTATAGGATTAGTGTGCTGGACACTACCGCTCTGCTCGTTTTCATCGAGGGACAACTTCTAAAGCTAAATTCCAACTAACATTTTGTCAAGGATTTATGTATTCAATTCCTTGCAGCTGTGATATGTATACCGTTTTTGTTGCATCAGACGTGTTTATTTGATTGTAAGTTTTTTTATTTTAATACCGAGATTATAAGTTACCTGTTTTCTAATTGAGGTACTTAGCTGAAAAAATGTTTTGGAAAATGCTAGTACATGAGTAGCTAGTACGGTGATGAATTCCTTGTCCAAAACATACTCAAGATTACTGCATCTCTTCCGTGCACTGACAAGCAATGCGTTACTCTGGCAGGAAGAAGTGTATTCCAAAGATCGGGTAATTGTTGCGGTACGGCAAGGGAACATCCTCGCCACCGCTTTTCATCCAGAATTGACATCAGACTCTAGATGGTAAGACCTTTTATTATCGTTGCATGCCATGTATTTTGGTTTGTCACTGCTAACTCTGAAGCCCATGTCTGCTCCTCGACAGGCATCGACTCTTCTTGGATATGGGCAAAGAGTCCCATGCAAATACCTTCTCTAGGCTATCCTCGAGAGACGCAGAAGGCTGGTCGAAGACTAGGCCTCTTGATCTACCCATTTTCGAGTAGCAGCAAACAGAAGAAGACCGCCAAAGACTGAAGAAAAAAGAGGATAACTACATTTTGACCATTCAGTTGGTGACAAGAAAGCAGCTGGGGACTGGGGTTGTGCTCAGCCCATATGACATTTCTGGTGTCAACTCTGTACCAATCAAAATAATGACACTGTCCCAAACATCTGTAATCTTGCTATTGGATGCTGGCCAGTTAAATACAAGTGAATACACACACTTCCTGCTGCTTTGTCTGTGCTTTTTATTCCAAGTCATTCTGGCTAAATGACCTCTTGGCTTACCAGATCACACCCAAGTGGAGGAATATATTTGCCTATAGCACTGTAAATTCAGCATGGAAACAGGGACTTAAACTGAAGTATTTTCTTGTAGAATTGGAACTAATTTAAATAGGAAACAGAAGTAGATGTCATGGCAAGACCACACTGCTATGGGCTAAGTAATTCCTGAAATCCTGAACAATAAGAAAAATATCTGACATTGCAGGAGACGACAGTGTTGACGACGAGTTCACCACCTGTCGCTTACTTCACCGTCACTCGCGTAGCGTACGCCGGCCGTAGCACGGCTGGGCTCGCTGTCGCTTCTACCCGCCGCACGCACATAGGTACGGCTCCACGGTACGAGGAAGGGCGGAGGGAGAACCAATCTGCCAATCAGAGTTGGCCTTTTGGCATGCTTGCACCTTTGCAGGGTTCAGGGTCTTCATGAGGCAGGCAGCCTTTCGGTTCAAGCAAGGTAAAGTTAACCGGCCCCTAGCTATTGCTACCGCGTTCTGCTTGTCTGCGGCAACGAGAGTTAACAACTAATGCTAATCAACCCCGTGTCTCCATCTCGCTATTGCTAATTGCTACCGGCTACATGTGCTTTCCTCTGCACACTTGAACTCGACGAACAGTAAACTGACGACTGCTGATGTGTGTTGACCATTAATTGGACATTAATCTGATGTTGGGATTGGATGCCGACATCACCCATATCTGAATCCTGTCCTGAAAAATACACGCACCAAACTTGTGTAGATCCGGTGAATGAAACGGCCACTGTCCCAGCGGTAACTGACTTATTTTCTCATGTGTCGTTTAACTGATTAATAAGCCATCCAAATAGCGTCTAACTTATATCCACCCAAGTCTGTGGCTAATGTCTTTGGCAATTGGCTACATGGGATAGATAAAAGGCTTAGAACGGTTATTAAGGTGGGAGCGATTGATGTTATATGGTCGCTTTGGCTTAGTAGAAATGACAAGGTTTTCAATGATAAAAATGTCTCTCATATGCAGGTACTCTACCGTTGCACAAGTATTCTCCGTACGTGGTCCACCTTACAACGTGTGGGACATCGAGACCTCTTTACGGAGGCGTGTGCACGACTGGAGGAGGTGGCAAGGGACATTTTCTCACAACATGGGTGGCCGCTTGATCACCGGATTGGACCTCCATAGGCCGTCGAGATTGGACATGACATAGGCGTTTTACATTATCTTGTTGGTTGTAATGCGTCTATTGTTGCACAACTGTTTACTTTCTATGTTGGATATCGGTTGTGTGCATTTTGGATGCAGAGGCCGGGTGTAATGCTTAAACAATTTAAGTAATAAAGCCCTTTATCTAAAAAACTGATTAATAAGCGACGCACAGTCATTTTCCACGTGTACTGGTCCAGCGTATAATGGCAGAATAGATCGCAGACCCTGGAGGTCGGCAGTGGCCTCAGCTAGTTCGGCGCTTGCATCAAACTTCATGGCCTCTACGTTCTTCCCAAAAGCTTGCATCGAAGTTCATGGCCTCTATGTTCTTCCCAACAGCTTTGCATCAAACCTGTTGCCGGTTTGGACCAGCTGCACGTTACTTCTCGCCTCACACTCCTAGAGCTCCGCTCCACACTAATTACAGGATCCGCCAATTGCTCCATGTCTCTTTTGTGTCTAGATAAGATAGCATCAACAATTTTGCTCATGACACGGAAGTTATATTTGGAGTACTTTCATCGTGCTAGCTATGGAGGTTAACGAATTTGAAAACCATTTTGGACCGAACAAGCCGAGAGCTGTAGTTTCGGGCCAAGCCGCCAAGGTCTCGGTCGGACGGCGGCTCGACCCCGCCGGCCATCGCGTGCTGTGCTCATGATACGATGACCCCTCGAGAATCCAACGGCCGTGCATCCTCCGTTCCGGTCCGCAGCGGCGCAGCCCACAAGGTTTGCCCACCGGTATCCTCCGAGTCTCCGACTCTACGGGCGCCCACCAGGCCACCACCAACCTCAACCTGACTCGCCAGTCGCCGACCGCCGATCGCCTACCATTACAATTTACACGAAGCCACGAACCCGCCATAATACAAGAAACAGAGGAAAAACACAGGCACACAGCCACATAGACTGAACCGGCGAAGGGAACACCGGTTTACTTGATTTGTGCTGCTTAATGGACACATTGGGAGGTTCAGATTATTCGGTACTGTGTATCGGACTACTCCAGTTTCGAACAAAAACTTGGCCAATAACTAAAGCACAAGGTATCATATGTCCACCATCAGTAGAGAACCCCAGGATGTCGATGTTTTTCTTTATTATTCAACAAAAAAAAACTCTGGCGACATCCACTACTAGTGGGCACATATTTGAAAACAAAGATATCGAGTACTTAGTAGTACTCTCTCTGTCTTTTAATGTAAGATGTTTTAACTTTTGTCAATATTCACATGCACACAAATGTATATAGACATATTTTACTCTATATGTTCACTCATTTAGTATGCATATAGACAACATGTGTAGCATCTAAAACATTTTATATTAAAAAACGGAGGGAGTAGTATTTTGGTTAATCGCCTAATAGAAAACTCTATGAATAGAAATTTGTACCCGCTTTCGTGAGATTCGTTTGCTAAACTTTTCAAGTGTTGGCTACATATCGAGATGTTTTGCAACAAAATACTAAGCCGTTTACCCCTACTAATAGCATTAACAATTAGTGTTTCTTTGATTCGTTGGATGCCAATAATACATCAATATGAAAAATATAGGATTTTTCTTTTGACGGGAACTTCGGCGAGAAAAGCCAGCCTGCACCATTTTCTTTTCATGTATTGAAAATTTTGGGATAAAAGAAACTAACTAACTAAACTAACAGAGCAAACAAGAAACAAAAGGGAGATCTTTGGGGGGGGGGGGGGGGGGGGGGGAGCTTTACACAGGGTGGATGAACACTAGGCGAGGAAGTTATAGGGATGAGGCCAGGTGGTATAGCATGATCCCCCCAGTTGGACATCATGTTCTTTGTCGTAGGAAAAGAAGCAACGGTGAGCCCAAGACATGAGGTCGTGAGAACAGCGTCTGAGCACATCTTTTGGATCTTCGTCTTCGTTGTTGAAAACCTTATTGTTCCGTCTTTTCCAAATGTTCCAGAGGACGGAGATGATGACAGAGGTTCGGACTTTGTTAGCGACTGAATGACCCAAAGGTCGATGACGTAGTAGCATTGATGGACGTCGACGTTCAGAGATGGTAGTGCATTCCATACGACCATACAACATAAACATTAGAATGCCCCTTAGTGTGCTATTTTCATTTATATGAAAGAGATAGTATGTACAAAAGGGGAGAGAGAGGGAGGGAGGGAGGGAGGGAGGGAGGGAGGGAGGGAGGGAAGGAGAGAGAGAGAGAGATTACAAAAGCACATCACAAATCTTGAAGGCTCAAGCTAATCCGTCATCCATGCCTTTAGCATGGCTTTTGGCACTATGCATAATTTGGGAGAGGTTTCTCTAGACATATCTAATATGTATCAAGATCTTTGTGAGCACTATCAACGTGGGAGAAGTATCTTTTTGTGGCATTCGGTTGTTCGGCCCCTTCTTATGTCATGGTCTTTTGCTTTATATAAGCGTAGGTCTTGGGAGACTGTGGGCCTCTTTGATTCAAAGGATTTGCATAGGAAATTTGTAGGAATCAAATCCTTTGAAATTTTTCCTATGTTGGTCATTTGATTCATAGGATTGAATCCTATAGGAAATTTTTCCTAGGGAATCCTTTGCGCTAGCTTTCATAGGAATTCTAACATCCACTCAAAGTTCTTTTTTATAATCCTTTACTTTCCTATGATGTAATCAAGCAAACTTTTGCGCATATCAAATCATGTAGGATTGAGGAAGACATGTCATCCCAACCCTACATTTATCCTATTACTGCGTTCCTAAAATCCTATGAATCAAAGGATCCTGCTTGGCGTACGGGGAGAGCTCCATATCTTGTATGTCAAGTCTTAGTGAGATCCTCCATATCTTGTAGTCTGGTATATGGTGTCTTGATTGTGTTTCCAGGTATTGCACGACAAGTTAGGTCGGTGGAGTCCCTAGATGGCCCCCGATAACCTTTAAACGACGTGGGATGGATGCAGTGCATGTGTGTATACTACAGAGACACAGGTTGATACCATATATCTTGGAAAGGTGCTCAATGATGGCGGTGTCAACAAACACATCTTTTGTTCAACTATCTTCATAGTTCCTGGCGTAATGACACCAAATGTGACAAATTAATTGCAATTTGCACACAAGAGAAGTGAAGATAAATGAAAATTATGAAAAACGGCCTAGGAAAGAGATTCACCTGCAACCTAGCAAAAACACGAGAGATCATAAGATAAGCATAACAAATATGACCAACTTTTTCTTCAACCGGGGGCAAAATCTTTGCCCCAATCTATTAATTAATAAGGAGTTTGATATAAAAAAGTAAAAACAAATTATTACAGCCGGACTACTTTCACAATATGATTTCACTCAAGCGCTTAGCCCCGGTGACGACCCAAAGTTTAGCCTCACTTTTAGTCTCTCCAAAATGACCATAGTGGGTGAATGCTTAGAGCATCTCCAACAGCGGCTGCAAAAACGCCGCGCGCGCGATATACCGGTCGTTTGCCGCGCGCGGGGCCGTTTCGCATGCTCCAGCAGACGCGCGAAAAGAACCGCGCGCGCGATAACCGTCCAGCGCGCGGGACGAAGCGGTACCGTCAGCGGTTTATTTGCGGCCTGCCGTCCAGCGCGCGGGGAAAAGAAAAACGCGCGCGAATCCCCCAACTGCCGCTGAAATCTCCCGCCGCTCGCGCTCTCTCTCCCGCCCTCGCCCCTCCCGCGCCGCCGCCCGCACCTCTTCCCCCATTTTTCTCCTGCGACCCAGCGCTGCCGCCGGCGCTCCCGCCGCTCCTCAGTGCGCCGTCGCTTCTATGGACGCGCGGACTTCGCCGCGGCGTTGATTTGGGCGCCGCCGTCACCGACGCCGCCGAGGCTTCCGCCGTCCCTCGGCAGCGCGTCTTCGCCGCCTCGCCGTCACCCCTCCGCCGCCAACTCGCCACCACCCCTTCGCCGACCGAGCGCGCAGAAGCTCCACCGAACAGCGCAGGGCGGCCGGCTGCACCTCCGCGCTCGCAAGGTGTTTGAGAAAACAGTTGCAAGGTATGAATTCGGTGTAAATTTGCTAAACGAATTTTGTGCATTGCTAGTTTGTAGTTTTATAGTAGATTGAATTAAATTTTGTAGATGAGTAAATCATTCGATTCTTCCGACAAAGAATTCGATATTCAAGAGGAGGAGGACATTGCAATGCTCCTAGCTATCCATGCTAACAAAAAAACCGAAGCATGGTGGTTCAGTTTTCGGTCGTCAGAAATTAAGGAGGGAGAGGATCGAGGCTGACAATAGATTGATGAGACACTATTTTGTGGATCATCCCATATACCCGAGTCATATTTCCGGCGCCGCTTTAGAATGAGCATGGAGTTGTTCAGGCACATTGCGGAGAAATTGGTGAGGCATGACCGGTTTTTTCAGCAGAGGAGGAATGCCGCCGGAGAGCTCGGGCATAGCACCTTTCAAAAGGTGACCGCCGCTTTACGTATGTTGGCATACGGTATTCCGGCGGATTTAGTTGATGACCACTTGGCCATGGGTGAGAGTCAAGCCATCATGTGTGTCAAGCGGTTTGCAGTTGGAGTTGTGCAAGTTTTTGGTACAGAATATTTGAGAGCTCCCAATGCTGCAGACACGGCTAGGCTTCTGGAGCACAACGCCGCTCGGGGGTTCCCAGGTATGCTTGGCTCTATTGATTGTATGCACTGGAGTTGGAAAAACTGTCCCGCGGCTTGGCATGGACAATTCCAAGGCCACAAAAAAGATTCAACTATAATTCTTGAAGCGGTGGCCGATCATGAGACTTGGATTTGGCATGCTTTTTTTTTTGGTATGACCGGATCTCTCAATGATATCAACGTTGTTCAACGGTCACCACTCATGAATAAGATTGCAAAAGGTAAGACTCATCCGGTGGAGTTTGTAGCAAATGGACATACATACAACTATGGCTATTATCTTGCGGATGGCATCTACCCAAAGTGGCAAACATTTGTCAAGCCGGTTAAGAATCCGGAAGGTAGAAAAGAGCTTGATTTCCACAATGCTCAAGCGGCGGCTAGGAAAGATGTGGAGAGAGCATTTGGGATTTTGCAAGCCCAATTTGCTATTGTCAGAGGGCCGGCTAGATTTTGGGATCAAGACATGCTTTGGTACATCATGACCGCTTGTGTGATCATGCATAACATGATCATCGAGAATGAGCGGGGGCAAGATTTAGACTACACCCACTATGAGTTGATGGGTCATCCCGTGCGAGTGCGGAGGAGGGCGGAGAGGGTGGCCCGGTTTGTTGCATCTTATCATGCCATTCGACGCAATGAAACGCATAATGAACTTCAAAAAGATCTAATCGAGGAGTGGTGGGCATGGAATGGGCAACAATGAGTTGGTGAACTATGCATTCTATTGTTGTATGAACTATTTATTGTTGTATGAACTATTTATTGTGTGATGAACTATTTATTTGTGTTGTAATAATTAAACTATTTATTGTTGATTTATTGTGCGTATGTTTGATCTTCTTGGTTGTATGTTGAAATAAAAATCTTGTTTGTGCTTGCCGCGCGCGCTGCGGTTTTTTGGCGTCTGCTGGAGCGCTGCGTTTCGGCGCGCTAAACTATAGCGCTGCTGGAAAAGCAAAACCGACGCCCCGCGCGCAAAAACGCCTTTTTGGCGCTGCAAAGAAAATATAGCGCGCCGCGCCGAAGCGCGTCTGTTGGAGATGCTCTTATTACGGAAGACTTGGACATTTATTTCATTCCAAACTTCACAAGAAATGAGCAAAGTGAGGGGACCAATTGCCTTGCGGTTTGCGGTCATGCTAATCTACCAACTTTGGAGAAATTGGGTCGACCCAAGATGGAAGTCGACGGTGTGAAGCTCAAGCCAATCTTTGAAAAGACCCCAAATACTAATGGTGTCGCGACAATTGACGAGTAGGTTAACCGGCGATTCCGTGAACATGTTCTGTCGGAGGCGCTGTTAGGGGCTACCGTAATACCGTTGGAGTTGGAGGCTGTTTTCGGGGGCCCCGGTCCTTAAGGACCTCCGGTGTATTTAGCTCAAAACATAACGTTGATCATCGGAAAATATTCAATCAATGGTGAATTAATAATTGAAGCTATAACAAAAATCTAGGAGAGCAGGACACGGCCGTCAACGACGACATCACCGGCTGTCGCTTGCTTAGCGTCACTCGCGTCGCGCACCTCGTCTCGCTGTCACTCCTCCCACTCGCCGCACTCACAAAAAGGACCCGTTCACCTTCCACGTACGGCTCCACGGTTTGAGGACAGGCGGAGCAGATTTGGCCCGTACGCACGCTTGCACTGCAGCTCTCCACCACACCATGGTATTTCTCCAACAAAGTGTAAGTGGAAGGCAACCTTTCGACTCCAACAGGTAAAGTATAAATCAGCTTCGAGCAACAACGAGAATTAACAACTACCGCTAGTTACCAACTCCATATCTCCAATCACTTTAGCTAGCGAACGGATCTGTGCTTTTCTTCCTCTGGTTTCCGTCAAATGACAAAGGAAGGAAAAACATATGCATGTGCGCCCTAGCTTGAGCTTGTGGCCTTTGTCTGCTCGAACTTGAGAGCTTGATTGGTGTAACCAGAAATAGGGGTTGCATTCGTTCGTGAATTTGGTTCCGGTGAAGGAGAACTGTGGTGTTTTCGTCTACGCACTTGGGCTGGTGCATACATGCACAGTAGACTGACTGACTGCTGTCGTCTCGACCGTCAGCTGCACAATACTGTGCTCGGTTGGGAGTTGGGACCTGGACGCCGACATCGCTTCATATCTGAAAAACCCTGTCCTGGAAATAGTATACGCGCCAGACATGAGTAGATCCAGTGAAGGAAACGATGCAAAAAAAATAGCACTACGCGCGAAGTAGTACCAATCATTTCGACCGTTGTAAAAACAGTCATTCCATGATCTACTACTGTATATCCACTAAGCTGCAGGCTGTACGATTCTGAATTTCTGATAAACGGATACTCGGTATATCGAGTAGACAAGTTCCACAACAATTTTCGTCCGCGTGTGTGACTGTCACAGAGAGCAGAACTCGTGGTCTTGATCCGGGCGTGGCGTGGCCGTGCAACACCACTACAGGAGTAGGCGGAGGAGAAGGAAGACACTGTCTGTAGGCTGTAGCTTGGGCCAAGTTCTCGGCCGGCGGCTCTACCGCGCCGTCCGTCCACCGCGTGCTGCCATGGCTGACCCCTCGAGAATTCAACGGCCGCGTATCTCCGTTGCAGTCGGCAGCGGTGCAGCCCACAAGATTTGTGCGTACGTAGCCACCGGTATTTTCCGACTCTACGGGCCGGGCGCCCACCGTAAAACCTCAACCTGAAACGCCGGTTGCACGTACGAGCTCACAATCTCACATAGACAAGGCCGGTTTCCATGGCCTGTGTTGCTCCATGCTTCTGCTACGTATACGTGGTTTCGCAGGAATTAGTTCTAGGCGCAGCAAACACTAAGGTCAGAAGTATGGTCTACTCGATGTATCTACCTATCGCAGTCAAGCAGTGCAGCCGAGCAGGGGGCAACTCAAGTTCGATATAAAACTAAAACCACTCATGCTCACTCTACTGACTGGAGAAGGTTGAGAGCACACCAGATGTATCCACTGTTTGGCCTTAAAAAAATGATATCCACTATCTATTAGGTAGATAGATCGGCAAATAGAAAACACTATCACCAAAAATCTATAACCGCTTCTGTGAGATCCGTTGGCTGAACATTTGAAGTGCTGGTAAGCTTTTAGTCCTTTTTGGATCTGGATAATGCTACTTGCTGTGCAACTCTCCTTACAAAATTACCAACATGGATGATGAGATAACCTTTTTCAATCAAATACATCGTTAAACTGTTTAATCATAACAAGTACCCCCTTCGTTTTTTTAATATAAGATGTGTTTAGGTGGTACATATGTTGTCTATATGCACACTAAAATGAGTGAACATGCACACAAAAATGTGTCTACATACATTTATGTGCATGTGCATGTGAACAAAACCTAAAACATCTTATATTAAAAAATGGAGGAGTAACAACCAAAACATAAATGAGTACAAGCCAATTGAATGCTCCGACGTGTTTGCGTGTGTGTTTCCAATAAGATGAAGTGTGTAAAAAAAAAGTGTGTATACTTACATAAACGGCTGAGTAAAGCTCGTCAGAAGCGGCTAAGCAAGGCTTACCTACATTTGTTTGATGCGGGTGACTGTACACCCTTAGCTTGCAACTTTTTGAAATCTTCTCGGAGGATAACACTTTTAACAAATGGTATCATGAAGGCCGCCTGCACGTAGCTGTCGATCGTCCCACTAGCTGCAAAATCTGATGACTGTTTACAAAGACCGTTGTATACTCACTCGTAATTAAGCCAAGTGAGTTTTTTGTATGTGTGTGTATTCTCTTGGCTGCAATGCGCATCAATACATGTATATGCATTACCCAACTTTTTTGGAAACACGCAACAGGAGGAAATACGTGACGTACATGGCGTGGCTTGTCGCGGACGCGTCTCACAGCTTTTTCCCAGTTACAACAACCAATAATGTCACGCGCTCCGACGATCGAGCACCCCGTCACGTGAGATCCTCCAAATATCTAAACTGCCTCCATCAGCCTCTTCTGCTACTAGTGTGCTAGCTACCGGATGCTCGATCGGCTGAGAGCCTGAGCAAGCTCACGTGAGCCTCTGTGTCTAGGCGATCTACCTAGCTAACCTCTGGGTGGCGTGTTGCGTGGTCAATCAAAAGCAAAGTATTTTTTTTAAATGATTTTTTTTTAAATGGCGCTTAAACAAATTTTCATCTATTAGCAACTGCAAAAAAAACTAACCTGATCTGTCCCCTCCCAAAACGTCACACTAAAAGGTGTTTTGAAAATCTAACAGCCTCTAAAAATCTCAGAAACATCATTCACTTAGGCTTATCTTAAAGTGCAAAACGCAGAAAATTCTAAGTTATTTTTAATAATCCATTTGATATGACGTTCTTCAATCTCAAAATCCCTAGGAATCTCATAATACGCCAATTGATATGGCGTTTCTCAACCTTAGTGCCTCTGAAAATCTCATAATACGTCAATGCGAATGGCGTATTCTGAGATTCTTAGACACACTGAAATTGAAAAACGTCATATCAAATGGTTTATTTCAAATCAGTTAGAATTTTTTTGCATTTCGCGGTTTCAGACAAGCCAAGGTGAATGGATTTTTTTTTAAAGATTCTCACAACCTCAGAATTTTTCAGAACGCTAGAGCGAAGGGCGTTTTGGGGAGTAACCAGACCTAACCGGATTTTTTTTGCAAAGCCATTCGGGCATGTAAAATGGTTGATATGACTGTCTAATTGAACACACACAAAAATAGAACAATGAAGATCAAACACACATCAATAAATCAACAATAAATAGTTTAATTATTATTACAACTCAAACAAATAGTTTATCATCAATACAACAAATAGTTCATCAACAACAACACTAACATACAACGAACATACAAGATCAAACTAGTTTTGTTGGCCCCTCCATGACCACCACTCCTCGATGAGATCTTTTTGAAGCTCATCGTGCGCATCGGCTTGTCGAATGGAATGATAAGAGACAATAAAACATGCCACCCTCTCTTCCCTCCTCCGCACTCGCATGGGACATCCCATCAACTAATAGTTAGAGTAGTCTAAATCTTGCTCACGCTCATTCTCGATGATCATGTTATGCACGATCACACAAGCGTTCATGATATACCAAGTATATGTTGATCCCAAAATCTAGCCGTTACTCTCACAATAGTAAATTGGGCTTGTAAAATCCCAAATTCTCTCTCCACATCTTTCCTATCCGCTACTTGTGGAATCCGTGTCATGAGTTGTGACCATTGAAGAACATTGATATCAATGCAAGACCAGGGTATTCCGAAAAAAGCATGCCAAATCCAAGTCTTATGATTGGCCACGGCTTCAAGGATGATTGTGGAATCCTTTTTATGGCCTTGGAATTGTCCATGTCATGTCGTAGGACAATTCTTCCAACTCCAATGCAATGCAATCAACTGAGCCAAGCATACCTGGAAACCCCGAGATTTGTTGAACTCCAAAAGCCTAGCCGTGTCTCGAGCATTGGGGGCTCTCAAATATTGCTCACCGAACACTTCCACAATTCCAACTACAAAGCGTTTGACACACTTGATGGCTTGACTCTCACCCATTGCGAAGTGGTCATCAACTAGATCCGCCGGAATACCGTATGCCAACATATGCAAGGCGGCGGTCACATTTTGATAGATGTTATGCCCATGTTCTCCAGCAGCATTCCTTCTTTGCTGAAAAAACCGATCATGCTTCATCAAACACTCTGCGATGTGTTTGAAGAAGTTGATGCTCATCCTAAAACGGCCGAAAATAGCGCTGGGGTATGTGGGAGTCTCCACAAAGTAGTGCCACATCAATTTGTTGTGAGCTTGGATCCTTTCCCTCCACAACTTCTCTCGACCGAAAACCGAACCACCTTTCTTCGGCCTTTTATTCGCGTGCATAGCCAATACCAATGCTATGTTCTCCTCTTCGTGAAAGTCTCCTTCATCGGAAGGATGAACTCATGTACAAACATAAATTCAGACTAATTAAAACTGCCAACAACACTCACAAAATCCGTTTACAAACACAGCATCGGCGGCAATACATACCTTGCAATGGTTTTTTCAAACACCTTGTGTGCGCCGAGTTGCTTGACGGCCGACGGGCGCCGGTCGTCGGGCTTTTCAGTGCGCTGGAGCCGGCTGCGGCGAGCTGGAGCGCCGTTTTTGGCCTCCGGCACCCAAAAACGACGGTTTTTACGCGTGCAGCATATATAGCGCGACTGTTACAGATGCCCTAAAAGATCACATCTTAGTTAAGAGAAGGCAAACATCTTTTCTCCGTTTCTCTCTGTTCCAAATTATCGCTAAGATACCGCTGTTGTAGTGTTGTACATGCCCTCAGTATCTGAAAGTTTGCTTAGAACTCACTCTCATTTAGAAAGAAAGATTACTCACGCAAGCGACGGCACGGTCCAGCGGCGACCGACCGTGTACGTGCACCGTATGCAGACCGTGGTATGGTAATTGAGTGCCGTCGCCTTATCGTGGGCTAGGTCAAGGCGTGCTGTCTCTGTGTGCGCAGCACAGCACACCGATCGAGATCCAGTTGCGCATTAAAAAAAGGACAGGACTAGGCGTCCCCCGGGGGATCTTTCCGTCCGATCCCCCGGGTCGCCAGCCCGACACGTGTCCACTAAACATAGGCTAAATCCCGCTTTTGCTACAAAACTCCCGATTTTTGCTGCAAATCGTCCCGCTTTTGCTGCATTGTAGCAAAAAACGGTTCGTACACAGAACATGAAAAGAAAATTCTGGCCTCGCCGGAGACCTCACCGGATACCTCGCCGGACACGTGGTAGCAAAAAGTTTATGCTATTGTAGCAACAAAAAAGTTCGATTGTAGCAAAATCAACTTCGCCGGAGACATCGCCGGAGACTCTCGCCGGAGACATCGCCGGAGACCTCGCCGGAGATATAGTAGCAAATTTTTTGATCTATTGTAGCAAAACCAGATAACAATAGTAGCAAATTTTTTGATCTATTGTAGCAAAATCAACTTCGCCGGCCGGAGACATCGCCGGAGACTCTCGCCGGAGACATCGCCGGAGACTCTCGCCGGAGACATCGCCGGAGACCTCGCCGGAGATATAGTAGCAATTTTTTTGATCTATTGTAGCAAAACCAGATAACAATAATAGCAAAAATAAAGTTATATTGCTACATGTGGCAAAAAAATGAGACTTTTTTTTTGCTACCGTAGCAAAAACGAAATCTGGGGGACTATTTTTTTGACCGAAAAGTTTTTGCTACATGTAGCAAAAATGGGGATATTTTTTTGCTACCGTAGCAAAAGCGGGATTGTGGACAGAAAGAGGGGACACGTGGTTGGTGGGGGACCCGGAGGATGGGAAGCTCGGATCCCCGGGTGACTACTATACTTTTCCTTAAAAAAAGCGTCCAATCCCCTCTCTCTCCCACACGGTGGGCGGGCCCGCCTGTGGCCTGCTCTGCGAGTCTTCCAGCGTTCGAGCCAATGGAGGACGCCGGACGGCCACCGTGTGACCGGCGGTCTCCGGTGGCTCCGGCCAGCAGCGACCGATAAGGCTCGCTCCCCGACACGCACCCACCACGGCCACGTGACGGTTGCATCTCGCTAAGCTCGGATAGCCGTGTGGCTGGCCACGACACCAACCTTTTGTATAAATATTTACATTGCCTCCTCGGGATCCCGAATAATTCGCACTCTCCACGCTGCTTCTCACTTTTTCAAGGATCCCAAGCGGCCATCCCCTCCCCGCAGAACAGGGAAATCTTCAGTCAGCGACACAAGGGTTTTAAAACATGGTTGATCTGGTCCTGGATTGATTTGATGCGAGCCTCGATTGGGTTTTCTCCGGTTGGTGGTCGGAAGTGTCTGAGATCGGCAGTAGGAGGATGAGCTTCAGCGTAGCCGGCATGGAGGAGGAGCGGGGAGCGGCGGCGGCGGCGGCGGAGATCCGGGGCCGTCTCCCCGCGGAGGTGAACTGGGAGATGCTAGACAAGTCGCGCTTCTTCGTCCTCGGCGCGGCACTCTTCTCGGGCGTCTCCGCCGCGCTCTACCCGGCGGTCGTCGTCAAGACAAACCTGCAGGTAGCCCCACCCCCACAGGCCGCCACCGCCACCGCCCGCGCCATCCTCTCCCGCGACGGCCTCCGCGGCTTCTACCGCGGCTTCGGGGCCTCGCTCGCCGGCACGGTCCCGGCGCGCGCGCTCTACATGGCGGCGCTGGAGGCCACCAAGAGCTCCGTCGGGTCCGCCGCCGTGCGGTTCGGTGTCTCCGAACCCGCGGCCTCCGCGGTCGCCTCCGCGGCCGGGGGCGTGTCGGCCGCCGTGGCGGCTCAGGTCGTGTGGACCCCCGTCGACGTCGTCAGCCAGCGGCTCATGGTCCAGACCTCGGCCAACCGCCGCTACGCCGGCGGCGCTGACGCGTTCCGGAAGATCCTCGCCGCCGACGGCGTGCGCGGCCTCTACCGCGGCTTCGGCCTCTCCATCATCACCTACGCGCCCTCCAACGCCGTCTGGTGGGCCTCCTACGCCATGGCGCAGCGCTTCGCGTGGCGCGTCGTGGGGGCCGACCGCTCCGAGAGCTACCCCGCCCTCATGGCCGTGCAGGCCTCCAGCGCCGCTGTCGCCGGGGGTGCCGCCGCGCTCGTGACCATGCCGCTCGACACCGTCAAGACGCGGCTGCAGGTCATGGAGACCGACGGGGTGGCGGCACGGCCGACGCTCGGGAGCACCATGCGCGGGCTGCTCAAGGAGGGCGGCTGGGCCGCGTGCTACCGCGGGCTCGGGCCAAGGTGGGGCTCCATGTCGCTCTCCGCGGCCACCATGGTCACCACGTACGAAGTTCTCAAGCGCCTCTCCGCCAAGGAGGGATCCTTGGGCTAGATTCATCCTCCTTACCCGCTGCGTCGTTCATCAGCTCGCACTGATCTACTACCAGATTAGGCTCGAAGGGAGATCGATCGATCCGTGAAGGAAGGTGCTGGCCCGTTAATTAGTTAGGATTCTTGTACATATGCTCAAGATCTTTCGTTTCCGTTTGTTGATCTGGTGCTATAGAGGGGGAGAACGAGCACTAGAAGGGGCTGGGTTTTTAGGATGCCAAATTTTGGTGGGTACCAATGCTGCTGCGGCGGCTTCCGATGATGATGATGAAAATTAGCTTACATGAAACTTGTTATGAACTATCTTCGTGTTCATCTGTACATATGCTAGTACCTGCTTTGTTAATTATGTCAATGAAAACCTTGTTTGCCTAACTAGTAACTGCCCATTCTCTGTTCACGTGCACAGTGTTAGCTTCATCACTATCATGGCTTTGCTTCTTGGAATGAGGTGACTTGCTGTGCATCTGTGGCCGCTTCTTTTTGAGCTTTTTTTATCAGTTTCTTCGTATCGCGGAGTAGTAGGTTTAGTACAGTGAGAGATGCAACCTTGCCAGTTCATGAGCTTCCTGTTCCCATCGAATGATACCTATCTCAAGTGAAAGTCCAACGATCCTATGCCGTGATGCGCATGAGTTGCACAAAACACTATACGACTCGAAAACAGTTCAAGTTGTTTACCCAAGAAACAGACAGTGCCTTCATGTTTTCTACTACAAGTTGAATTTTTAAACAGGTAGCGAGCTTTGTAGAAAAGTATAGGTAACAGCAATGCAAGTGGAAAAAGGAGCAGAGTGTAGACTTTGAAGAGCTGTAAATATCACGGATGGTAGGTGGTGATGTGAGCGAGACGTGCAATTCTGGATATGATAAGCAGGCGAACACATATCAATTCATTTTTTTTTCTTCTTGTTGAGAACTACACATATCAATTCTGCTCCCCTGTTTTCGAACACAGAATTCTCCCCCTAGTCATCTCGAAGAATTCTCAAAAAACAAGCCACAGCAGTACTACTACTACAAGCAGGACGACGGCGACAGCGTATAGATATACATAATTTCTGAACAAAAACGCGCTAAATAATACTCCAATTCGCATGTCGTGCCACCACGGAAAGATGAAAATTCGCGTGTCGTGACCTCGACAGAGAAAATGGCAACTCGCGTGTCAGAACATCAAATGAAGACGAGGGGCAGGTCGCTTTAACCGCCGTGGGCCGCGCGGCCATACCGGGGTGGTGTGGTGTGGCCTCTGCCGGCTGGTGTCCACGTCCAAAAACGTCCCGGATCGGGTTTGGTTGGTGGTGCGGCGGGCCCCACCGTACCCCAGCGCCACTTTTGTCCGCTCTTGACCACATCTCGTACGTTCCGGTACAGTGAACAAATGAAATGGATGGATGGATGGCTCGATTGATTCTGATTCGTCCGGTTGATTCAGGATGCGATGCCTTTCCGCTCCACTGTTGTTTCGCGTGCTCGCAATCAGGAGCCTGCACATACATGGTTTTGGTGTTTTCTGCCCTTCTGCCCGGCCGGCGGCAATCGAGCTTGTTCCCAACGCCGTTTCTGCTAAAATACATGAGTGATTCAGGCTGGGAAAGCTGCGGCTTGAAGTGGTTTTTTTTTGTGCGGGTTGTGCCCATTCCCAGCCTAAAGTGGAGAAACCATGTTACAAATCCGCCCTAGTTTGTACTCTGACTGAAATAGAATGCTCTGTGTTGACCTATAATTATTACACTGATGAGCGCCTTGCTATTGGATATGAACACAGCGTGCATCTTCTCGTACCAGAACACAAACTCAGTTTTTAACTGTTGCGAGTAATATATTGCTTAGCTCGTACCAGAAAATTTGAGCTGCAGCTTGGTCATGTTCATTTGTTATGTCTGTTTTGTCAAACGCAAATGTCCAGCGCAAGGCGCGCAGCTAGCTATTCAGCTATTCAGCTGATCGAAAACCAGCAGGCGCGCAGATATGCAGAAACCACGGGCTGAACCCGCGGGTTCGATCCATAACTTCCGTCTTGTGCGGTGCGGGTGCGGCCGGAATCACTGCGCGGTGCGGTGCGGTGCGGATATAGGAAATTCATTTTTGGTGCGGGCCGGACTGGGTTATTGAGGCAATAGTAGTCGGTTTGGGCTGGATTAGGTGCGGGACTCGGCCCATTCCCAGGCTGCAGAGTGATGACCAACCAAGTGGCCCAATAGAGTCTGTTTTCCCCAGTTTAATTTGCTACCAGATACTCCTAATTAGTAATGACTGCCATGGCTAGCGACGAGAATGTAGATACTCGCTCTGTTTTTATTTACTTCACGTTCTGGTTTTAGTCAAAGTCAAATTTGTCAAATTCGACAAAAAATCTGGTAAAAAGATATCAATATCCATAATACCAATACATAAGTATGAAAATACACTTTATGATGATTCTAATACTATAGATTTTCTATTGTAGATGTCAATAGTTTGTTCTAAATATTTGGTTAAACTTGGCAAAGTTTGACTTTGCCTAAAACCAGGACGCAAAGTGAATAAAAACGGATGGAGTACAATGGATGCAGGTTTTCAGACATGACAAGTGATTAGCTCCTAAGAGCATCTCAAAGAGCTTACCCATAATTTGGGTAGTCAAATTGGATATGAGTATAGGAGAGAGAAGGTATGGGTAAGCAAATTTGTATTGCCTTTTCAAGCGTACCCAAATCTGATACCCAAATTTGCATTTTACATGTGGGACCCACATATCAGTGGGTTAATCCTTTTTTTCCCTTTTCACCTCTCTTCTTTCTTCCTCCTCCCGTCCCACCCCCACCTCCCTCTCGGCGCCTCCATCCCCGCCTCCCCCTGTGCGCGGCCACCAGCGCCCAGCCCAGCCGCCTCGCCTAGCCCTACCGCCCTGCTTCCCCACGGGCAATTCTGACCCGGCCGTGGCCGCCGTCCCTCGGGCTTCCCCCCGTGCAGCTCCGACCCCATGAATCACACGGGACGGGCCGTGAATCGAGTTGGGGCTCCGGTGGCGGGGAATTTTGTCAGCGGCGCGAGTCCTACCCTCCACCCTCTCCGACGGCATTGAGTGGTAGCGGGGGGCGATTGAGGCCGGGAATGGCGGTGTGCAGAACCGGAAAAGGGCGATGGGGGTGCGGATGGGGTTGGGGCGGCGCGTCGGAGGTCGCCGGTGACGTGAGGGCGCCGGAGCCGGCACGACTCACAGCGGGAGAGCGTGCTCTTTCACGACAGTTGCCTTCCCGCCTTAGTTTTATCCTACGTGGAAGTTATGGCAATCCATATTGGCTCGGAATACCCATATATACCAATTATTGGCCAAATTATGTGACCCAAAAAAATAAGTTGGTTGAGGACCACTTATGGCTAGGCCAGCGCTAGGAATCAGTCAGGTGTAGGGAGGCTTCCCTACAGCCTCCTTCGGAGCCGTCAGATTCACTTAAGTGAAACGATCTCGGGCGTCCGATCTATGTAGCAAAAACGTTTCGCGTGTAGCACTTTGTGTCTGTGAATGTAACATTGCATGTAGCAAAGAAAATTCAGAAAATGTTGCGTTTGATAAATGTAGCAAAAAAAATTCAAACACAACATTTTATTTATCGCATGTAGCACCGTGTGTAGCAAAAAAATTCAGATGTGTAAAATTTACGATGGTGTAGTAAAACATGGTGTAGCACTTTGAACAATGTCATGTAGCAAAAACCAACAAGCTATGCAACAAATCCCTATCTGTTGTAGCAAAACATCAATAAAGCGTTATTTTCGCAAAAATCAATGTAGCACTTTGCTCGTGCTTACACAACAAAAACGATATAGTCATGTAGCAAAAACGGAGACTACATGCCACATCAAAAAATCCCCAAAGCTAACCTCCACTGTTGGTCATGGAGGCACCGCCATGGCCGATTTGAGCTCGCCGACCACAATTTCCTCATGCTAGAGGTTCGTCTCAAAACCATCTCGACCAAATTAGCTTGTGGTCGTCCTCTTCCATACGTCCGGCTGCCGGCCTTGTGTGTGGAGGTGCTGACATGGCGTCCATGGCGAACCATCCATGGCGAGATCTGCTATGGCAAGGCAACCGGCGAGGGAGGAGCGGAGGCTCAGCATGGACCAGCAGGAGGAGCGGCGCACACGGGTCGGTGGGGCTACTGCTGCGCTCGACGGCGCTACTTTGCGGAGAAGGAGAGTCGGGCACGAGCACCAACCTCGCCGGCCGGAGCTTGGCGGGACGCGGCCATGGCCGTTGCGGGCAGTTGCGGCCGGAGCTAGGGGAGAAGGCGGCGGAGGGGCGAGCGCCGCGGCGGCTCCTCGGCGAGCAGCAGGACTGCGCCGTGTCGGTACCCATCCGTACCCTCCCTGGTTTTTCTGGATGGAGGAAGAAGATAGGGGAACGCTCCGCGGAGACAAACCGACTGATGCGTCAGTCGGTTGTAGAATAGTGTTTTCCTTATGGCTATGCTCTTGGAGATTTTTTTTTTGCCCCCAATCCCCAAAAAAAATAGCTCTTGGGTATTGAGGAAAGATATGGGTAAGCTCTTGGAGATGCTCTAAAACAGCAGTGGCATCAAGCAGCTGACCGTTGACATGAATCATTCAAAAGTGCTGGGAAGAAAAAGCATAATAACTGAGACCAAGAGCGAGTCAACAGAACATCTCTTGCACGTTTGCTGGTGGCGTAGATCCTGGTCGATGATCGTCACCTTTCCTCACTGCATGGCTCCCTAGTCCCTCCCAGCGTCTTGGAGCTAGCCAACGACAGCAACATCGCAAGACAATCGAGCAACAGCGAACTCCCTCCAACGTATCACTGTCACGGAATTACACGCACTAATTCCACAATCTCTAACATATCATGACACACCCTTAAATTCCACGGTGCGCTTTTTCTCCCATTCATTCCACCGGTGTTGATGCCTGGCCAATGTCTATCAGGCACTAATTGCACGGCTTAATGGGCCGTGCCAAAATTTTCTCCGATGAAGGAAGCTGACTTGAGGCAGTAATAATGTTACTCTTTGCTTCTTCGTGTGTAAAGCTAGACAGTGATTTGTCGAGAACTTGTCTGTGAAAAAATGATTAGAAGGGTGGTTGTATCCAAGCCCATCAGAGTTCAAACCCTAGATTTGGCGCTGGTGTTTCTCATTTAAGGCGGAATATTCTTCAGTGGGAGGCGACGTTCCCGTCGACAGCGAGGCGCCCATGGTGACTTCGTCAATCTCAAAACTCGACCCGCCGACTTGGTATCTCGAAGGTGCTCATAGGGGTAGGGTGTGCGTGCGTGTGTTCCGATGTATGAGTGTGTGCACGTGTATATGAGCATCTGCGTTGTACAGTGTTTCGCAAAAAAAAAAAGACAGTGATTTGTCTGCTGTTGTGTAAGCGCCGAGAGTTTCCCCGCAGTGACCGCGATTTGGAATTAGTTTGTGGATTATGGCTCCTAGTAGGCCGGAATGTGTCCTCTAGAATAATCCAAGTGGACAGAAGAATATAGCCGTAGTTCAGTTTTAGACTCCAACTTTGGAGGCGATAAAAAAAAGCAATGCGTATAAAAGGCACAATGTACCGCGTGCCAAGTGTTGTCGGCAAAATTTCAAGCAATGGAATACAATCAACTTGCACTAGTGCTCTCTCTAGAAAAATGCCCTATGCGCTTGAAAGAAGAAGTGAAACAAAAGGACACATGTTTTCAGCATGTTTGTAGCTCAAGACTGTGTGTGGGCCGAGAAAGTTCCGTGTGCCCACGAGCCTCGTTTTGCTTCGATTCAAACTACTGCGTTAAGGGAAGGGAGCTCCTGCCTGACACCCGAAGATTAAGCTACGGTCTTGAAGCTCGCGTGAATTCTCGGGCTCCTACTGAGCCAGCCCAGGTAAATTTCGTTTTTCTCACAGTTTTTTTTTTCACCGTTCTCTATTTCTCTTTTTTTCCTGTTTAGTTTTAGTTTTTTGTTTCTCTTTTATTGTTCATACTTTTATATTTGTTATTTTTTTGCTTGCACATAAAGTTGTTATGAAAATGTTTATAAGGTTTTTAAATTTTTCACAAGGTTTATAAAAATAGAAAAGAAAAAAGGAAAAACAGAAGAAAAAAGAACAAGTTCGAAAAATAAAAAAAGAAAGAGAAAAAATATATGAAAAAGCAAAAAAAAAAGGCAAACGAGAAGACATACCTGGGTCGGCAAACGAGAAGGGCATACTCGGTATCCGTGTGAGAGGCGCTTTTTAGAAAACAAGATGCATATGATTCTCTCAATAGATCCATCCATTTTGGTTAGTTTTCCCTAACTAATTCATCTTTTCACACATTTCTTGTGCACGCAGCTAGCATTGGTTGTCATAGCTTCAACCGCCAAGTTTCTCTCCATCTACAGGCCGATGGAATGTAGTGTTCCCTCCTAGCCTCCATAGGAACAAGTTCTTCATGGTTTTGAAAGAGGCTGGGGCGGGGAGGGGGGCATTGGCCCCTCTAGGACTTGCACTTAGCTCCAGCAACGATAACAATGTTGTGAGTCTCTTCCGGCGTGAAGTACCGACTAGATGCCTACAGATGTGCAGTGCGCAACATGATTGTAGGGAGCATGCCTATGATGGTTACAACACTATTGTATCTTGGGCAACAAGCCTTCTCTGCCGATTCCTTGCCTTCGTGGTGCGGCCAGCGATGTTGGGGTTTCACCCAGTATGGTGGCGGCGGAGACTCTGACGGAGATGATAGGCTTTCAGTCAAAACCACCGGTGGTGGCGCCGACCTTGGAAGTTCTCGCATCATCTCAGACCTCCTCCGACGCTAAGCTATGATCTTGACATACATGCACATCACGAAATAAACCACACACAAGAGTGCAATTACACCTAGTATGCACTATGCATGTTGGCGTGGTGAAAAAATAATCAGGGGAAAATGACTAAGGTGTATATTATTCAAGCAAATAAATCAATAAACATATAAGAAACAACGATCTCATATTTTTTTGAATTACTTGATCATCTTTGTCGTAATTTATTTGAATTACTTGATCTTATGTGATTCGAAAGAAAGATCATCAATTTTGATCCTAAATTTAGTCAATTACTTGGCCGTGTATGGTTCCGAAAAAGATTCTGAATTTTGTAGGTTTTTGCTGGAAAAAAAGAATGATTTGATCTCATCTTTTTCCGAATCACTTGATCATCTTTGTTTTTTGGGGGAAAATTTCTGAATTGTCGTACCTTATTTTTTCAATAACTTGGGGGCCCTCGCAAATGTGAGGGCATCATCTTTAGCGTATTGAATAGGTCACTGAATTTGTTTAATGGTTTCATAGATTCTAATAGTATGGGTTCTTAATTACATGCATGGTCTTATAGACACCAAAAATGTGTGTGAGAAATATTTTGAACCAATTTAATTTGTGTCTGAAAAAATATATGCGTTTTGGCTCCCGAGCTCATGTGCTCGAGATAGAATAAAACAAGTTACACAAATAGTAAAACATTTCAAACAAATACTGAAAACAATTGGTGACGAACATATACATGTTTTTCAAATACGTGCCAAGTTTCATGATGAAATGTCATGTGCGGTGCTCTGTGAAAAAAAAAATCAGTTCTCGAAAAAGTCTTTTTGAAATCCCATTTTGGCCACTGATTTGTCTATTTGCGCAGAACATACTAAATTTCATTTCACCGCGAAACTTGGCACATAAGAAGAACATTTGTATATGTTCGTCTCCAAATTGGTTTAGATTTTTTTGAAAAGTTTTACTATTTTTGAAAAAAATCTATCAGGAGCATATGAAGCTCGGGAGCCAGAATGAATTTTCATCAAGAAAATGTTTAATTTTGGTTTATGTGTGATTAGTAAGGAACCATTCTCAAGAAAAGGTAACATTCTCAAGGAAACAAAATCCTAGGATCAAACATTCTCCAAAATCCTTTTGAAATAAATTTCACCACAAGTTCAATAGATATGCGTTAAATCGTTGTGCACGACTTTTTATCATATCAATGTAATGTGTGGAACCTGATACTTCTACAGTAGCACCATCATTCTCTCTAATTACCGATCTTGAAACTCGCCACTATGCACATCTTCCGTGTGATCTCTCTTTTTGGTTGACCACACACTGCCCTAGGAGGTGAGCTGTCGGGGGGCTGCCCCCGGGTAGGGCAAAGATGTGGTGTTAAGTGTTGCAAAGAGCTAGCCGGATCAACATATAGCCGGGTCACTTGGGCCGGATCTCTCGTGAGAGTCGGTTAGCACTTGATCAAGCTAAAGTGCGAGAAGACGCCAGAGAGGATCCGGTAAAGTTAACCGAATCAGAGGAAGGAAACCGGTTAAGTTAGCCGGGTTGGTCAGGAAGGACCCGGATAAGGTAATCCGGATATTGCACAAGGGCCAAGTAATGTCAGAAAGGTTCACGGGTCCTGCAGGTCTCCTGCCAGAGGCTGAGAAGACAGCCGGGTCAAGTCGCAGGTTTTCCGGGTCGCAAGGCCCTAGGCGCTGACTTGGCCAATTCGGGAAAGAGGATATGACCTAGACCCGGGGGGCTACGCCTGCCATTGCCCAAAGTGGCAAGATAGGCCTGCTAGGGACTTGACGGCCAGGTCAGGTCACGGGATTCCTGGGAGCGCAGCAACCTAGGAGCTGACTCGGCCAATTCGGGAAAGAGGATATGACCGAGACCCGGTGGGCTACACCTGCCATTGCCCAAAGTGGCAAGATAGGCCTGCTAGGGCCTGACAGTCCGGCCGTTGGATTGACAGGGGGCAGAGGCTTGTCCTGTTCCTCTTGTCCATGCCATTATCACTTCCAGCCAGGGGCAAAATGGTAATTCGGTTAGTGTATAA
Source organism: Poa pratensis (assembly GCA_947311845.1). Lineage (NCBI taxonomy): Eukaryota > Viridiplantae > Streptophyta > Magnoliopsida > Poales > Poaceae > Poa > Poa pratensis. The sequence goes on along the minus strand of CAMZMU010000054.1, from coordinate 26,633,906 downwards.
GTAAGCTACCAATCCTCCAGTACGAGGACGGGCGAGACAACGGCGAAGAGAGAGGCATATCTTCCCCAAGCTCCATCTTCTTCCTAGAGCTTTCACCATTGTTCTTCATACAGCTCAAGGAGCACTCTGTACTTGTAAACTTGAGATATAAAGAGAGTAGGCTAGTGCTGCAGTAGGGGTGTTACCTCCACAAGAGGGCCCCGAAGCAGGGTACATCGTGGTGTTCTTTGCTTCTTCTTGGTTCTGCTTGTTCTTGTTTGTTCTTGCGAGTTCTTGGTTGTTCTCCATGCGTGCTTCGTGAGCGCGCAAACCCTCCCCGGATCCCCCAACGTCCTAGCGAGCCCACAACTTAAGCCATCCTATGGCATCTGCCGTGACACCACCACGACAGTTGGCGCCCACCGTGGGGCAGCAGTGGCGTTGGCTGGGGTTTCCTTCCGGACGGGCACCGTCACTGGCTCCGGCGAGCGGGTCCTCTCTGGGCTCGTTTGCAAGATCGGCAGTTCAACTTCATCAGCGACAACGCGGGGTGCTTCGCCAACAAGCCCTTCCCCGCTGACGGCTTCCTCATGACGCTCGGCAGCTTCGTCACCTACGTCGCCACCGAGCCTGTCCGCGAGTACCCGGCGCAGGTGCTCGTGGCTGAGGATCCTCCCTCTTTCCGCGCAGCTCTCGGACGGCGTAGCGCTCGCCCCGGGAGTAGCGTGGAGGTAATGGTGGTTGGAACCAAGTGCAGCGCTGGCAAAGGAGATGCCAGCAAAGCATGCCCGAGGAGCTGGCCACGCCAGTTGATCCGGTTGACAAGCCGACTCGGACGCGAAGTTCCCAAAGGAGAACCGATCCGGTTGGCCCGCTTGGCATGTCAAGTAGGGAGGCTCCCTTAGAGGATGTCCTGGAGAAGCTATCTCGGCCAGTGGCACCTGGGGCAGATGTAGAGCTCACTGTAGCTCAGCTAGAGGCAGAGCGCCTGAGGTTGCAAAAAGAAGCCCGGTTAGTGGTGGAGTCTAGGCAAGCCTTTGATAGAGATATGAGAGAGTACAATGCTGCCAATGGTATCACCGATGGCTTTACTCCTGTAGTGCATCGCTCGCGCAAAAAGCCGAGTTGCGTAACCGGGGTAAGGACCTCAATGACGAGTTAGCTAGAGCTGCAGGATCGAGCTCAGTAAGGCTACTAGTCATAGATCTGGCACAGGCAAGCCGGTGTATAGCTCCCCGGCTAAGAATCTTAGGGCTGCAGCGGCAGCGCGAGCCGAGTTGAGCACACTAACCGGGGACGCTTGGCGGAAGCAGGCAGAGAGAGTCAATGAGCTAGTAGATGTGTGTAACCGGCAGAATGAGGCTTACCGGAAAGCTAATCCGGATGCAGGTGTTTCTCGGGTAGTAGTGTCGGTTAAGGCTGTTAGCCAGAGATCCAAGGGGCAGGCGTCATCCCCGCACGTCGGAGTTGACCGGGCCCAGAGCGTGAACTCGGGTAAGAGCAAGCAGCTGCAGACCTATGATGCTGAGTATGCCGGCAAGCAGCTAGCCGCTCAAGGAAGAGGTGGCCAAAGCAGAAACAGTGGTGGACAGGTTACCCGGGAGCTGGAAGGGGCAATTCGGCTGGCCGAGGTCAACCACCTCGTCCTCCGGGCAGCAAGTGATTGTGCGAGCGCAACAGCAAGGTGGTGGCCAGGCGGGTTACCGCTATGATGACGGAAATTCGGCTATGGCGCGAGCCGGATACCAGACGTATGATAATGCACTTGCATCAAGACTGGGACCTCGGGCATTAGATCCGAATGATCAGCGTCTCAAGTTGGATAGAATTTACCAGTCCGAGAAGCTAGAAGAGCAAGGCCCACCGGGTCCTCCATGTTTTGGACCTCGGATCATGAACGAGCCGAGTGTGCCGTTATTTCAGCTTGGCCGAAGCACAAAGCCATATAATGGCAACACAAAGCCACAAGATTGGCTGATAGACTATGTATCGTCAGTGCACATTGCGGGGGGCAATCGCCGATGGGCGGTCCGGTATCTCCCGCACATGTTGGAAGGGCCAGCCCGGATTTGGCTGAACAACTTACCGCCGGGTAGTATCAACTCTTGGATGGACTTGGAGGAGGCATTTTACAGTAATTTCTCCAGCACCTACAAGAGGCCTAACCGACCTCAGCTCCTGGCTGCGTGCAAGCAGGAAGAACGGGAAACAGACCGAGAATTCTTAACTCGGTGGAGCAACATTCGCAACTCTTGCGAAGGTGTCGTGGAGGAGCAGGCGATTTCTTGGTTTGCGCAGGGTTGCCGACATGGCACCCCGCTCTGGCAGAAGCTCCAGAGGGATATGCCCAAGACACTGGCGGAAACGATCCGGATAGCAGATACGTATGCTCTTGGTGATCCGACACAGCCCGCATTGGATGCAGTGGGAACAAGCAGGAGGCAACCGGTTAATAACCGAGTAGGACCATTGAGGCCCAATGACCGACATGAATTCGGTTACAAAAGAAGAGATCCGGATTATAGATACGGTTCAGATCAGGTTGCTGCAGTGAATATGGACCATCCTGGAGCAGGAGATGGTCAGAGACAAAAGACTGAGGGTCCAGCTTGGAGGCCGAATCAAGGTGCTGGCCAAAGAAGTGTGGGATGGATCGAGTCCTCCTCTAACCTTTGAGGCAAGATTAGACGGGCCTTGCTGTTATCACACAACAGACCCACGCAAGCCGGCCAATCATTCAACTCGGAATTGTAGCTGGCATCATCGCATTCAGGCGGAGGGTCAGAGAGGACCACCTCAGAGAGGTGCTCCTAGACCGAATTTCAGGCCGAATATGCCTTTAACCGGAGCCAATACAATCCCGGTGAACGCAGGAGCTCCAAGACCGGCAGCCACAAAGCCGGTTAACCTGGTAAACATGGGAGGCAATGACAATGGTGCTGGTCCGAGTCGGCAAGGTGGATACCCCGGTAATGAGTACAAGGAGGCTCATCAAAGTTATGTGGTTTTTGTGACCGAGCCAACTGACAAGAAAAGTCAGCTGCGAAGGGCGAAGGAGGTGAATGCAGTCATACCAGCAGTCCCAAAATACCTGAATTGGTCCGAGCAGGAGATCACTTGGAGCAGGGCTGATAACCCCAGAATTATGCCAAGTCCAGGAAACTATGCACTGGTGGTGGATCCGACTTTGGTGGACCCAAGCTTAACGTGAGGTTTAGCCGAGTCTTGATTGACAATGGCAGTGCCATAAACATCATGTATCGGGACACAATGGTCAAGTTGGGTATTTCGCCGAATCAGTTGCAGCAGAGCAGTTGTACCTTCCATGGTATAGTACCCGGGGTGTCTTGTTCCCCAATGGGTAAGATCTGGGTAGATGTGCTGTTTGGTACCAAGGACAATCACCGGCTTGAGAGTCTCGAGTTCGAGGTGGTAGATTTGGAGAGCCCATACCATGCTCTACTTGGCCGGCCTGCGTTAGCCAAGTTCATGATATCCACCCATGTGGCCTACCTCAAGATAAAGATGCCAGGCCCGAATGGTATTATCACTGTTGCGGGAGATTACAAAAGGCCATACAGTGTGCCACGATCGGTTCCACCTTAGCCGAATCATTGGTGATCCAAGCTGAGAAGAGCAAGATGCATGAGGTGGTGGCAATGGCGAAGTCAGCTCAGCTCGGTGTGCTGGCTATGACCAATCCGGATGGAGGTGCAACATTTGAGATGCCCAAGGAGACAAAGAAGATCCCATTGACCCGGAGAACCCGGAGCGCATGGCCATCATTGGTGCCGGGCTGGATGAGAAATAGGAAAGCGCGCTCTGTCACTTCCTCCGTGAGAATCGGGATATCTTTGCATGGTCGGCTAAGGACCTGCCTGGTGTTCCGAGGGAGTTGGCAGAGCACTCTTTATTTGTCAGGCCGGATGTAAAACCGGTGAGGCAACCGACTCGGCGTCTCTCAGATGATCGAAGAAAAGTGGTGCTGGATGAGCTGGCTAAGTTGCTTGCAGCCGGATTCATTATGGAGGTGTTGCATCCAGACTGGATATCCAATCCGGTTCTGGTAGAGAAGAAGAAGGACGAACCAGCGGTGGTCAAGGTGTGGCGCATGTGCATCGATTTCACCAACCTAAACAAGGCGTGCCCGAAGGATCCATTTCCTTTACCTCGGATTGATCAAGTGATCGATTCTACTGCTGGGTGTGAGTTGTTGTCTTTTATTGATGCGTACTCTGGTTTTCACCAGATACCACTGAACCCTAAAGATCAAATAAAGACTGCTTTTATTACCCCGTACGGGGCGTATTGCTATCGTGTCATGTGTTTCGGTTTGAGAAATGCCGGTGCAACTTATCAGAGATGTATGCAGAAATGCTTACACTCCCAAATGGGCAAAATGTGCAGGTGTATGTCGATGATATCGTCATCAAAACTAAAGAAAAACACACTCTCCTCGAGGATCTCGAGGAAACATTTGTGAACTTGAGAAAATATCGGTTGAAATTGAATCCGGATAAATGCACCTTTGGTGTCCCGGCTGGAAAGTTGCTCGGTTTCCTTGTATCGAGCCGAGGTATTGAGGTGAATCCGGCTAAATCCGAGCCATAGAAAGAATGAAATTGCCTAAATGTCTAAAAGATGTACAAAAATTCACAGGGTGTTTAGCCTCGTTGAGTCGGTTTGTGAGTCGGCTAGGAGAAAAAGCCTTGCCCTTGTATCAGTTGATGAAAAAGAGCACCGGGTTCACGTGGACCCCGCAGGCAGATTCGGCTTTCAACGAATTAAAAAAGATGTTGTCCACTGCACCAATTCTGGCGTCACCTTTGCCGAATGAGCCAATGCTACTTTACATTGCGGCCACTAACCGGGTCGTAAGTGTGGTCATAGTGGTAGAGCGAGAAGAGGAGGGTAAATCCGTGCAGAGACCGGTGTACTATTTAAGTGAGGTGATCTCAACCTCAAAGCAAAATTATCCTCACTACCAGAAGATGACATACGGTGTATACCTGGCGGCCAAAAAGTTGAAACATTATTTCCAAGAACACCCGATTACCGTGGTATGTGAAGCTCCAATCGCGGAGATCATTGGGTGCAAAGATGCGACTGGCCGGGTTGCCAAGTGGGCAATAGAAGTATCTCCTTACACCCCGCATTATGAGAGAAGGGATGCTATCAAGTCTCAGGCTTTACCAGATTTCCTTTGTGACTGGGCCGAGATGCAGTATGAGCCACCCAAGCCGGATTACAATTACTGGAAGTTGCACTTTGATGGCTCCAAAACCAAAATCGGATTAGGTGCTGGGGTGGTACTCACGTCACCGAAGCAAGATCAATTGCGATATGTGTTGCAGATTCATTTCTCAGCATCAAACAATGTGGCCGAATATGAGGCACTGATCCATGGGCTTAATGTGGCCAGGGACATCGGCATCCGCCGAATAGAATGTTTTGGTGATTCGGATTTAGTGTGCAGCAATCTTCTGGAAATTGGGATGCTCTTGATGCCAATATGGCACTGTATCGGTTTCATGTCCAGAAAATTTCAGGATTTTTTGAAGGCTGCGAGTACAAGCACATACCTCGGTTGGAGAACGAAGCTGCTGATGTCCTGTCAAAACTCGGGTCGTCTAGGGATGCAATTCCACCCGGATATCCTTGAATCACCTAAGGGTCCCTTCAATCAAACCTTCGCCTGATTCCGAGTCAATTTTTATCCCAAAGCAAGAATCTGAGGCTGTCCCTATGAATGTTGATGTCGGTACATTGGGGAAGACCCGGGGACTGCATGGCGAGACCCGGGGACTGCTAACCGGATCTTAGGAAAGAGGAGCAGAGAAGGTGGTGCTAACCGAATCTTAGGGAATGGGCAGAAGCTGATAGAAGAAATAATGGCGGCCGAACCAGTGGAAGTAGATGAGCACTTATTCCCTTTGCATCCAGTACCGGAATGGGCTGAAGAAATCATGAAGTTCATGTCGGAGGGGAGTTTGCCAAATGATGAAACCGAAGCTAGGCGAGTGCAGAGGAGGTCCAAGGCTTACACCATCATCAACAAGGAGTTATACAAGAGGAGTGCAACCGAGGTGCTACAGCGTTGTGTGGAGCCAGCCGAGGGCAAGGAGATGCTCCTTGAGATACATCAGGGTGAATGTGGACATCATTGCAGTACAAGAGCCCTGGTGGCTAAGGTGTTCCGGCATGGATTTTACTGGCCCACTGCTCACGCGGATGCAGAGGACATAGTCCGAAAATGTGAAGGATGCCAAAGGTTTGCCAAGCAGACACACTTACCCGCATCGGCGCTCAAAACAATTCCTATCACTTGGCCGTTTGCTGTGTGGTGTTTAGATATGGTGGGAGATTTCAAGCCGGCTAGGGGTAACATGACACATATGCTGGTGATGGTGGATAAGTTCACCAAGTGGATAGAGGTGAAACCAATCCGGAAGTAGATGGTCGTTCGGCTGTAACTTTCTGAAAGAAATTATTTTGAGATACGGTACCCTCATAGCATCATCTCGGATAACGGCACAAACTTTGCTGTCGGAGAGTTTGCTCGGTTTTGCATGGATAAGGGAATCCGGCTAGATATAGCCTCGGTGGCACATCCGGAGTCTAATGGGCAAGTGGAAAGATCAAATGCCCTGGTGTTGGCCGGCATCAAGGCTCGTCTCATTGAACCATTGCTGAAAACTCCGGGATGCTGGATAGACGAGATACCATCAGTACTGTGGGGTCTAAGGACCACGCCGAATCGGTCAACTGGCTATACGCCATTTTTTCTGGTTTATGGGGCAGAAGCTGTGCTACCCACTGACATAGAACATGATGCACCAAGGGTGGCAATGTATACTGAAACCGAGGCAAAAGAGGCCGGGAAGATGCAGTGGATCTGCTAGAGGAAGCAAGAGAATTGGCTCTATCTCGGACAGCAATATACCAGCAGAATCTCCGACGATATCATAGTCGAAAGATCAGCCCTCGAGTGTTTCATGAGGGTGATCTTGTGCTAAGGCTGGTGCAGCGCAGCAAAGGCCGACACAAGTTGTCACCTCCATGGGAGGGACCTTTCATTGTGAGCAGGGCTATGCACAATGACTCGTACTACCTTGTAGATGCACAGGAACCAAGGAAGGATGGCCTGGATAGACCCGGACAAGAAACTAAGAGACCCTGGAATGTAGCTCTGCTTCGACCCTTTTACTCCTAAGGGGCGCAATGTATGTATTTCAGTTTATCATAAATGAAATTGCAGCAATCCGAGTCTGGACTCGGGGACTGCTTCGTACTCATGCATGTGTTTTTTACTGTTTTGTCCATACCGTTCGTGTGCCGAATTGCTTTGAACCTCGTCCCAAAATTCAAGTAATGTATGTTGTGTTGTTGATCTCGTGACTCGACTGACAAACACCAAAATGGTAGTCAAGAGCAGAGATGAGGAATATGGGAAACATGAAAATGGACTCGGGGACTCGGTCCAAAACCGATTCGGCACATGTCGTTTACTAACCCCTGTTATTTATTTTTCGTTTATGTTGAATGATTCTAAACCACAACTCGCATGTTTCAAGTATTGTATGCTATGATTCCTATCTTGTGACTCGACTGTCAAACACCTAAAAGGTAGACAAGAGCAGAGATTCGGCAAAAATAGTAAACAAGAAAACAGACTCGGGGACTCGGTTTAAAATGATCCAACATAAACCTCGTCCGGATCATGTTAAGCAAATTTAAAGTAGTCTCGAAAGAACTTAAAATAGTCTATTACATCTGCTCCCGGCATACCGGGGATTTAACGTTTTTTCACTAAGTTACTTCAGGAAGCAGCAGACTCGGTTGTAGCAGGTTCGGTGGCAGGAGCTTTGGTTGAAGGAACCTCGGGCGCGCGAGCCTCGGTTACAGGAGCTTCGGTTGGAGTAGATTCGGTTGCAGGGGGCTCGGTTGCAAGGATGGGCTCAGATGGAGGAACTTCAGGGGTAACCTTGCGTGGAGAGCTTGAAGGCTGGGCAGATTCGGAGGTATCCGGATCAGCTGAAGCTTGTTTGTAATCTCTGCCGAATCAGTTGCTGGTATCTCCGAAGTCTGGGCCGGAGTTGCTTCGGTATTCTTAGCCGAGTCAGAGCTGGGATCTTGATAGATAGGAGCATGTTCGGCAGAGTTAGCCGAATCATCAGACTCGCCCTCAGAATCGGCGTATTCTTCAGCGGAGGCGTCGTCCGATTCCTCTTCTTCAGTTTCTTCTCCATCCGAGTAGACCGGAGCCTCCAGATCAAGATGCTTGGTGCGTGCAAATTCGGCCATGAAGTTGGCGGCTTCTTCACGGATCTTGATCCGGGTAGGGTCTGTAGCCCACGGAGAACCCTCGCGAAATGAGCGCACTTTGGCAAGATCAATTAGCTCATACCAGGACATGATGAATAGCAAAGCTGCGTCAGCACCAGCGCGGGCGGACGAAGACCTCCACTGCTGTAACCGGGTCATTGCTTGATCCAGGTCTCGATCAGCTCCTCCGCAGGCACAACTTGCCGCGCTTCAGGAAATAAGATTCGGTGAGCCTTGAGACTTGCATTGAGCAGACCAATATGGGAATCCTTCAAAGGAGCAATCCGAGCCTTAAGTGCTGTAATATGATCTTCGATGTCCCATGTCTCTGGTAGGGGAGCCTCGGTTAATTTAGCTCTCTCAGCTCGGGCGTTTCTCACAGCCTTGGCGGCTTGAAGCCGGATGCTGGTAAACTCTCCTACAAACAAATAAGCTAATACTGAGTTCAGCGAGAAGGAACACAAGCATATGTATTGGTTAAGAGCAGAAAGAAAAGAGGAGATTCGGTGAACTTACGATCCATGTCATCATTAAGGCTAGCAAGTGCAGCAAGCCATTTCGCACTGGCCGCTTTGTGAGCACTCAGTTCTTCTTTAGCCGCTTTGACTTCGGCTTCAGATTCGGCAATGGTCGTTTGAATTTGCTTGTCCAGTTTGGCCCGCTCCGCAAGTCCGGCTTTGAAAGTATCCCGCTCCTTCTGGATGTGTCTTTTTCACGCTTCAGCGTATCCCGCTCTCCTTTAACCTTGTTCTTCACTTTTTCAACTCGGTCAAGCTCTCGCTGGAGCCGAGTCACCTCTGATTTTTCCTCGGATAAAGCGCGCTTGTGCTCTTCTTCTTTCTTGTCCATTTCAAGACAGAGCCCATCGAAGGAAGTTTGGAGCTTCTGGTGCTGATGGGCGAGCTGCTTAAAGAGCTTGCTGCGAGCGGTCATGGTTTCCTGAAAGAAAACATGCAAATGGCGTCAAAAGAATCTCGGGGACTGGCCCGAGATTAACCGAATCAGTTGGAAAAGAGACTCGGGGACTGGAAGTCCCACGGTTTCCTTGGTTAGGCAACATTCATGATCAAGTTTTATAGATTCAAGCCGAATGACTTTCTTACTCGGAGGAGTATCAGTCGTTCGACCCGAATCTCGGGGACTGGGAATAGTGCAGATTCATTAAGTAAAAGCAAGATTCGGTAAAGTTACCTCAAAGACCCGGTTAGCTTCAGTAACCGAGGTCTGCACGGAGTGTAGAGATTGAAACATCCGACTAGGCCCAGCCGGATGTGGCGCTGAAGTAGAAAAGTCTTTGGCGAGGTCAGCATCATTCCAAGCTTCAATGAATTGCTTGGCGGACTCGAGCTTATCGCTGCCGGAGGGCGGGGATTCGACAGGCCTGGCCGAATCGAATCGCTGATGGGGCGGCAGGAATTTTCTTGCTACCCCCACCTGCTTATCCGAGGTGGTTGGAGTTGTGCCAGGGCACCTTGAGTCGGCTTGGGTTGAGGTGACGCACCCGGAGTCTGCTTCGGATGTTGCTCCTTGTGCTGCTTCTCGGAAATGTGTTGTTGCTGTTGCTGTTGCTGCTTCTGCTTTTTCTTCTTCTGCTGCTCTTGATTCAGCAGGGCTTGAGCTACGGGTGTAGGGCGAGAATCCGGCTTAGGCAAGGGCTTAGCCGGTGTCTTAGCCTTTTCCTTCTCCAGCTCCTTCAAAGGGCGTGGCCAAGTTGAATCCGGACAGGAACCAGGGTTTCCTCACTCTCCAAGTCAATAACCGGCTCTGATGTAGAAGTCGGTTGGGGAATATTGGCAGTTGTAGGGCGTGCTGGAGAAGTGATAACCCTTTCAGGAGACTGGTTCTCCGTAGCCGAATCCGTGGAGGAATAGGAGAAGAAATGGATGAGTGAGTTTGTTCGGTGACATGACGTCACTACATAAAACAAAGTAAACAGTTAATCCGGATAGATATGACTCGGTTAGTAAAGGAAGAAAGCAAATGAAGCTGTACGCATTACCCCTTCGTGGTAGGCATGGGCTTGAGCCGATTCGGCTTGGAGGCAGTCTTCTTGATTCTTTTTGCTTTAGGGGCATCAGATCCGGGCGCATCAGCGCGTTTCCGAGATGTCCCTTCAGCATCTGGTTTGGCTGGAACACAAGGTGGTGACCATGAAATCGGAATAGCGTCGATGGGATCTAAGATCTGGCAATCATCATCTTCCTCGTCGGAAAGGTCGTAAATAGTTGATTGCTTACCCTTGCGGATTGGCTTGGCGCGCGGAATCGGCAGATAGTCATCCGTATCCGCATCCTCTTCGCCATCGCGCAACGGGCTGCGATCCGCTCCCCACACTTTTGTGGAGAGATCTCCATCTTCAGTAGCTTGGCGGTCAGCAGCTACATAAGAATCAAAGCAAATCCGGGTTAGTCCGATGGCATTCTGATGAAGTATGGATGAATTTGGAAGGTGTGGTGGAAGTGCATTCCGGTGAAACGGCTTTACGCCCCACCGCCACTTATCCGACATCTCTGTATAGGCAATCGCATTTACTCGTCTCCGATGGAAGCTCGGTTAAGATCATGCTTGCTGATCCGGGTAGGATCTAGCAGACCACTCATGTGGCATATCTTGTGTTCACGTCTTTGAAGAGGATTGACCCGGCGGAGATAAAGGTCCGGATGAGATCATCCGAATCCAGGCCCTTCTCAGAAAGTCCTCCAGAGTATGTATACAGTCTGAAGTCTGCAATAGTTTCAGCCGGATTATATCCGAAGTTCAATTCGGCTGTGGGTGGCTCGATCTGAACTCGGGCAGATTGAGGGCATCATGGCCTTCAGCACTCTTCACATAAAAGAAAGTCCTTTGCCACTTCTGACAGTGTCTAGGCCAGTGATACGGGGAAAGATGGATCCCTGCCTTGGCGTGATGCTAACCGGACCGCAAGCAGTCATCAGCTTCGGCTTAGTGCCTGGAATAGTATGTTTGCGGAGGTGGAAATACTTGCCCATATGTCACAGTCGGCCAGAGACCGAGATAGCCCTCGCAAAAGGAACTAAAGGCCGATAGAGAGACGAAGGAATTAGCCGGGAGGTGATGAGGTTGTAGGCCAAAGAAATCCAGGAATGCCCGGAAGAAATCACTCGCCGGTAATCCGAATCCGCGCTCAAAGTGCGCTAGAAACACCACACGTTCACCAGGTTCGGGGACCGGTGCGAGTTCCTTCCCCGGTTTGCGGCATATAACTTGAGAGGTATACGCCGGGTGCTTAATAGCCATTCCAGATCGTCCTTGGTCACATCAGAACCCTCCCATCTGCCGGGAGGAAGCTTCGCCATATCCGGATCAATCCTGCAACAGGTCGGATAGGGCCGAGTCATAATGAATCGGATAATGGTATAATCGAACCAGATCTAAAGTGATTCGGCTAATGTTATCCCGGATGAAACTAGCCGGATTCAGCAGAGAAGGTGATTCGGATGGAAATCACAAACACCTTCCGCAAAAGTTTAGGGTTACACAAGATCTACCGCAGCGGTAAAAAAGAAAAAGAATTGAAGTAAAAAAGCTAGTAGAACTGTTCAAACGGAGGCAAGCCTAACTAGGGCAATCTAGTGCAAAACTTGGAAAGGAGATCCAGGGAATGCACTAAGGCTTGGCTAAGAACCATTATGCGAATAAATCTACAAGAAACAAATGCGAGTTTCCCGTGGGATATGAACTCCTCGAGTTCGCCATGGCCGGAGAAAAAGAAAACTCACGGTGGTGACGCGACGGGGAAGGAGCCCAGCGGAGAAACGGCGGTGCAGGGCGCAGTGCGCGGCTCCGACGAGTCTTCTCAGGTGTTGAGGACGTCTCCGGCGCGGCGAGTTTGGAAGGGCGAGATTGTGGCAATGACGGCGGCGCAGATGGTGTTCATGGAGTGGGAGATGTGAGGAAGAAGAAGAGAAAAATCCCCGCTCCCATATTTATAGCGCCCAGCGGTAACGGGCGCACTACTGCGCGGTTTTCGGAGCGTCGCACGGTAACTGCACCCTGGAACTCTGTGGCCACCTCTGTGGCCGTGTGTTCCAAACACATGTTGGGCCATAGAATTGGAAGCAGTTGCACGGATCCTGTGTGCCGGTCAACGGAGAAAACGAGAAGACGCGGTCGTTTGGTCAAATGCACTCGAGTACCCGGAGAATCCGGATGATGTGCTGTCAGTGGCATGTCAGATCAGAGATCCGGATTATGGGGCTTTGCGCAGAGATTCACTGCCAAGTGTCCCGGGAAATCCTGAGACAAGATTGTATAATATGTGATTCGGTTAGTGATGTTTATTTTTAACCTGCTACGGCTCTTCAGCCGAGGCTGTAGAACCGCACCAGCTTCGGGGACTACTGTCGGGGGGCTGCCCCCGGGTAGGGCAAAGATGTGGTGTTAAGTGTTGCAAAGAGCTAGCCGGATCAACATATGGCCGGGTCACTTGGGCCGGATCTCTCGTGAGAGTCGGTTGGCACTTGGTCAAGCTAAAATGCGAGAAGACGCCAGAGAGGATCCGGTAAAGTATAACCGAATCAGAGGAAGGAAACTGGTTAAGTTAGCCGGGTTGGTCAGGAAGGACCCGGATAAGGTAATCCGGATATTGCACAAGGGCCAAGTAATGTCAGAAAGGTTCACGGGTCCTGCAGGTCTCCTGCCAGAGGCTGAGAAGACAGCTGGGTCAAGTCGCAGGTTTTCCGGGTCGCAAGGCCCTAGGCGCTGACTTGGCCAATTCGGGAAAGAGGATATGACCTAGACCCGGGGGGCTACGCCTGCCATTGCCCAAAGTGGCAAGATAGGCCTGCTAGGGACTTGACGGCCAGGTCAGGTCACGGGATTCCTGGGAGCGCAGCAACCTAGGAGCTGACTTGGCCAATTCGGGAAAGAGGATATGACCGAGACCCGGTGGGCTACACCTGCCATTGCCCAAAGTGGCAAGATAGGTCTGCTAGGGCCTGACAGTCCGGCCGTTGGATTGACAGGGGGCAGAGGCTTGTCCTGTTCCTCTTGTCCATGCCATTATCACTTCCAGCCAGGGGCAAAATGGTAATTCGGTTAGTGTATAAGTAAGCTACCAAATCCTCCAGTACGAGGAACGGGCGAGACAACGGCGAAAGAGAGAGGCAGTATCTTCCCCAAGCTCCATCTTCTTCCTAGAGCTTTCACCATTGTTCTTCATACAGCTCAAGGAGCGCTCTGTACTTGTAAACACTTGAGATATAAAGAGAGTAGGCTAGTGCTGCAGTAGGGGTGTTACCTCCACAAGAGGGCCCCGAAGCAGGGTACATCGTGGTGTTCTTTGCCTCTTCTTGGTTCTGCTTGTTCTTGTTTGTTCTTGCGAGTTCTTGGTTGTTCTTCATGCGCGCTTCGTGAGCGTGCAAACCCTCCCCGGATCCCCCAACGTCCTAGCGAGCCCACAACTTAAGCCATCCTATGGCATCTGCCGTGACACCACCACGACATGAGCTCAAATCCAATCACTAAACTTTGAGAGTGTTATCATGACAACCTTAAGGTTACATACAACAATCTGGCCGTAAAAAAGGTAATTTTTTTGTTTTCAATTATTATGCCAACATGGAAATTTAATTCAGAGTAAACATCCGTTGGAGGACAGTGCATGCGGCCTATCAACATCGATTACTATTTTTTTTAGATTGAACTGGATGAATCCCCGGTTCCATTGCACATGAAACCTCGGTTAATATATGGATACAATTATCTGATTACATTATTTATAAACTCATGGATAATAATAAACTATAAGAATGAAATGTAGTAGATGATCACCGACAAATTAGAGGTGAGAAGTGATGAGAAATAGTAACATGATGTTGAAAGCTGTTAGAAAATTGTACGCACATAAAATATATCATATTGAAATAAATTTATGATCCACCTGTTATTCAAATTGGAACATGGGATTGTACCTATAAATTTTCATGAAATACATTATTTTTGTTTTTGTACATAAAAATACGAATTTGTGAACCTAAAGTAGCAAATAGTGCATGTACTATTTTCTATTACAAATTCAACAATTAGTAGGTTTTGGGCAGCTCATGTGCTAAAGTATTCACAAATGACATGGTACACACATTTTATACATAAACTGTTTCAGCTTTTCAAAATGTGTTAAATGATATTTTCATATTTTTTTTCGTTGGGAATCTGTGTAGCCTAATATCCAAATGACAATACTCAACTTTGTTTTGCTTTCTACGACTGATACACTCGCTCATACACATGGTATCCAGTATCCACACCAGCATCTATGTCACTTATCATGTTCATGTCATTGGAAAGCCACCTTCCCTCTGGAGATAATGAGGAGTTTCAACTTGTGCATCCCTGAAGAGAGTCCTGATATAGGGCTGCAACCATAATCTGCACTGGATTATTCCCTGTGCTAGAGTGCCTTGTACTTGAATCGGATGATGATAAGCAAGTATGCATGGTGTTTGAGCCAGGGGCTATGCCCAAGCTACGGAAACTCACTCTAACTTTACGTAATAGGTGGGATGGCGCTCCCCCAGTTGGCATTGAGTACCTCTTAGCTCTTGAGGAAATCCAGATATTTAACATGTGCACTGATGTTGAGAACACTTGTGTTGAGTCTGCCTTCAGGAACGCCACACAGGTGCACCCAAGACTTGTTTATGTTACAGTCTCTTGAGATATATTGACCACCCTTTTTCATCAGTTTGCATTTTGGAATGAACTGGTCGGAGCATCTGATACAATATGTATCAGAGCCAAGAGGGCTTATGGACCGGGCACCACACTATTAATAATATCTTAATACGCATGTGTTGTACACATGGAAAAAAATAGCCCGCTATAACGTCGCTAATAACACGCTATAGCGTTTTGAGAATTGTATCGCTAAATAAATTATGTACAATGTCTTGCTAATAGCACGCTATAGCGCGATATAGCACGCTAATAGCCTATTTTAAGTGCGGCGCTATTTTGCTATAGCGCGCTATTATTTTCCTTGGTTGTACAACATTCTTGTGCATGCAAATTATGTTTACTTCCCAGTCTAAAACTTCTTCGCCATTTTTGATTGGCGTGCATAACTCCGCTCGTTTAGACATGTGCTATTTTCTGAACATGATTTCCTCTTACCGAATCTGGGCATTCTTATTCATTTAGGGAGCCATGTATGTGCTATTTTCTATAATTGATTTCATATTCCCTCTACTTCTTTCCTTATCGGCCCGTGAACATGGACGGTCAAATAGTAGATCAAATAGACGAAGACGTCAAATTGTTGTGACAACTCCTAATCGCTCCATGAACCGTCTCTTGAATTAGTTGATGATTTTTCATACCTATCACATGCCATCGATTGTAAAGAAAATTGCTATATTTATTTATTTTCTTCCATACACCGCACATGCAATATTTAGATTTATTTAAAATGTTGGCTATTTATGGACTTCTTAGTTCTTACTAAGTAAATATAATAAACTATTTTGAAATAGTTTTTTCTCATGGATCGTCTTGTCTACCGTACCTGAATTTTTTATGGAATTATTTGATCTTTGACCATTTATGGATATCATACTAACTAAATATAATAAATAAATTTAAAATATTTCTTGCTCATGGATCGTCTCTTTTATTATTTATTTTCGTCCATACTTCTCGTACTTATGATTCTTATAGGGTCTATTTTAAAATTTTGCCTCCTATGGACTTCTTACTAAAATAGGCATAGAAAATAATTTTTCAGTTTATATGTATTTCTTGCTTTAGGAGACACATGTCTTGGCTTGTGATGTGTTGGAAGTAAAAGTTACGACTTTGTTTCTCTACCATGCAAAACCATATATATACGATATATGCATGGCAGAAACGTAGAAGCCCTATAAAAATCGGATTTGCTAGCGCTCAGGCGACTGAGATTTAAGCTAAATCTCAGTCGCGTCCGTAACCGTTGGATCAAAGCGTTGCGATCCGTGCTGTTTTTTTTTTCTTTTGTCCCGCGTGCGCGCCGTTTGGGTCGTTTTGTTAAGCAGGCTGACGTTTTGTGGGCTGTTTTGTCTGGGCTTGTTTCTTTTACGATGCGGTGTTGTGTTTTGTACCAGATTCAGTTGGACTTGTATCGTGTGACGAGGATAAGGATTCCGCTACGTGCAACAATTTGTTGAATACGAGAGCACCAGTTGCAAGTGGGAATTTTATTTTTGGCGTTTTTATTTTCATCACTTAAATGCTAGTTGTCACTGGGATTTTTATTTGGTTTCGAGTTTAATATTACCAGTTGCGATGGTAATTTAATTTTTTGAGTTTTTATTTCACTAGTTCATTGCTTGTTGTCACTGGGATTTTTATAAGTTTTTGAGTTTATATACTTCCTCCGATCCATAAAAAGATTCGCAGCTATAGCTAGAGTTTGTACAGCGTACGTTCCTTTCCCACGACTCATTTATCGGATCGGAGGGAGTATTACCAGTTGTATGCTAGTATTCTTCTTGCTATGAATGATCAATGGAATTTTCATAATAGAATTCTCATAATGAAATATGAGAATTGTAGTTGCAACTGGGAATTAATTTTTCTAGTTATTTTTTTCTACCAGTTGCATGCTTGTTGCAACTAGGATTTTTATTTGTTCGAGTTTTTTCACCAGTTGGACAACTGGGCCATTTTTTTCAAGTTCTTTTTCACCAGTTGCATCCTAGTTGCAACTGGGGTTTTTATTATTCGAGTTTTTATTCACCAGTTGCATGCTAGTTGCAGCCTGTATTTTTATTTGTTCGAGTTTTATTCACTAGTTGCATCCAACCTGCATATGGGCATATTTTTTGAAGTTTTTTTACCAGTTGCATGCTAGTTACAACTGGGATTTTTATTGTTCGAGTTTTTATTCATAAGTTGCATACTAGTTGCAACTGAGATTTTTATTTGTTCGAGTTTTATTTACCAGTTACACCAGTTGCATCCAACATGCAACTGAGCATATTTTTTATTAAGTTTTTTTTCACCAGTTGCATGCTAGTTACAACTGGGATTTTTATTGTTCGAGTTTTTATTCACCAGTTGCATGCTAGTTGCAACTTGGAATTTTATTTTGATCGAGTTTTTTTTTACTAGTTGCATGCTACGTACAACTGACCTTTTTTTTATCAATTGCATGCTAGTTGCAACTATGATTATTATTGTAACTGGAAATTTAATTGATTTGTAACTAGAAATTTAGTTGATTTTTATTCACCAGTTGCATAGTAGTTGCAATTGGAAATTTAATTGATTTGTTAATTTTAACTGATTGGTTCTTTATTCACCAGTTGCATGCTAGTAGCAACTGGGAATTTTATTTGATCGTTTATTTATTTAACAATTGCATCCTAGTTGCAATTGAAAACTTTATTGATTTGTATATGACCAGTTGCATGCTAGGTGCAACTGATTTTTTTATTTGTTCTTTTATTCACCAGTTGCATCCTAGTTGCAACTGGAATTTAATTGATTTGTTTTTTATATACCAGTCACATCCTAGTTGCAACTGGAAATTTAATTGATTTGTTTTTTATTCGCAAGTTGCATCCTAGTTGCAACTGGAATTTTAACGGATTGGTTTTTATTCACCAGTTGCATGCTAGTTGCAACTGGGAATTTTATTTGATTGTTTTTATTCAGCAGTTGCATCGTAGGTGCAATTGAGAATTTTATTGATCGGCTTTTTTATTCACCAGTTACATGCTAGGTGCAACTGAGATTTTATTTGTTTTTTATTCACCAGTTGCATCCTAGTTGCAACTGCAATTTAATTGATTTGTTTTTTTATTCATCAGTAGCATCCTAGTTGGAACTGGAATTTAATTAATTTATTTTTATTTACCGGTCACATGCTAGTTGCAATTGCTATTTTTTGATCGTTTTTTATTCACCAGTTGCATCCTAGTTTCAATTGGGAATTTTACTGATCGGGTTTTTATTCACCAGTTGTATGCTAGTGGCAACTAGGATTTGTTATCATTGTTTATTCACCAGTTGTATCCTAGGTGCAACAGGGAATTTTTACAGGTCTTTTTTACTCACTAATTTAATAGTAGATGCAGTTGGGATTTTTTTGTTGATTGGTTTTTATTTACCGTTGTATCATAGCTGCAACTTGAATTAAATTTCACATTTCCAGTTGTATCCAACATGCAACTGGTGTGAACCGTTTTGCATGCTAGCTTCAGCAAATGTGAAAGTAATTTTCACATTTGTCGTCAATCGATTTTTTAATGGAGTTTTCAGATTATCGATTTGATAGTTCGTAGTTGTCCAAGAATTATAAAAATGGGTTTTGCAATTTTAGATTTTTTGTATCATTGAATTTCAATATAATATATTCATTTTTTCTCTTTATTTTATTTTATTGGGGGTTTATTCATTTTTTCTATGTGGTTTTTAGAGTGGGGCCATGCAGCTCTTTTTTCTATCTGGTTCTGTTAAGTGGGTCCATGTTTCCATCCACAGTACAACTTTTCGGTGGACAATGTCTAGGGTGCACCTAGCGGAATCTTTTCTTGTCATTTATCTGTTTCGCTTGTTCCCTCCCGAGATGCCGAGAACCATCCAATTCAAACAGTAACGGAACAAGACAGTGGCGGAATCGTTTCCTTGTCACTTATTTGTTTCGTTTCTAACCTTTTTTTAATTGCAAGCGGGTTGTAACTGAGATTTTTTACTTTCAAGTGGGGTGTTGTAACTAAGCTTTTCCTGGTTTAATTGGGTTGCAACTGAGATTTTCTAGTTGTAAGTGGGTTGACACAACGTGTGTAATTGATTTTTCTAGTTGTGTATAATTAGGTATAAAAATCATATTTTATATAGTTGTAAATTTCATAGCATTAAAGTTGCATTTTCTGATACAATAAAATCTTAAGTAGCACACTGTAAATACGTGTCTTCTATTTCTTTTTTTGAACAAAGTAATACGTGTCTTTTAAATTGTAGAAGCGTGACATTTCTTTTTTGAGAATAGCATGACTCCATTAAAAAAACAGAACGGTCAAACCAGGCTCTTTCGTACTAGCCCCAGCCTAGCAAGCCCAACTTGGTCAGCCCATATGGAGACTAGTGGCACAGGCTAGCCCAACATAAAAAAAGAGATCTGTATGTGCATACGAACGGAATACGACGACAGACATCACGTTACCGAGGCTCGTCGACTGAGATTTAATTATTTCTCAGCCGACTGAGACCCAGGCGGCCCCATTAAAAATTACACATGCGTTACCTAAGTCTCCAATCTACTTATGTTTTCAAGATATGCATGGCCGTACTGGACTCCAACCCCACCGCCACCGAATAGGAGTGTAGTTCATCTATCTGGTGTACCGTAACACACATGGACTGCATGCACTCCGGCCAGCCGGCGTACGCTTCTATCACGTCTCTACATAATCGGTACGTACTTTTTAATAGACTCGGTACGTTTTTAAGCGCTCCTTTGGTAAAGTCTTAGCCGTTAAAATTTGCAATCAATGAAGCAGATATTTTTGTCTATGTGGCTTAACGTGGTGGTGAGCTTGAACCATCCGGGTCACTCAGGTTTCAAGTGGCGCGGGCTGACCCGCTACGCCGCCCCGCAAATTAGGCCCGCTAAGCGCCGCTGGGCCGCCCGTGAACTCCCGAGCGGGCCGAAGCGGCATGCCGCAAAAGACCACGAGCGAGCAGCAGAATTGCATAACCCGCAAAAAAAAAAGAAAACCTAATCTCTATTCTCTCCCCGACGATGGGGCAAGACCCGACGGTCCCGACGGCGGCGCCTCCCACCTGAGCTGTGGTTCGATGGAGTTCATGCTGGGGTCGACGGTGGCGGCAGCGCCGCGATCTCCACATCCGGCCCCCGCCCATGTCCCTGACGCCGGAGCGCCGTCACTCGCCGTCATCCCTCCGCCCCCCGTCCATGCCCCTGATGCGGCCGTCGCTACTCCATCTCCGCCCCAAGCCCATGCCCCTTTCACGGCCGCTGCCTCTGCTCCTGTTCGGGCACCCCGTCCATCGCAGGACGCTCAAGGTATTTGTGCTGTTGACAACCCATATTTTCACTACTTCTACTCATATCAACTGCTAGATCTGAACTTTGTTATCCTTAACTGCTTACAAGGCCATGTGTGTGTGCAAGAAAGTGGAAGTAGCTAGCAACTCTGTTGTTTGATGATTCTATTATAATCTATGCACAATTGGTAGAATTCTTCCTGTGATCTAGTATTAACTAAGTACAGCTGCTAAAATTCTTTGTGTGATCTGTTCTTAATTAAGTATAGTAGTACTTTAGTTTATCTGCTGCTGATGTTGGTATGGGAAAGTGAAGTTTTGTTGTGGTACTACTAGTCTGGATTGATGAGGTAGTGGCGCTGGAAAGTTTTATTGCTGCTCGTGCTGATCGATTTCTGACTTGTAGTAGGTCAGGTAAGTCTATGTAAGATTTACACATTGCACTACTGTGTGCTGCCATGCCATAATATAGCTGATTATTTGTACTAGTTTGTATGGAATTGCCTACTAGTGCACCTTGTACTTAATTGCCTGGGATCAGGTCCTCTGGTTTTGACATAACTACTATCATGGTCTAGAGGATAGGATAGAACGTTCATGTGCATGTGCAGCACAGTTTGTGCTGGCCAAAGTGCCAAAGGTTCATCACATACTTGTTATCGAACAAGCAGGTCCTTATGAAAGGTCCGTCGAAGCTTTATTTTCAGAAATGATCTCATGAGTTTTATTTTCAGAAAGTACCTACTCAAGCAGTTTTAATTTTTGTCATAGTATTATTACCACTTGCATTTGTCTATGGATTTGTGCATTTGTCTATGGATTAATGGTATGGTCAACAACTCATTTTCTAATACAATTCAGGAGAAAAAAGAAGACCCCCAAAAGCACCACCAAAGAAGAGCAGGTCACCTCTAGTGCATGTAATTGGATCCCCGGGGATATATAGTTAATTGACATTGTCATATATAGTTAATTGTCGCTTGTGCTGCAGGACTTAACTGAAGAAGTACTACGCAATCGTCGACGAGAAGTACCTGTCGAAGATCCCCAAGGGTCCTCTGAAAAACAAGAAGCAATAGGTCATACCTGCAGCGAATTGCCATATGTGTTTATCTCAGCTTGTCACCTCCCATTTCGAAGGATGGTTCTTGTGTTATTGTGCAGGTTTTACCTTCAGTACAAAACTGCTATTCGCCACTTAGGCATATAGAATTATAGGTGTGTTCTATCTGGTGTTGTTCTCTCAGTATGATCTGGATATAGTTGATCATGCACTCTGGATGCGTTTCCTGCATATTTTGTTCAAGTGATCACCGATTTGTTACTTCATCTCCTGTGGTGAACCTGTAGTTCAAGTGATTACACTGATTTGTTCAAGTGATTACACCGATTAGTACTTTGTAGTTCAAGTGATTGATTCTATGTCTGCTGTAGACTGTCTTGTACTAGCACTACACCAATTTTTGTATGAAAAATCAGAGCTTTGCTGTCGGTCTTTCATGTTCCAGATTTGTTCTGAACTTTATGTGTTATGAAGATGCAATGGAGCTCGTTTTTGATTTTTTCGAAAAAAATTCAAATAATTCGAAAAAAATGCCTGGATGCAGCCAATCGTATGTATTACCATTCTGGAAAATTACAGCTCAAAATACATCATATTTTTGGCTCAGCAAAAAAAACAAAACAGACAAATATGTGTATAGCGGGCTCTGGCAGGCTGATGCGGGCCGCCGCTCTCTCCCGCGCTACATGCAGCGGACCGTGGCAGACGACCCGCAAACTCCCGCTGGTGGAGTGCGGCCAGCCAACAGAGCGTGGCGACCAGCCGCGGCCCGCCCCGCTTGAAACCTTACGGGTTACACGCTTAAACTGTGTCAATCTTTTATTAAAATTGTATTGTAGTTATATATTGGTTATGAGAAGTGGTCGGATTTCTCGGGAACAACTCTGATGAAAATTTGACTCAACACAAACCTAACATGAGGAGAAAAAGGACCGGAGGGAGTAAAAATATAAACAAGTTTATTTTACTTCTGAGGGCAGTAAAAATATAAACAAGTGCCACCACAGTCAGCTGTTGCACTGACACTGGGCCCCACCACAGCCAAGCCCATCCGCTCCGAAGACCCAACCACTCCCTTCCGGCCGGCGTCACGACTCACGCCGGCCACCGCGCTACACAACAACTACACCACGCCACCGTCCGCCGATGAGAGCCGCAGCCACATCCACAGCCTTCTCCCTCCTCTCGCCCTCCCGCCTCCGTCCATCCACTCCCACCACCACCAGCCTCCCCTTCCGCCGTTGTCTCCGCCTCCACGCCATGGCCACCGCCGCCTCCTCCTTCCGCCCGGAGGCCGCGCGCTCGCCCCCCGCCGTCGAGCCCCCGACCCCGCCGCTCTCCAAGGTCACGCCCCTCACCTCCCGGTTCGAACTAATTCCTGTGGTTTGTGGGCTGGTCGGAGTTTGATCTGAAAGGTGTTTTCTTGGTCTGTGGACGCAGTTCAAGGTGGCGCTGTGCCAGCTCTCGGTGACGGCCGACAAGGCCCGCAACATCGCCCGCGCCCGCGCCGCCATCGAGTCCGCCGCAGCCGACGGCGCCAAGCTCGTGCTTCTCCCGGTGAGTGCCTATGAACGGAGCTCTGTTTTCACCTGCTCTTTTGGTACCAACTTCCTTTCGGCTTTGGAAGCGAGGGCCGTTGAGGATTGACTGGTGACTGTATAAGAGTGACTGAAATTTATGGGTGGTAGCTTATGCCGTAGCCTCGTTACTTTGGTTGACTGGTGATTGACTGATTGGTGATCATAATCATATACGATTGAAGCGTTAGAAGGATTGTTATGCGCCGAGAGAGAGAGGATCATACCACTAGATTATATTGGGCACATGTTTACCTATGATATGTCAGTAACTAGCGGTGATGTTGAGATGTGCTGTAATAGTTTGGTTGTACTAGGATGCAGGTTCACTATGGTGTGTATTAGTACTCCGACAGTTACCAGCACTGTGGTATTGATTATTGAGGGAGGCCCTTAGCATCTATTTGGCCATGAGCCAATTCGTAAATTTACGGTAATAGTGCCATTATGTTCTATGTGCAACTGTCAAAGCTAATAAAACATTAATAGGTTTTGCACCACCCACTTCTGTGTAGCTTGTCCGATACCTTTTTCTCAGCCATGTCCAAGTGAATTAGAATAACTGTCACTAGCTGCACAAATATAGTTCATCACTTCAGTTTCCTATTTTCTTCTCGAACAGGTTTTCACTTTTGAACTATAGCATGAATTTTCCTTAATTTGTGCTACTTGATTTAACATGCATCCACTTGCTCATGTGTAATCTTGATTCGATAATTTAGTCCACCTCATATCAGATCATGTGGCAAGAAATGCACATTTACTTGTTTTTGTATTACCTTTCACCTGTTGCAGTTTCCTGGTTTTTTTTCCTGTAGGAGATATGGAATGGTCCATATTCAAATGACAGCTTTCCAGAGTACGCTGAGGACATTGAAGCTGGTGGCGATGCGGCTCCTTCATATTCCATGATGTCAGAGGTTGCTCGAAGCTTGCAAATTACTCTTGTTGGTGGATCCATATCAGAACGTTCTGGTAGCAGCTTGTACAATACATGCTGCGTCTTTGGCTCAGATGGCCAACTTAAGGGTAAACACAGAAAGGTACATTCAGAAAGTTATTTCTATTCAGTAATTGTTTATATAGTAGCTAAAGCCTTAAGAGTGAAGACATATCAATTAAGTATGTTAATAGGGACAGAAAACTGTGCCAACGGGACAAACTGTGTTTCAAAAGACATAGTTTTTTCAGATGTCGCAGATTGTTTACTACTGTCGACAACTCAATCTTAGTCGTGCCGTTTCCATGTGGTACTGTGATGCTCTTCTGATGAATGTTAAGTATGCTGTCGCAACAAGAAAGTTTCGAGCACTTCCCTGATTTGCGCAAGCTGATTAGTTAACCTGCCTTCCTTATGGCCATTTTATTAGTTAGCTTGTGCCTTTTCTGTGGCATTTTGTTTCTTCCACTCTGAGCAATATTATTTGTAGGAGTTTATTCTGAGTGTTCTATATGTCACATCAATGAAACTTTTCATGAATGCAGGTCCATCTTTTCGACATTGATATTCCAGGAAAGATTACATTCCAGGAATCAAAAACTCTTACTGCTGGGCAGGACCTTACTATTGTTGACACAGGTTTGTCTTGTTACTCTGGTGTAATAATACGTGCTACTGTGCTAGGATTAAGATAGTTCTCAAACCACATGATCATCCCTATATGTTTCTCTTGATCGTGGTTTTACAAAAGAGAATGTTTAATGTTTGATGCTATTGTTAAAGCTGTACCCTCCCATATAGACTGCCCCATGTTACTTGGCTTTAAAAATCTCTTTTGGGTATGTTATTTAAGCTCTATATCGGATTGTTTCTTTGGTTGTTCATATAGTTCTACTCGCTAGATTTTATTTGCAATTTCTTGTAAATAATTGAATTCAGTCATCATTGTTCTGTTTTCTTTTCTTGATACAACACAACTAATTTTTTTTTATCGCATACAAAATCTAATTAGTATTGGTTGTTTCCAGATGTAGGCCGAATTGGTATAGGCATTTGTTATGACATCCGTTTCCAGGAATTGGCAATGTTGTATGCTGCAAGAGGTATAAATTTCTCACATCGTATATTTACAGTCATCATGTGGTTTATCACTTATTAGTGTTTTAAGTGTTATCATCTCAAAATACTTCTATTAGAGTGCTTCAATGCTATGCCATTTGCCACTGCATTTGGTCTTGGCAGCTACTAACTTATTATGTATGTGTATGATGGATCACATTCTTTGGTCTCAGAAACTCATAGTAAAATATAATTTGGCTGGTTTGCTTGTGTGGGCCTGGTTGGTTAAGGGTCTGCTGGCAGCAGTGGTGGACCCAGGATTTGGGCATGAGTCGGCTAATCTCTGTTTTGATGAGAAACTATTTGTCCACCTTACATCTAGTTCTATGTAATCAACTAATCCTAATTCGGTAATCACTAATTTCAGCAACTGAAAATAAATCAAACAATAAAACAATTGAAATTGACACTTGAGACTTTGAGAATTAGAAGCAAACAATTACCTGTAAGCAGGATCTAGCAACACACCGTTAAGTTGGAGACGACGAGCCGCTGAATCTGCATGGTCGAGCTCTGGGACATTTCTGTGGCAGCGTTCCGGCGTGGTAGAGACTCGAGACCATTGATTAAATTAAAGTGCCGCTGCCGGTAGCTATAAGTCCCGAATCCTGATCGAACCGAGTGTTGCAAGCGCGATGAAACGAGACGACTAGCACATCGATCAAAAGTGCGGGATGCGAACAGATGCCTTGTACACTACGTCAAAAATTCAGGCTAGATTACCCGGGCTGAGCTGTTAGGTCAAAAATTTCTAACAGATTATGAAGGGTTCGTACCTACATGGGCCACGCCACGCTTTGTAGCCCTGTCTGCTCAGGGCGCAGGCCTCTGGCTGGCAGGAAGATCTTTCTGCATTCCATTTGCCAAGGGTTGGAAGCCTGGTTGAAAACGGAGGTAGAGACGTAGAGTGGATTTTTTTTGTTCATAAGTCACGTGCTTATATAGATGGATGGTTTAACTACCAAAAAACCTGACTCAGAAAAGGAATGAATTTTTTTGCAACTACCATGATTGACTCTCAAATTATGAGATTTGTGTATTTTGGTCTAACAAATATGAGTTTATGACATATGGATGCAACTCAAATACTCAATAAGAGAATCTTTCGACTAAAACGAGTTCTGACTTGCTACTAGTAACTGTGTACCCTTTTCATGCACTGCAGACCCTGCAGTACTCGTGTTGGTTGCCGCTGGGACCGAGTCCATAACAGCTTGTCATTTTTCGATATTTAGTTACTATTAACATAGAGCATGCAACTTCACTGTTTTTTTATAACCATGTCAAAATCATGCAAAATATAATGATGCTCATTTGTTGATACAGGTGCTCATTTGCTATGCTATCCTGGTGCTTTCAACATGACCACTGGGCCATTGCACTGGGAGTTGCTTCAACGGGCAAGGTATGTATCTTCCTTCTGAATCATTTGCACCTAGAGATGAATTGCAGGGGATACATAATGAGCTTGAATGTATTGCATTTTTGTTGATGATAACATACTTCATGTTTCTCTATAAGTATTATCTGAAATTCTAAAGTAACTTTCTTACTTATTTTGCATTGTACATCTGTTCCTTTTGCTTCTGTTCTAAATATTTTTTTGTTATGACAGGGCTACTGACAACCAGGTATGCGGAACACTGCTGTGCCGTCATCCATTTTTCTGTACAGGAAGTCACTAGTGTCACTTCCATTTTTTCGCTTTCAGTTAGTAACGATCATTATTCTACCAGCTTTTTGTTGCAACCTGTGCTCCAGCTCGAGATACCAGTTCAAGTTATGTTGCTTGGGGACATTCCACTCTTGTGGGACCGGTGAGTTGATTACAGATTTAAGATGCCAGTACAATATCTGGCGCGTTGAGCCATGCTTATTTCATACACTCAGCAATATCTGGTGATTTCTCACGTGTAACTGTTGGCATATTGTTTATAGTTTGGGGAGGTGATTGCGACAACTGAGCATGATGAAGCAACTATAATAGCCGAGGTTGATTATTCACTGATTGAGCAGAGAAGGTGAACAGAATGAATCATTAATCTTTTGCTTTTCGCAGCGCTGTTTATGTTCAGCTTGCTCTAATAGCTTGACAAAAAAAAATCTGCAGACAATTTCTCCCTCTGCGGCATCAACGACGTGGAGATCTTTACCAGTTGGTAGATGTCCAGGCATCAGGTTCTAAGTAGTGTGTGCGCATTGGTCGGCCAGGCATGGTCAGTGAAGCAAGAGTCGGCGCTGATTGCGAAGACAGAAGACAGAACCCGTAGTTCGGTTTGTGAGATGTGTGCGCTCATCCTTGTATGATCTGGTTTGCACTCCAGACACATTCTGTGTGAAAATGAAGCGAGACAAATAAGAAGAGGTGCAACTTGTACAAGTGCCCTTGTTGGGAAATAATCGAGACTGCTGCTTCCTTGGCAGGAATGAAAATCGAAATTTCTACTCAACCTCTGTTTGATAGTGTTGCTCTACCTGTTCAGTTACTCCTTATGGGTCTTCCAAGTGGTTGCTGTCGTGGAGCAAATGTACCCAATTTTCTGGGCCTTACGTACGTCAGTAAATGATTAAGATGGCATGGCAACCTGTGTGAACAGTGGTAGCGTGTGAACTGTGGGAACCATAAATAATGAAGCAGGAAGTGAGGACGCTGCAGCCTGCACCACCAGGAACAGCGTTTCTGATGACAGTACCACTGCCGGGCGGCGATAAAACACCGAGACAGAGGCATGGAGAGCTCATGAGCCCGGAGAGTTGAATGTGAGCCGCCTCCCTGACGGAACCTCACGCCTCACCCGTTGCCGGCCTCTCCAGTCTCCAAGCTAGCTGCCTCCTTTTGCTGCTTCCGATCGATGCATGGCGGTTGGAATCGTCTGTCGTAGAATGTCTCCTGCACCCGCCGCGCCGGATACCAACTCACTCAGGAGGTACTGTACGTGCATTTTCTTCAGGAGGTGCACACAGCACACTGCACACACACAGTCCTGCTAGCTAATCTGACGATCGAGGACGGCTAGTGGCCGGCTCTGCATGCGGCAGCTAGTACGGCCGGGCGAGGAGCCATTGAACGCGTGTGCGTACCTGCTGCATGCATGGTCCGCGATCCTGTTTGCCAAAAAAAGGCGCGCACATCGAAGTTTTGAACGTTGCCGGCCTCTCCAATCTCGATGCTCTGCCTGCTTTGGCTTGCTTCTGATCGGCCGGAATCGTCTCTCGCAGTCGCAGAATGTCTCCTGTACTGCACCCGCCGGATACCAACTCACTGACGTATACGTACATATCTTCACCAGGTACTGTACGTACATTTTCTTCGTATGTACACAGACAGACAGCCGTGCTAGCTGATCTGACGACCGAGGACGCCTCCAAGTTGTCAGAGATTAGTGGCCGGCCCTGCATGGTGCAGGTGCATGCATGCGGCAGCTAGTACGGGCCGGGCGAGGACGCGTGTGCTGCATGCAAGCCCCGTGATTCCTCTTTTGCTAAAAAAAAGGCGCGCATCGTCGAAGTTTGAACGTGGCCAGCAGTACGACGTCCGGTTCGATTTGGGTTGGGGAAATCAGTCGTAATCACTGCAGCAGCAGTCTTTTTTTTTTTTTTTTTGAACAGGGATAGACCCCGAAGGGTCTGGATACTGCATTTATAAAGTCAACAGCGCGTTACATTTTACATCGAGGTCCTCACAGTAAAACAAAATAAGAAAAGAGTCCTCAACTTTTACACAGAACACCCTAAACGAGGAAAGAGGAACACAATTCAGTCCATCGTCTTCCTCGCCAGCACTGAAGAGCAGAAAGCACGCGCGACAACCCCCCACGCGAGTGTCGGGGACGAGACCACTTGACACAGGATGGGAGCGCAGCGCCATCGCACGAACTTGGAAGGGCCTCCGAAGGAGGTTGATCAAAACCTGTCGCAACACCGGCGACCAGGCCTGGAGTTGCTGCCCACCAGCATCTTGAGTCGCCAGCCAGCCATGAGCCACCGAGGATCTTCTCCAGCACGCAGTACCACAAAACTCCCGACCCTCTCCAGCAAGAAGCTCCACCACCCCAGCACACCCCTCCTCCTCGCCACCACGGCCGGCCAAGAAGGGGAACAGAGAGATAGAGATCATACCGCAGAAGGCATATGGACGCTTATTGCAACGAGCTGCCATCCAACACCACCACCTCATCTTCCTCCTCGGAAGCCTCCTTGGTAAGCAGAACAGCCGCCGTCCAGCGCCGCGTCGTAGCACCGGACAAGCACTCACAGCACCATCTCCGCCGTAGTAGATGAAGCAGCCACGGCTCTCCACCCCCTCGCCGCCACGGCCGGCCAGAAGGAGTCCCGCTTCACCGCATCCACAAACAGGGATACAGTACCAGCGCTTATTGAAGAAGACCGCCACAGATCCACCACCTCCATCTATCCTCCACCATGGAGGCTGAACAGAGGGAGGAGCTCCGGCAGGCTCAGCGCCGCGCCCGAACGCCGAGATCCAAGATCTTCGGGAAGAGGTAGACGGCATCGCGCCAAACACCACGAAGGAAAACAACAACAAGAAAACAAAGCTAAAACTATTTCTATACAAGGCGGGCCGGCACCCTAGACCATCTCTACGCCAGCCGGCGAGGCCGCCGACGGCGAGAGCGGCCGGATCTGGCTCGGGATGGAGAACTCTCAAGGAAGAGAAGAGAGGAACGGAAAGGAGAGGAGAGGAGAGTCCTTTCTCACTGCAGCAGCAGTCAGTGTGGACGTGCAGTGCATCATTCATGATTCACGCATGTAGCACCTGGCAAATAAAACTCGATCGCTGTTTCGCGTATGCATACTGTGTATAGCTGACCCCACCAAATTCGACGAAAAAACAACAGTGGTGAACGTGGGAAGGCGATCACGCGTGGCAGGCAGGGTGGCAGAGGCCGCGCCAAGACCATCATCCCAAGACAAAAGACAAAGCCTCCATGCCATTCATCAAAGCGGACAAAAGGAAAAGAAAAAAACATCCTCAGCCATCCATCCAAGAAGAAAAGCTACTCCAGCAAATACTATGCATACACATGATGCTTTTGAGGGATCGTCGTATCGCACAGTACACGAGAGACAAACACTGAGGAGCCCCACCTGTCATCCGGAGCGCAGCTTTCCCTTTGTGGGTTCCTGTGTCGCGGTCGCGCAGCTTCCAACAATAAAGCCGGCCCGGAGAGGAGGCAGACCTGACCACGCCGGAGTACCAGTGAAGGCGATGATGGAGGATCGAATCCGATCCGATCGGCCAGCTTTGTTGGCGCGCGCGAGCCCCCAAATTAGAGGCGCTTTCGCTCGTGTGTGTGTGCTCTTTTGATCGATCAAAGCAGAAAGCGGCAGCGATCGGGCAGCTTCAGGCTCACGACGCCCCCGCCGGCCAAGGTTGTTGTATACAGACGAACGGAGGCGCCGCCTCCGGTGGCGTGCAATTGGCTGAATGAGCCTCGGGATCGGCGCGCGGCATGCAAATTCTCCCGTCTTTAATTTGATCGACTACGGGGGACCTGGCAAGCGATCTTCGTGATCTATACCTTTTGACCTTGTGGTTCAAGAGAATTTGGCGCGCTCACGGTCTGTGGTTTTACCTACGTACACAGCACGACTGGAACTCTTAACTCCGTTAGCAGGAGTGTCCATGCATCTCCAGTTACATCGCTCTCTTGATACTGTGTAACGTGTTACGGCGTGCAGATGATGATTAATAAATAAACACTGCTCCGTTTCACATGTCGATCGGGGCTTTCCTTTTCTTCTCAAGACATTTGCTCGATCGCTCGTGCTTAGTCTCGCGCGGGGAAATAATTTGCCTATCTGATCACTCTTCACTCGTTCCATGCATGTGTTTTGTCCACAAAAGTCAGGTTCCTTTTGAGACACCGATGATATATGCTATCCAGGTCAAACGGCTTTAAGAAACTATCAGTTATTTTGATTCATTATCTTTTTCGAGGCTAGTGGATTTCAGGACAGCAAGCGTGCATCCGAGTTACTTCCTCCGTTTTTTAATATAAAATGTTTTAGGTGTTGTACATGTCGTCTAGATACATACTAAAGTGAGTAAACATATACACTTAAACATGTCTACATACATTTGTGTACACATGCATATGGACAAATGCTAAAACATCTTATATTAAAAAATGTAGGGAGTAGTTGCAGAATGTTTTGATAAATAAATTAAACAAACGCATTAGGCCTTCTAGGTGGAATGCATTCCTTGTTTAGATGCTACCTACCTCACGACCACCACACTGCTGACACTTAGAAAACTCGAAAGAACAAGCAACAATTTCGTTGAAAAACAAAAAGATATACTCCCTCCATTCCAAATTAGATGACTTCTCTTTGTCCAAATATGAATGTATCTATACTTGTAACATGTCTAGATACATCCACATGTGGACAAAATGAAGTCATCTAATTTGGAACGGAGGGAGTAGCTACTATTGGTACTACAGTACGTCGTTTTGTATAATTGTAGTAAAGGAAAGCGAAAATAATATGTTAGCCTTGTTCTTTTGAGCAAACATGCATCCTTTCGCCAACAATAAATAACAAGATGTTCTTAATTTGAGATATTGGACTAGTGTATCATAGGACTAGCTAATTAATCATGCATCATTAGTGGCTGGAGAAGCTAATGACAAGGGTCAACTCCTAATGGGGAAGTAAAGCCTCTGTCTTTATTTAGTTGCTCCTATACATGGCCATATGGGTCGGGCCTAACAAAGCCCACGGTCAAAATCCCAGGCTCAGGCCTATCCTTCGGGCCTATATTTTAGGCCCAGGCCCGCCCATTGGCTGCAAAATCCCATCGGGTCTCGGACTTCGGGCCGGGCTTCTTTCTTAAAATGTTAATATGTAAAGCCCAGTCTCAGGGCCAACTGACCTTCGGGCTCAAATCTAAGGCCCGCGCGTGGGCAAGCCCAGGCCCACCCAGACCCTGTATTTTTGGGCTGGGCCGGAGATGGCCACATATAGTTGCTCCCGCCATCAACCTCGATATATCTCTTCCTAAACACCTATGTTCTCGTCCAAGTGCCCAGACTTTTTGTTTCTCTAATTCTATTTCCTTTGCCTACCACTCACATTATTAGAGTCTAGATCAGGCCTAAGCTTCTTTCGAGATATAGTCTACTGATAAAGTACGATGATAGCTAGCCCTTGTGTAGGGGCCCGAGTTGCTTTCGTCAATAGCCCTCAAAGATCTTTGTCCCTCTATACTTATAGCCTGACAAGCCTGCATATAGCTAAGGCAGTCTGGCCATTCTGAGAGACTAGATATTGAGGCTACATGCCGTACGTGCATTTCAGGAGATTAATACTAGCTTTTCTTAATGCTTACCTACCTGTAATGATGCTGTGGTCCATAGGCAAATTTAGCCCACACAATATTGGTTTAGATGAGTCCTAATCAACTTAATTCGCCATAGCTAGCAACCCATAAGTGGTGTCCAAACGTAATTGCTACTAGTACTCCCTCCGTCCCAATATAACTGTCTCAAATATGCTAAAAAATGGATGTATCTAGATGTGTTTCATGTCTAGATACATCCACTTTTAGCTAAATCTAAGACAGTTATTTTGGGATGGAGGGAGTACATCATTATAGGTTTGGATTTGTATCGATCGATCAGTGACTATGCATGTGACTTTGTACACACACAGGCTAAATTAAGGTCCGTTAGTTCCCTTCATTGATCGGGCGGTTTAGAGTTCTGGCAGAGGCATGTCGTTATTTGACAGGAAACAGCCAGTAGGATTTTATTTTTCTCTTTCACTGCAGCTTATATTATGTAAGTTCAGATATGTTTATCGGATTCCATCATGTGGCGGAGAATTATTCCAACCAATCTCTACTACGGTTTCCCGTTGAGAAAACAGTCTAATCTTCAGCAATACCATGGACCAAGTAGCCAACATGAGAATTAACTACGATAATCATCTTCGTGAAAAATTTGAACGGCCAGGTTCTCTTTAGGTAATGGAACAGGTCATCATCTGCATCATCGAAAGGTACACATAAGACACAACCAATACAATTCGAACGATTGGTCATATATTAACGAGCATTATGGACTGTTTTGTATGCCATCCTGCGTGTAGACGTGTAGGTTGGCTGTTGCTGCGCAGTGGTCAGTCGTGTCCTAATCTTATTGATTAGCAATGTACATTTTGCGAGTATCCAAGGAGACATGGCCCAACATAATTTTGGTTTTGTGGTCCAAAATGCATTTCAATCCTTTCACATATGCATCTGAAATGATTTTGTCCGAGATCCATCTGGCTACTGGCTACGGTTTTGTCATCCTTTCCGGCCGCACGCAAAGTACTAGTACTAGCCATATTATTTGGAGAAAACAACATGTGCTTTGAGCTTAATTACAAATTTACAAGCACACTGTGCATGCATAGTCACCAGGGGCGGACCCAAGTAGGAGCTTGTGGGGGCCTTGGCCCCCACTCAAAAAATAAAACTTAAATAGAATTTGTTCATTTTTTAAAAGAAAATATTCAAATTGTGTGAAGTTTTATAACAAATGCCCCCAGTCACCTCGTGTGCCCCCTCTCAAAATCCTTTCTGGGTCCGCCCCTGATAGTCACCGTCCGAATTTTCACGTCCGAGGAAAGAAAAATGAAGGATGGAGGATGCAAACGCGTAATTAATACTGTGGTGCGATTAAAAACGCTATAGTGCGTCTAGTATTTTTATGTTATGGCTTACTGTCAAGTCCAGTACGCCATGCTCCAAAAGTATGGGAATCAAGGTGATGGAACGAGCAACAAAACTAAATTAATACCACACTCGTTGAGATCGATCGACCTCGCAGTTCAGAACGTCGCAAGAGGCTTTAAACCCCACTTTTTGACTGAAGGCACTCGAGCTGTGGAAAAAAGGTGAAGAAATTTGGCCAGAGAAGAATTATAAATAATCACAGAGCCTACGCACGCATTTGCCTTTTCCGCTGTTGAGATTAGTTCATATCAACGGAAGGATAGAAAGTAAGATTTGGTGCATAATTTTATCGGATGATATATTGCTGTGACACCACGCTTGGGCCGGGGTCGGTCGGAGAGCGATCAAGGATTCAGCTTGATCAGCTGGCGAGGGGCCCGGCCGGAAGTAGGCATAAAGATTTGATCGCATCACTCCAATCTACTCAAACACCACCAGCAGAACAGCTATAGTTAACAGTATCTTTCTTTACTCATGTACGTAAATCTTGCTCTGGAGTTTGTTTATTTGTTTGTTTGTTTGTTGTTGTTGCTGTTGTTCTGCAGCTTTCGTTTATGGTGCATCTGTGCAGATCGATTCTAGTACAAATCGAACAGTGGCCAGTTAATGTATTGCTCTTTATTTCGAACTCAGCTAGGTTTGATCTCGAGCTTTTGAGGTAGGCATCACACATGCAGATCAAGGGTACGGGGAACATGATATCCCTGTACGTGCATGTCGCTCGTACACACATAAAGAAGAGTGCACCATCGAACCAGTACAAATGTAAGGACGGCGCAATCAATGGAGGCACGCTTTGGAAAACATAGGAGTCTAAGGAGTGTCATCTCAAACAATAATACGGAGTACTTTTTTTTTTACAAAGTCACTATCCTATTTTTCAGAAAACAAGAAAATAATACTCCATCAACAAGAAAATAGTATTAAATAGCATGACTAACTGTGAAAATAATACGGAGTATTTCGGGTTAATTAATCATGTTGCATGCCGTGTCACCATTTTTATACCTACATTCAACGTTGTACGAGACAAAAATCTACTCCCTCTGTCCCAAAATACAAGGCGCGCTACTTTTATACAAAATCACTATCCTAACTGTGTAAAAAAATCGTATTTCGGGTTAATTAATCATGTTGCATGCGGTGTCTCCCTTTTTATGCCTACATTCAACGTTGTATGTAGACAAAAATCTAATCGGTAAGAGATACATTCAAATTGTATTTCTGACATTGACTTTTTATTTAAAATCGGAGTGAGTGAGAGGAAAATCACGGTGTTAGGTGAGCAAGAGACTACATGGTATTAATTTTAGCTTGCGTCCGTTTTTGTCCGTCCAGAACAGCCCGTGAGCCACATATCTGATCCCCAAATCTAACTTATTCTCTCTCCCAACCCGATTTCTCTCTTCGACCACCCGATGTCAGCCATGACGAGGTTTTGAATCAACAATAAATTTGTATGTCAGTATGAGGCTAAAATATTGGTGGGTGAACGCACGATGATCTGAAGATGTGTGTAGATTTAAGCCCCAGAAAAGTTCGCTGATAACAACCTTATTCATGTGGTGTATGAGTTTGTGTTGGGTGCCCTCGAGAACAATAGTGAGCAGTGAGCTATAAGTTGTGTGTGTTTGTTCTCTATGGAAAGTATCGACCCCGAACCTTAGTTCGGTTCTCCCTCTATTTATACCAGAGAGGGGATGGGCACCCTGTTGGCCTCATACTCATGCTTGACGACGTTCCCTTATTGTCGGGGACATGACAAGGGGCAAAATCTCTCTCATGATTAGTTATGGACATTGTGTGATCGTTGTTGCATTATGTTGACATTGTAGATCATCGTGGATAATTGCGATGAGTTTTTTTTTCAACGAATCAATGGATACATAGTCCTATGATTCGTCCGACGACGATAGCAATCTTTTGACGGACACGGGCCGTCACTCACGTTCTTCTCTAAAATGACTATATCAAACTTGTCAGGCCAACTTTTCCCGCGGATAAGTTTTAACAATGCTGATAAAGTAAAATGGTCGAAATTCAAAAGAAAAAAGTCAAGACAGGACACGTTCGCCTTCTCGGCGGGGGCCGTTGTGCCCCCCCAGGCCCAAAAAAGCGCTTTTTTGGCCCGCCTGGGGGGGGGGGGGGGGGCAACGGCGCTATTCTGGTTTCTGGGGTGGCCCGATTCCCAGCCGTGCCCAAACCCAAGCCTTCGGCCCAAATATTCAAAAAAACAAAAATATGGCAAACTAGGCGAATTTCATTCATATATGGCGAAAATTCGGCGATTACATATTACAAACTTAAAATAAAAACATAACAAAAGATAACTTGTCGATCTACGCCGTTCTACATGCCCAACTGGCTGTAGAACACGGTGTAGTCGCCGCCGTCGCCGTCGTCGCCGTCGGAGCCGCTCCCAGCGGGGTTGCTGGGGCCTTCGCCGGCGTCTCCGCCGTGCCACCTGCTCGGCCCGGGCGCGCTGGGGGCGTCCTCATCCTCGTCACTCGGGTCGAGGATGTAGTACTCCGGCGGCGGCGGCGGCGGAGGCGGAATGCGATGGCCGCCAGTAGCCGCCGCGCGCTCGCGGCGCTCCCGCTGGCGCTGCGCTGCCGCGCGCCCGCGCTCCAGCTCCTCGAGGATGCGCCGTTGGCGCTCCACCTCCTTCTCCGCGTACATCCTCGCCGACCATTCGTCGGCGACGTCGTCCGGCGCCGGGAGAACCTCGTTGAACGAGGCTTCGAGGGCGAGCCTCTCGCCGGGGAACTCCTCCTCCGGCGCCCCTATCCTGGTCGCCGCCCTGAGGTAGTCCGGCGGCGCCTGCCACTCTTCCGTCGCCTTCTTCTTGCCCTCCGTCTTGGGCTTGACGAGGCGGCGGAAGAGTCCGCGGGGCGGCGCTCGTTGATGCGCAGCGTGCCGCTGCGCGTTGGAGCACGCCGCCCGGAGTTTAGGCAGGGCGGCGTGACAGAGGGAGGCGCCGAGCGCGCGCCGGAGGAGGAAGAGGAGGAGGTAGAGGCTCCCATCCGCCGTGGCAGCCACGACGACCTGTGCGGCGGCATGGTGAGCCGGGGCTCGTTGCCAGCGGCGATGTAGTCGAGGACGAACTCGAGCGTCCGCCCTTCCCCGCCCCACCACCGCTTGCGGCCCTTGGAGTTGCAGCGGCCCTCCACCGGGCCGTTGCGGCCTGTGTCGGCGAGCTCCTGCTCGTGGCGCTGGACGAAGTACTGCGTCCAGAACGCCTCGTTGTCCGGCTGCCAGCGGGGATCCGCCGCCTGCGCTGGAGTCAGGTCGGCGATCACCTCCTCGATCGCGTGCTCCCGTTCCGCCCCTTCTGGCGGCGGAGGCACGGGCACGCCGCCCGCGCTCAGATGCCACGATGCCTGGCCACCGGACGCGCCAGGGACGCGCATGTCAGGCGGCGTGGGGTAGCCCGCCTCGTACAACATGCGCGCCTCGTCCTTGCGGAGGTGGCGGCGGTCGAAGCCGTTTGCGGCGGCGTCATCGCCGGGAATCGCTCGGCCATCGCGAAGAGGAGAACTAGGCGAGAGAGGAAAGCTCGAGGGAGGCGAGTGCGAGAGGAAGGAAGACGGCGAGAGAATGGTGTGGCTGTGCACGGCGAGGAGAGGGGATTTTATAGCGCGTTTGGAAGGCCAGACGGAGCGGCGGTGGCGCGCCATTACTGCGCCGCGTGCCCCGCGATTGGATGACTCGGCCACGGCCGCTCACTGGGCGCTGGCCACACCATTACTCCGGCAGCCTTTGACCGGCGCGGGAGCCGAGTGGATGAGGACGCGGCCGCTCACGGGCGGTTCTGTTTCCGCGCCATTTCGCCTGGTCGCTGACAGCGCTGGCCCACCTGTTTTGCGCGCCATTTCTGCCCCCCAGGCGCAACCCAATGGACTGGGTTCTGCCTGGGTGCGCCGGCGCCAAAACGGCGCAAAGAGGCGCTATTTGGGCTCCAGGGGGGACGACTGGTAGAAAAAGGCGCTATTTGGTCCAAAACGGCGCTATTTTAGACCCTGGGAGGCGCTGGGGGGACGGCTGGAAGTGCCCTAAGTAGCCGGCGCTCCAAACGGAAAGAAACGGATACAAAATGGGGGCGATGCTTGAGTTACCCTAGCATATCGATCATTCCCTAAAAAAAAAAAAAAAAAACTGTACAGCGTGATCTCCCTGTGGCCGAAATAATTGACCGTAATTGAGTAGCATCATAAGACTAGTCACAATGGGGAGTATCATGTACTAGTATCATGCACATGATACCAGTCTATGTTACTAACTCCACAATGGGTAGTAACATATTTGTGGTATCATATAATACTGCATTTATTAGGTTGTAAACTCATATTGCATTGGAATCCGTTATGTTACGGTATCTACCTATGATACCACTATCACCTCTCTCTTCATTAATTGCAGTGTCATGTCATCTTTTTACCAACATGGCATGCATGATACTACCTATGATACCCCCATTATGTCTAGTCTAAGCTAGCTGCTGTAGCTGAACATTCACGCGCGTCTGATTTACTTGCTTCCGTAGCAAGTCACGGACGGTCATAATAAGCAACGTGGAGACCGTACGGAGAGCATGGATCGAGGCCCCGTGTTCCTGGATCTGCTGCCCGAAATTAGCAGCTTGACGCGCAGGAGATGACGTCCGGGCAATTGAATCATCGCCATGGATGATGCTACTACTAGTCTACTACGGAGTACTCCCTCCGTTCCAAATTACTTGACTTTGGTTTGTCCAAATAAGGATGTACTGAATAAGTAATTTGGAACGGAGTGAATACTACTGTGCTGGAGGTGACGTTTGTGCGCGCGCTGGAGATGAAGAAAAGAAGAAATAATGTGACGGAGGAGTCCACGGGGTTATGATTCCGGTAATGATTAGGAGGAATTCGCATGTTAGCGGGCAGCAGACAAAGCGTGTGCATTCCCGTCAAATCCATCGTCCCTCACCGTCGCCGTCTTTGCCCACCACACCATCCGTCCGTCCGTCCGTCCATCGCTCGCCTTTCAATCCCATCTTGATTTCTTTCACTCTTTTTCTTTCACGCCGTGTCGTATCCACATCATCCAAGGCTAATCAAATACGGTATTCACTTCGTACCGCATTAACAGTGCATGGTTTTGCATTTGGTAGTGCGGTTGAGATGGAAACGATCAAACCGAGCTGTTTCTGTACCTGAGCAACTTGCATCCAATTGTTTTTCTCAAAAAATTGCTTCCGACCAAGTGCTTTCTGAGACTTCACGATGAATAAAGGTTGCATTGTGTACGGATTGACAGCTCGAAAGTTGCAGATATCTTAGAGCGAAGTAGTGTTCAGCAAGCCCAGATTACTTCTGAACTAGTGCAAAAAAGATAAATAACATTAGGAACAACATTACTGATTTACTGCTGCTAGAAATTACATCTAAGAGCACCCCACCTAAAAAAGAGAGAGAAAATTCTCCAAGAGAAACACCAAATGTTAAAGAGAGAGCACAGCACAGAAAAAGCTTACTCCCAATCCCACCATCTCCCTAACTAAATCTGTTGCATTTTACAGTAACCACACACCATACATTTTCAAGTCACCGCGCGCGCGTGCGATCCCGGCAAAATCACACGACTCTGGCGCTCCGGCCGTGCCCGTGCCCGTGGCCAATGCCGCGGTTCAGCACGACCCGGGTCGTCTCGTACACCGGCAGCTCGTCCCTGTACGCGGCGCCCGGCGGCTCGACGGCGGCCAAGTTCTCGAGCTCGAACAGGTCGGAGCTGGCGTCGCTGCTCTCTTCGTCTTCGTCGTCGTCCTCGTCGCTCTCCATCTCCATCCGCCGGAGCAGCATCTGCTCCACCGCCTGCACCGGCACCCTCCGGCCCGGGACAGTGGACGGCGCCTGATCGCCGTCGCTGTCCATGAACCGGACGGTCCGGTTCGCCTGCCCGCGCGTCGACGGGGTCTTGCTCAGGCAGGAGCGCGAGTACGAGGACGCCGAGGAGCACGCGTACTCCGCCGCCGTCCTGGCCGAAGGCGGCGTGTGCGGCTGCGGCGCGCGCTGCTTGCCGGCGAAGATGGTGTTGAGGAAGCCCGCGAGGCGCGCGCCGGGGGAGGCCGGCTTGCCGCGGAGGTCCCTGAGCTTGGCGCGGATCGAGGCACCCGCCGGCTTCTTGGTCTTCTTCTCCGGCGCTGGCGCCTTGGCCGTCGGTGCTCCTCCTCCGGACACGGTGGTGCGGATGGGGCGCAGGCGGCTGCGGTGGTTGGAGGACTCGGCCTCGGAGGAGGAGAACCCGCCGTAGCTGGAGCCCTCGGACGAGCTAGACGTCGTGGCGTGCGGCGCGGGCGCGCGCGCCCGGTAGCTCCCCGCCAGCGACGGCCTGTAGTAGTAGCTGTAGTGCAGGGCCTCCTGCTGCTGCTTCTTCTTCTTGGTCACGGTCGCATCTTGGCCGGCGTGGCCTGGGTCGTCCTCCATGGACTTGTAGATCGCGTCGAGCAGCGTGGACGAGAAGGACGGCTGGTCGGCGTGCCGCCTGGCCCGCGCCGCTGCCGTCCCCTTGTCCCCCCACTTGTCCATTCCACGAGAACAGATTCCGACTGGATCCGCACACGCACGAACACACGACACACAGGCGCTCAAAGACACCGCAGGACGCAGCAAGGCCAACACCAAGCTCAAAAGCAGCAGCTCCCAGCCCAGCAATGCTCTAGCTAGTAGCGGTGTGAGAAGTGAGGCAGAAGAGCTCGGTGTAGACTACAGTGAGATGGTTCCTCTCCAGAAATGAGCTCGTGAGGTGGTGTTGGAAAGGAGGAGAAAGGTGGGAGCAAAGAAGGGTGAGAGGGTGAGGGATCGGTGGGAAGATATAAGAGGATGAAGAAGGGGAGGTGGTGGTGACGTGGCAACGGGCAGAGGAGGGCTAGCTTCGGTTTGGGCGTGCGGGTGATCGATGGCGACGGGCCCACACTCCTCTCACTGTCTGTCTCATCACCATTTATCGTGACCACAAGGCTGCGTTACCCCACCCGTGATTTACTGTAGCCAACAACGCAGCATGATTCGTCATTTAAGACAGTCAGTACAGGGTAGGAGTAAATTTCCCTTTTTGCACGTCCTAGGTTTTATTTACACTCGTGACCGATTGAGCCGCGTCGCGCCATACGCTGCGTAACATGCTCCATTTAGTACTCCCAGGTTTTAACAGCGGATGTCCCTCTCTCTCTCCCGCATCGGCTGGACAGTGTGACGGCTTAATTGCATAGGATCTCTCACCAGTTATTCGTACAACAATCTCTGTGGAGTACGTGAAAAGTGGCGACTAGCTTCGCGTGCCAAAAACACCCTTATTTAACCAAGCACGTACGCACATAAATAAACAAACGGAGGTCGGTCCCGTGCTCGTGCAGGTACGGCGTTTCGCTGTGAGAAGCGCGCTTTGCGTAATCTAATGCTCACCACGCTGCACTGCACCGTATTCCGTACTGACTAAAAGCGGTCGGCGAGCTGCAAAGCATGAGATTCCCGTCCTTGATTAGTTGCCTATGGTAATCCGGGGTGTAATTAGCGGATTATCTAGGCCTCACAGTACACAGAGGCAGTACTACGGGTAGAGCTCGGTGTGCAGTAGTACATGTTTTTTCGCTTGTTTATTATTGCTTGGGACCAGTCGTAACTCCTGTCCAGGGTGGCAGAGTGGAAAGGGCTCGATTTATAATTTTTGATGGTGGCCGGGGTTCCATGTTTTTGTTCTCGCGTTGTTTTCGCTTGTCCTTGGCTTGTTTTCGTCCATAGATATATACTGTGTGCTGATCGCTCCTTAATTTCTCGGTCGTGTTGTTTGGAATCGGATGCGCAGTGTGCAAATTGATGAGCGTGGATGGGTGACAGGAACCGGCCGAAACATGTTCACGAGGGGCTGAGCGTGATAGCGGATCAGCACCACGAGTAGTATAAGACCTCGACGTATTTAATACGGCGAATGGCTACGTCTATGAGACACGATACCGCCTTGGCCCTTGGGGCGAACAACAGTCGTCTAGGAAAACGGTCGTCGCTAAACACCAAGATTTCGTAGTCTTAAATTTTGAAAACACTAGCAAGATTTTCCACGGAGACTGTGGAAATCATCCAAAATTTGCATCTCGCGCCCCCCACCTGCATCTTCTTCCTCAACTATCATAACCGATGGACGATGAATTGGTGAGACACGACAGGGACACGAAATGGACTACACGGGGCGCCTGCCACCGCCGGGGAGCAAGAGCCTCTGTCGCGCACGCCCATTCCACGGATGCATCACCTCTTTCGGGCGGGCAGGCAGGCAGGGCTGGGTGCTGTGAGCAGCGGCTGCCGTTGGTTGCCATGACAGATCCGGAGGACTGATAGTGATCCTGCCTGTTCATCCCCTGCCTGATCCCGATCTCTGCCGTCGCTCCTGGCAATGATGGGCACCGCTAGCTTCCATGGACCCGAAACGCATTAGCTTGGCTTTCACCTTTGGTGATCCATCGGCATGACTGACTGACAGCCGCTCTGTCTGTCTCGCCTTGCCACACGTACGCCGCCAGCTCTTTCTTTCTTTTCTTCAGTGTTGGTGCGGAGATTGGTGTGATTGGACGTGCCGATCGTGCGCGCAGGCGTGACAGTAGAGCGCGCACTCCGCTTGTATCTGCTCCCGTACGTACATAGATAGGGTCTCGGAGTTTGGCGAGTACTGCTGCTACTCGATGGCCTGTCGGTAGAGCATCCTTGTGTAGGCCAATGTTCGTCAGTACGTACGAACCAGTTGCCATCTCGTCCCAAAGAAGAAGAAAAAGGCGGCGGCAAGCAGGCATGGTGTGCTGGGACGTCACGTCGTTTTGCCGCGCACGCTGGCCCAAGGAATGGATCGTGGGAGAGGCCGGCAGCCTTCGCTTTTCTTTGCCCCGCTCGCGCGGTCGGCCGGGGAGGGGAGCATACAGCGCATCAGCGCAGTGCAGATCCGCCTGCGCTGCATGCGCGCACACGGCGGCACAGCCGAGCAGCGCCGGCCGGCCGCTTTCTCTGAGCTTCTGCTGCCTGGCAACTTCCGTTGCACGGGTGCCTGCAGATTGTGTCGCCTCGTTTGCTTGCTTTCTAATCTCCTGGTTTTGTTTATCTCATCCTGAGGCTGTCTAGTCTCGCGTGATCCAGCAGCAGCATCCGTGCACTTGCGGCGTGCTGATTACGGGCGTGCGTGCGTCGCTGGCGGCCGGGGAGGTTTGTAACTAGCTAGTGGAAAAAAGGGAGTGGAAAGTTTGAAGAATGAAAGCAAACACAAGGGGTTAGCTAGCTGAGCTTAGCTTGGGAATATTTTAAATCATCGGCTCTTCGAATTTGTTTAGGGCTAGCTCACTTTCGAGTTTCGAGGCCTGGATAGGGTGGTCCATGGGAGGTCGGTTCGTCGTTCTTCTGCTCTGGTCGGGCGTGTTTGTCTGCTGGTTAAATACATCGCTTCAATCCAAAGTGTGTCGAACCAACTCCATGGTTGGAATTTGGGGTAACATGGATGCATGTTACAAACTACTTCCTTTAAACTCCTTTGCATTTTCAAGCAAAGGGCTAGCTAGATTTCCATAGCGGCAAATTGTTTTGCTTTGGGGAAACCGAGAAATCTGACGTGAATAAGCTCGAGTTATTTGGTCGTGAGCATGGCCGGTTCTTTATAAGATATTTGGGAATTTGAATTCATCATAAGGGTCTCTCAAATGCCCGTAGACAACTTGTCAACGAGCGTTTAGAGAAACGTCTGAGTAGTTGGAAACTAAAATTTCTCATTGCTAAGAGAAAGTGATACTTATTTACTTGGTACTTAGTAACATTATTCTTTATATGTTCCTCTTTTATATCCCAAAAGAGGTGATACATAGGTTGGACTGTTTCAGTTCTAGATCTTCTCGAAAAGTGACAATGAAAATAAATTACACGTGTCATTTGTCGTTCAAAAGATTAGCGTGCTCATGTCCACAATTTTCAATTGTAGTCTACAATGACAATCCCCTTAAAAAAATCAGAAACCTTTCGGCTTAAGGAATGTCGGGGCCACCTTTCCGTGGCTCATGATCCTCCGACGATCTGTGTGCAATTTGCGCCGATAGTCGGCTTGGCTGTGTGTATCCTCGAGGTTGTCCTGTTTCATGAAGGTGAGATAAGGTGTTTGTTACGGTTTTCACCTATTTTTTTATAAATTAAACAAGAAGTCTCCTCTTCTTAATTAATAGATTGATCTATTTTTATTCCTTGCAATCGGATGTTGACACAAAGTAATTTTCATCAGAGAGGGCTTTAGTCGA
This sequence comes from Poa pratensis, assembly GCA_947311845.1. NCBI lineage: Eukaryota > Viridiplantae > Streptophyta > Magnoliopsida > Poales > Poaceae > Poa > Poa pratensis. The sequence continues at coordinate 26,589,851 of CAMZMU010000054.1, read as the reverse complement.
CAATAAAAGGAAAATCGTGTGTTTGGTAGCAATTTTTTTGAAAGTATTCTAAAAAATACTCTTGTTTCTGAAAATATTATGGTTTTAAATGTCTTGAGTTGTTTTGCGTTAGCAAAAACTACGTCTTGGTTTGGCAGCTTAGTATTTTTTAAACTAGAGTATTGAAAAACTGGAGTGTTTCATTTCCGGGCTAACGAATATTTTAGTTTTGAAGAATACTTCAGTTTAGGAAAAAAACAAGTCTGGACTGAAGTTTCCTTTTAAGCAATTTTTTTTGCAGTTTTAAAGGATACTTCGTTTTTAAAACCACAATATGCAATGAATCAAACACGTCAAAGTATTCAATAATTCAGTATTTTTGAAAACCGAAGTATTCTCGCAATACTTCTTAAAAAACGAAGCTCCTAAACGGCCCTGCAACACTATGTACCATGGTATTAGCAAAAATTGTAGGCGCCGTTTGGCAGCAAAGTATTTCTAAAACCAAAGTATCAGAGTATTTCCATGTCTAGACAACCAATCTTTTTTTAGGTACTTTAGAATTAGTGTCGTTTTGTAGAAATTGAAGTATATACAACCTCAGTTTTTGCTAAAAACAAACGCCTCAAAGTATTTATAACAATAGTATTTTAGAAACCACGGTTTTCTTGGAATTCTTTTAAATAAAATAATTTGCTCGGAAAACGCACGTGTAGAATACTTAGGTTTTACAAAACTTTACTGCCAAACAGAATGTGCCATTTCCTCCTACCACAAACCACATAACCTCTTCGATGACAATGCAGCTTGAGTTCCACCTTTAGCCAACGTCCTCTTTCCTCCTTCCTTCCACCCAAGGTCAATGCCCTGATCGAACTTGCCACGACTTCGCGTTCGCGCCATTTCCTACGCAGAAACAACTGAAACCGATGGATCCATCCATCCTCTTCCACCAGCGAGAAAAGCAAGCGCGCCTTGTGCAAACCACCCGTGTCATGTCGACTCCAGATACCATCAGATAATAGATTCCAGTGCACGTCGAGGTCGACCGCCCGGATGGATCGCTGGATGCCGGAGTAGTGCGGTGGGCAGCCAGCCGGCTATAGAGGTAGATCGATAGCCAGGTGGTCGATGTATCGATCCGTCAGTTTCTCCTTGCCTAGTGGACAGTGAATTCTGCTAGTTTCTTGCTCCACCGATCAACGCATCTTATCCTGCATGCCCTCTTTGCAGATACGTCTCATCTTTCTTTCTCCACGATTCCAGATATCTGTGATTACGACTGCTATGATTGTTATCGTGGAATCATTTCTCCCAAACTAAAACTGTTCTTTAGCTGCAAGTAGGTAGCGGTAGCACTCTGAAATAATCTGGCATGCCACTTGTTGGACCATCCTGTGAAATGATTTACCGCATGCCTTTTGTCTTTCAAATTGTCGCGCGAAATGCTTCCTCATTTACAACCAGCATGCATGGTACAGTGAAAGGTAGAACGCAATCAGTTGTTTTGCGAAAAGGTTAGTGGCTAGTGGCTACTATCAATTAACAAAGCGCTTGCTTCCGTGCTAATCTGAACTTAGGAGTCACGCAGCGTAAAAGGATTCATGATTAACCCATGAGATCATCAGATGGACCCTGAACTGAGCACACGATCAAACAGACAAGGCAGTTTCAGTTAGCTGTAAGCCGTGAGCATGAATAAAGCTCGAGGGACACACACACAACAAGCAGCGGCGTGAAGGGATCGACACGACAAAGTATGTGGTGTGAAATTTGGGCAGAAAAGTGAATTTCTCATCAAGTGTACCGCACGCATCGGCTAGCTAGGACGGGGAAAAAAAGGCAGTGTGCCTGCCTAAATAACTGATCGTCATGCAAAGCCTGTGAAGCCACCCTGCTGCCCTCTCTGAAGTCTGAACCCACGGCAGACTTAACTGCACTGCAGAAGGTTTTACTACAGAGAGAAAATTAAAATGACCATCCGGGAGGACTCATAATATCACACATATTGGACATTCTATCATCGTTCAGCAACGGCTGTAACATTCACCTGATTTGAAATCATGGGATAATATATGCCGTCCATCTCAGTCCATGCACACGCTCAACACAATCTAGCACACTCTGGATACATTAGTTGGGCAAGAAGCTACATCCACCCTGTTGTAATTGCCTTGGTCCCATGCGGTGCAATGGTGGCCGAGAATACAGATTCCTCCCATTCCATAAACTAGCAGTGCAGCACGTTCATACAGGGTTTTGAGATCAGAGAAAGCGAAAAGATGAGCAAAGCTAAAGGAGGAAGAGATGGAGAGACGAGCGTGGAGGAGAGACATGGGAACAGCCAAGAGGTTCACTGAGCGGGAGGGAATCATGGCCATGGATGGCTACGACGGAGGTAGCTATCGATGCCGGCCGGTCGAGCGGTGGTGATCCCGAGACCAGGAACACATGAACATGCTTGGTTCATCATGAGAAAATGCCGAGGCCAGCAAAGCAAAGGAGAAGACTCAAAAGAAGCGGCCTGCATGCGTCCCGTTGCACGCACAGCGTACCGCAATGGGTCTCTTCGATCTCCTTTTGCCCCTTTTGGATTCGCCTCCTTTTAATTTGCTTCCTCTTTTTTTTTTTTCTGCGCGTGGCCTTGATGCATCGTCTGCGTCCTGACGATGTTCGGCATGCAGCTGCCTGGACAGATATAAGCGAGCAAAACCTTCCTCCAAACCCGAGCTTCTTATTATCAGATTTATATGAACACCATCGAACTCCAAGAACCTGAAACTTAGAGGTTGCTAGGAGTAACTTTCGAGGAACAAATACCATGCATGCAGTAGTACTAGTACGAGCACTGCATTGGAGCCTTGTTGGTGTGTTGGGCGGGCCAACGTTTGATTCGTCCTTGCTCCTGCGTGCCGCGAATATCATGTGGTCAAAGGTTCGGACATCGTACGGGATCCAAGAAACAAAAAGGAACCGATCGAGGAAGCAGATCCAAGAAATCCCATAGCAGGGCATCATCATCCATTTGCATCAAAATACGCGCTGATGGTTGGATTTCATACCGCTTTCGCTTTGTTCTTCTTCTCCATTTTCACACACCGGGTGGAGAGCCCAACAGAAATACGGGAGCACCTATACAGTGCGTTACGCGAGCGGAAACATTCCCTCCGCGTACCCCCGCTCGCGTAATTAGCTAATGGGCTCGGCCCAATTCCCGCGTTCCGCTTCGCTCTGTTTCCTGCTTCACTGTTTTGAACGCTTCGCATAGTTTCACGCGTACCGCTTCGCGTTGACTGTTTCTTTGGTAAGCGCTGCTATTCTTTTGAACGATTTTTTTTTTGAGATATGTTTTCAACGATTTCAAGAGTGCTTTCTTCGTGCTAACTTCATCTTATTAGCACGTTCGATTTAGTTTGGGAAAACATATACGAGTGAAGGTTTATTAATGATATTTATCATATTTGAACGGAAACTATTTATGTCCAAATTATCTTTTCCGTTTTGACAGTAATAATATGGGTTCACGTTTTTTGAAAAATAAGAAGAAAAAAATTCGTTCTAAAAATTAAAATATTCACATATGTAAAATAATAATAAAGGATATTTACCATATTTAGATGAATTTTAAATATGAAAACTTAAGTTATTTGAACGACTTTTAAAATATGAACATTTAGATTATTTGAACGATTTTCACTATGACAATTTTTAATTTAATTTTTCAAAATATGAACATTTATAGTGTTTGAACAATTTTCAAATATGAACATTTATGTTACTCAAACATTTTTTCTAAAATAAGAAAATGGCGATGAACGAAAACTATTTTTGAACGATTTTAAAAAATGAACAGAAAATGGCGGGGAACGAAAACTATTTTGGAATGATTTTAAAAGTGAATAGAAAAGGCCGGTGACGAAAACTATTTTTGAACGATTTTAAAAATGAAAAGAAAATGGCGGTGAACGAAAACTATTTTTGAACGGTTTTAAAAAGTGAACAGAAAAGGCCGGTGAACGAAAACTATTTTGAACAATTTTAAAAAGTGAAAAGAAAATGACGGTGAACGAAAACTATTTTTGAACGGTTTTAAAAAGTGAACAGAAAAGGCCGGTGAATGAAAACTATTTTTGAACGTTTTTAAAAAGTGAACAGAAAATGGCGGTGAACGAAAACTATTTTTGAACGAATTTAAAAAATGAACAAAAAATGGCGGAGAACAAAAACAATTTTGGAACAGTTTTAAAAGTGCAGAAAATGGCGGTGAACGGAAACTATTTTTGAATTTTAAAAAGTGAACTGAAAATGGCGGTGAACGAAAACTATGTTTGAATGGTTTTAAAAAGTGAACAGAAAATGGCGGTGAAAGAAAACTATTTTTGGACGATTTTAAAAATTGAACAGAAAATGGCGGTGAACGAAAACTATTTTGGAACGATTTTAAAAGTGAATAGAAAAGGCCGGTGAACGAAAACTATTTTTGAATGGTTTTAAAAAGTGAACAGAAAATGGCGGTGAACGAACACTATTTTTGAACGATATCAAAAAGTGAACAGAAAATGGCGGTGAACGAAAACTATTTTTGAACGATTTTAAAAGTGAATAGAAAAGGCCGGTGAACGAAAATTATTTTTGAACGATTTTAAAAAGTGAACAGAAAATGACGGTTAACGAAAACTATTTTTGAATGGTATCAAAAAGTGAACAGAAAATGGCGGTGAACGAAAACTATTTTTGAACGATTTTAAAAAATGAACAGAAAATGGTGGTGAACAAAAACTATTTTGGAACAGTTTTAAAAGTGCAGAAAATGGCGGTGAACGGAAACTATTTTTGAACGGTTTTAAAAAGTGAACAGAAAATGGCGGTGAACGAAAACTATTTTTTAACAATTTTAAGAAATGAACAGAAAATGGCGGTGAAAGAAAACTATTTTGGAACGATTTTACAAGTGAACAGAAAAGGACTGTGAACGAAAACTATTTTTGAACGATTTTTAAAAACAAAAAGAAAATGGCCGTCAACGAAAACTATTTTTGAACGATTTTAAAAAGTGAACAAAAAATGGCGGTGAACGAAAACTATTTTTGAACGATTTTAAAAGTGAATAAAAAAGGCCGGTGAACGAAAAATATTTTTGAACGTTTTCAAAAAGTGAATAAAAAATGGCGGTGAACGAGAACAATTTTTAAATGATTTTAAAGAGTGAATAGAAAATGGCGGTGAACGGAAACAGTTTGAAAAATTGAACAGAAAATGGCGGTGAACGAAAACTATTTTGGAATGATTTTAAAAGTGAATAGAAAAGGGCGGTGAACGGAAACTATTTTTGAACGGTTTTAAAAAGTGAACAGAAAATGGCGGTGAACGGAAACTATTTTTGAACGATTTTAAAAGTGAATAAAAAAGGCCGGTGAACGAAAACTATTTTTGAACGTTTTTAAAAAGTGAACCGAAAATGGCGAGTGGATAGAAAAGGCCGTGAACAATTTTTTTTTTGTTCGGTTTTAAAAAGTGAACAGAAAATGGCATGGAACTAAAACTATTTTTAAACGATTTTATAAAATGAACAGAAAATAGCGGTGAACGAAAACTATTTTGGTACGATTTTAAAAGTGAATAGAAAAGGCCGATGAACGAAAGTATTTTTGAACGATTTTAAAAATGAAAGGAAAATGGCGGTGAACGAAAACTATTTTTGAACGATTTTAAAAAGTGAACAGAAAATGGCGGGGAACGAAAAATATTTTTTAACGATTTTAAGGAATGAACAGAAAATGGCGGTGAACGAAAACGATTTTGGAATGATTTTAAAAGTGAACCGAAAATGCCGGTGAACGAAAACTAATTTTGAACGATTTTTAAAAACGAAAATAAAATGGCCGTCAAAGAAAACTATTTTTGAACGATTTTAAAAGTGAACTGAAATGCCCGGTGAACAAAAACTATTTTTGAACGATTTTAAAAGTGAACGGAAATTATTTCTGAATGATTTTAAAAAATAATCAGAAAAAGGGCTTGTGAACGGATACTAAGTTTGAATAATTTTTAAAAAGGGCTTGTGAAAATGGCGGTGAACGAAAACTATTTTGAAATGATTGTAAAAGTGAATAGAAAAGGGCGGTGAATGGAAACTATTTTTGAACGGTTTTAAAAAGTGAATAGAAAATGGCGGTGAACGGATACTATTTTTGAACGATTTTAAAAGTGAATAAAAAGGCCGGTGAACGAAAACTATTTTTGAACGTTTTCAAAAAGTGAACAGAAAATGGCGGTGAACAAAAACTATTTTTAAATAATTTTAAAAAGTGGATAGAAATGGCCGGTGAACGAAACTATTTTTGAACGGGTTTAAAAAGTGAACAGAAAATGGCGTGGAACTAAAACTATTTTTAAACAATTTTATAAAATGAATAGAAAATGGCGGTGAACGAAAACTATTTTGGTACGATTTTAAAAGTGAATAGAAAAGGCCGATGAACGAAAACTATTTTTGAACGATTTTAAAAAATGAAAGGAAAATGGCGGTGAACGAAAACTATTTTTGAACGGTTTAAAAAAGTGAACAGAAAATGGCGGTGAATGAAAACTATTTTTTAACGATTTTAAGAAATGTACAGAAAATGGCGGTGAACGAAAACGATTTTGGAATGATTTTAAAAGTGAACCGAAAAGGCCGGTGAACGAAAACTATTTTGAACGATTTTTGAAAACGAAAATAAAATGGCCGTCAACGAAAACTATTTTTGAATGATTTTAAAAGTGAACTGAAATGGCCGGTGAACAAAAACTATTTTTGAACGATTTTAAAAGTGAAAGAAAATTATTTCTGAATGATTTTAAAAAATAAACAGAAAAAGGGCTTGTGAATGGATACTAAGTTTGAACAATTTTTTTAAAAAGGGCTTGTGAACAGATACTAAGTTTGAACGATTTTAATAAGTGAACAACAAAAGGATACTAGATTTGAAAGATTTTCGAAAAGTGAACAGAAACATGTCCGTGAACGGATACTAATTTTGAACAATTTTTGAAAAGTGAACAGAAACATGTCTGTAAACGGAACCTATTTTTGTGAACGATTATTAAGACGTGAAAAACAAGAAAATGAGTCAGTGAACAGAAACAATTTTTAATGATTTGAAAAAGAGAATAGAAAAAGGCTTGTGACGGATACTAATTTTGAACGATTTTTAAAAAGTGAACATAAAAAGGCTTGTGAAAGGATACTAGTATTGAACGATTTTTAAAAAATGAATAGAAAAGTGTTTGTGGACGGATACTACTTTTGAACGATTTTTGAAGAGTGAACAGAAACGTGTTTGTGAACGGATACTAAGTTTGAACGATTTTTTAAAAAAAGGGCTTGTTATTTGAAAGATTCAGAGGGAGCGTGTTATTATCAAAACCGTTGAGATCATTTCACATTTGGTTGTCTATTACATGGTTTAACCATGGTAATGTTTAGATTTTATTAGTACATGTATCCAACCTTGAAATTTTTTCCTTCGAGACATATATGACAGAGATACGACCCCTTCTTTAGTTTGTCGATCGAGTAGATCTCCTTTTTTCTCCTAGTTGTAGAAAAGTTATTTGATACTTCATATTCTTTGACTTGTGCTGTTCACTTTGTTGAATCGTGCTCTCACTTATTTGAAAAAAATAGTGCTAGTACATGCAAAGTTGATGGGATCATCATATACTTTCGTTCCAACGTTTTAATGGGCAGGTATCAATTAATGGTCAGATTAAATCTTAATAACTATGCGTATGTTGAAACATATCGATGGGACTTTAGCAGTCTGGTGAAAAAACATGTTGAAGATGTAAACCATAAACTGTCCCAGCAATTGAAGTTATATGACACAAGTTCCCGCTCTAGAGTGTGAAAGCAACTTCCAGCATATTTCATTAATCCCAGATAGCACGAGAACAGACAAAAAACCTCAAATAAGGGCAGTATCCAGAAACCAGCAAAAAAGTTTCCTTTGCAATCATCTTCTTGCTAGTGACAAAAGACACCATTTGGCTTAGTTAGCTAACCCCTAGTGCTTCTTCATCGTCTGGAAGGGTTCAACCTCAACCTCATTCAAAGTAGAGTAGAACATTTGAAAAGCCCTCATCATCCTGTATTGGGGGATTACTTCCTGCACCAAATACATATAAAAATTACATTAACCACCACAACCTCTCTGGATGGGGTTAAATTGTTTTACCACCTTCATATACCACAGAGATGAGAACCTATGCTGGACAGTGGGGATTGATCTCTGAACTTCCATCACAACATCTCCTACACATATAAAAGAAAGGAGACAACCATGAGAACATAGAAGTAGTCATCCACCATGAGAACATCTCCTGCATTTCTTTAATGTAAAATGCAGAACATGATTGGACAACTACACATAGGCGTGGTAAGTTTTAGTCAAGAAATGCATAGGAGCCGCCAACTGTAACGGAGAACACGCTTCCCTATCATGTGGAAAACAAAAAAAATGTTCCTGCAACATCTCCCATTGAGGGCGAAAAGCGAAACATAATACACAAAGCATCTTTTTTACATGGTCGATAACTGGTGTCTCATAATTAATATTCATTAAATTAACGAGCATGGCCAAATGATATACGAGAAAAAAAATAGATTGAAGCATTGAAAAACCTCGGACATTGCTGCACAAAAGCAATACCTAAGTTTAAAGACACATACTTCTAATTAGATCAATCAAACTCGAGAACACATGGACAGCAAAAATCTAGTACTCCCTCCGTTCGGAAAAGGATGTCACGGAGGGAGTACTATATAAAACGATAACGCCTATAGATCGGCCAAGGAAAAAATAGAATATCTGCACACAAAAATAAAATATGCTCGCAATGCATTGAAGAGTAGCTTCCACATAAATTTTCAGCTCCGCAACCACTCATAAGAGGCGACGAATAAAATAGGAACAACAAATGGTGCACGCAGACCTATCCAGAACCCTAACGCACACTGAGGATCCGCATGGATAGTAGAACCCTGCCCCTCTCTACGACTCTACACCCAATATAGACGATAGGAAAAAGACTGAAGGTGGTGATGGAGTGAATGATTGGTACACATAACTGCCGCCGCCATGGCCAGCGACAAACTAAGAAAAAGGTCTGTCGTTCAAACAAATCATAAATGTCCAGAACCAACTACAGATTCCAAAGAAATGCAATGTAGATGGTCCTCATTGCCATCTCTCAACAAATTACAGAATTCCAAAATTACCCAGAACCAACTAGACAGCCCAAAGGAAAATCTTTCAAAAATGCCATGACTGACCAATTACATAGAACACTAAAACCAGTTATGCTTCAACAAAAAATGTGTAGGACAACTGAAGACAAAACAGTTATGGGGACCTGTTAGTGTCCCAAAGCTTCCACTATGCACCACACATGCCTCAAAATGGAGTAATTCCTCAAATGCAATGTATGACCAAAAAATACACACCACACTAAAATTGACACAGGACCAACTACATACCAAACAAAAAATGTGTATAACAGCTAAAAAAGACAGATCAGTTGTGGGACAAGTTATACTTCGATGGCTACAAAAAGTTAACTGAAGGATATAAAAAAAACATATGTAGTTACTCTAGTACCAACTAAAGCTACGCTTAGAAACATGGTGGCTACCACTGAAACCCTATAAAATAAGCTCGGGGAACACTAGTTCACGCATATTAGATGATAATTAGAACTACAAAAAGCTAGATCACGGCACAAACGAACACAATACGGGAAAACCCTAGCAGCAACATGAAGCGATTTGAACATCGAAAAACACAAAACGGGATCCCCGGGATGGACACGGGTACGGGGAGAGAACCACGAACCTTGGGCCGCCATCAGTGGCGGCGAAGAAGAAGGACCGCAACATGAAGGTACCGGATCTAGCTCAGGGAGAAGAAGCAGTGCGCCGAAACAGATCGCCGCCCCCGCTGTCGAAGAAGAAGGACGCCAACGTGAAGGTACATGATCTAGCTCATCGAATCGGGGAGGGAGTAGAAGCAGTGCGTCGCCTCGAGCTGAAACAGAGCGCCGCCCCCGGCTGACGGAAACTAATGAGGAAGAGCGTCGCGGTCGGAAAGAAGTGGGGAAGAAAGGAGCTGTTGAACCCAGAAGAAGGAACTGGGCCAGGCCCATAAGTCATCGGGGTACGCGAACGTTTGTACCGTTCGCGGTACGCGATGTATAGGATTTTCCCAGAAATACCAGGCCCATGCCGCCATGTGACAAGGCCCAGAATCTAATCTTTCCAGCCCATTTAGGCCCATGTACCGACTCATCAACTCCCTCAAATATGCCGATGTGAGGAGAAAAATTAGGCGAGGCAGAGAAGCGAGACAGCACCTCCCGTCTCTCCCCCACGCCCCACACCCGACCGAACCCTAGGCCCTTCCCCAGGGAATCGCCGGCCGCCGGCCGCCGGGAGGTCGCTCCGTCGCCAGCATCCCGCACAAGGGCGCGTAGACCGAGCCGGATCGGCCCCGCCGTCGCGGATCCAGTACGGGTTTCCCTACACTGAGATCCCGCCCATTCCTTCGCCATTTCTCGATTCAATCCGATTCGTTTGCTTTTGCCCGCGTGAGATTTGGTCTTTGTAGACTGAAATCATGATCGGATCGAAGAGTTTTGGACGGGATTTAGCAGGTTGCCTGTAGGGATCAAACCTTGTTGGCACGAGCGGAGTGGTCGCTCTGGTCGCTAGCGTTGCTTTGCTGAACGAATCAAACCGTGGAGTTGTGTTTGGGATGCATGAATGTGTTATGTTCGTCTGTGTTTGATTCTGCATAAAAGAAACAAAAGCAGGGTGTTAGGGTATCTTATTATGATGGTATTTAGGACCAACTTAGTACTGTCCTAATGACTTTATGAACATAGTTTTTCAAATCTGAAATGAATGTGCCACGATTCTGGCCGTTTCAACATGCTCTCAGCTGTGCCACAATTTATGAACATATTTTATCTGTCTTAAATTATTATTGATCCATTGCTTGTTTTTTTGGGTTTAGGATACAGATGCTTGGTAATGGTGTATGTTGTTGGCTGCCATATAACTAATCGAGTATTGTCAATCATTTGTCCAGATGGCTCTGAATGAGCGCCTCAGCAAATTTAAGCAACAGCAGGAGAGGTGCCAGACAACCCTATCCAGCATTGCTGCAACCCAGGCTTCGACTGCAAAGTTGAATATTTCTTCAAGGACTAAACCAGTGAATGCTCCGTTAGCTCCAGCAAAACCGACACCGGCTATTAAATTCTCAAATGATACAGAAAGGCTTCAACACATCAACTCAATTAGGAAGTCTCCTGTTGGAGCACAGATCAAATTAGTAATTGAACTTCTGTACAAGGTAATTTGCCAGAAGTTCATCTTGATGAGATTTCCTTGGCTTTCATGGTTTTTCGTTTTGCTGCTTTAGCCTTGTAATACAGTTTTGTGTAATTGATTGTGCAAAGCAAGCTGTTAATTATTTGACAAGGGTTCATTCTTTGGTTACATTTGACTGTTTATGTATGATGTCCTTCATTTTGAGAAAAGTTACAGTGCTAATTATTTCGTTGGATAATGATGAAACAATCTGATCAGTGATGTACAATGATGGTACTGTTCCCTTTTGTGTCAAATACAAGATAATATGCTAAGAACAGAAGATGTCGTTTTCCTACCTTGTCCTGGAATTCATGTATAATGTGCTCTCTCAGAAATAATTCTGTTTTCTGAACTTGCAGACAAGACAAGCTTATACAGCAGAGCAAATAAACGAGGCAACATATGTTGCAATTAATAGTAACAAGGCCGTCTTTGACAGCCTGAGGAATAATCTCAAAGTACAATTTGATGGGAAGCGTTTCGCGTACAAGGTATATATACATTGAGTATCATTTTGTCAACCATGTCATTAATTCCTTGATCAATAAGCTATAGCACATTCATGTAGAGACACCAGCTCGTTAACCCCTGACCAAACTGCATTCTCTCTAACTAAACACTCAAGGAGCACAACCACACTTGATCATGCCTCGTACAAAGTCTCTAATTTGTCAGCCCAATCTTGTAACAGCTTATGCTGAAGCAAATATTGTACGGAGTATTATTCATCTTGTGGGCAGGACGAGATTCTTTTTACTAATGAAGTTTGTACTTAATCTGCTCTAGAGTTTGGTGGTCCTAAGTCGTTCACCTCACTCATTTTTGGTCGCATATTCACCTGGTGTTTGTACTTATGCAGTCCAAGCATGATTTGAATGGAAAAGATCAATTGCTTTATCTGATTAGAAAGTATCCCGAGGGTCTTCCTGTTGTGGAGGTCAAGGATGCTTATCCAACTGTATTGGAAGACTTGCAGGTGACTATGTTATTCTTGTTTTAAGATTTTGAGAAACCTGGTGAGTTGCTAAATTATTTTGTGTGCATCAAGTTTGATGGCAGAAATAACTGAATTTCTGTAATTATTTAGAAAACAAATAGTCTTGAGTTCCAAGGTTTGAGGTTTTTAATGTTAGGACATCGAGGGTGTGGTTGGAAACCTTGCTTTCATGTACATATGATGTAGAAGTACGGTTACTTGGGATACCACTATGTATGTTCTTAATTTTTTTCTTACCCGATAATGCTTAATTCTACATTTTTATCTGGATACAACTAATGATGGGTCAAGCTTTTATTAGATGGATGGCAGCTTGGAATTTAGTGTTTGTCTTCCATGAAAATACTGTGGAACTCTACACAATCTTAGTGTCTATTAGAGTTTTACAACTGCTGGTTAATTAGCTGCTCATAAATAATGGAAGTTGGTGAAATGCATAATTTCATATTTGGTCACGTTGAATTAGTAGAGAATATACGATGTAGAGGTTTTTCATGACTAATGATTTATTTTATTGGAGAACAGTTTTTCCTAGTGATGAAACACAACAAATAGAAAATCTATGGAATCATTGGCGGTTCGTTGTAGTGGAGGTTCTTTTATGTATCAAATAGATCAGCGAAGCACGGCAGGCCAGTTCCAAATACATTGGAACTAGGCAGATATTTTACTGCTCAATGATCAGTATTTGTTGTTCCTTTGTGAATTCCTGACGCCCAGTATTATTTGAGGATATAATTCTTTGTTGCGTAATCATCAGATGTAAAGGTGTTAGGAAATCATAATTCAGCCCTGAAGTCTGATGTATAGCTGAAGTCTCATTTTCTGGTTACAGGCTCTCAAAGCCTCAGGTGATATCTGGTGGCTATCAAGCATGGACTCCCAGGAAGACATTGCGTACCCGAATGACCCTAAATCAAAGATCAAACTCGATGCTGATTTGAAGCAGCTGTACCGGGAAATTGAGCTGCCACGGGACATGATAGACATTGAGAAGGAGCTCCTGAAGAACGGCCACAAGCCAGCAACCGACACGACCAAGCGGCGTGCAGCGGCGCAGATCAATGGCCAGCCTAAAAAGCCAAAGGCCAAGAAGAAGCAGAAAGAGATCACTAAAAGGACCAAGCTCACGAACGCACATATGCCTGAGCTGTTTGACATTCCCGGGAAAAAATAATTGTGCATTGGACTTCAGAGCATTTTCATCATGGCCAAGGTCACAATAATGATCTTCACGTATACACCATTCTTGTTTTTGTGTGTTAAACGAGCATTGGCTTAGACGAGTTGCTGTATCTCAAGACCTGAAACGGACCCAATGCTATATATGTTTCAGTTATAGTACTCGTTTGTTGCTCATGTAAAAAACTGAACGGAGATGAATAACAACATTTACTTACTATCCTGATCTTTTTTGTTCTGTGCTTTCAGTTGCTACTTCTTGAGCGGAACACCTACCAAATGGTGGATAATGTGCTGTTGGACAGGTCGCAAAAATTCTCATGCTCTTTCCAAAGAGGGTACTTGGTTAGTAGGATTTGAATTCATGCAGGCAAGACCCGTTCGATGATTTTCATTCACGCAAGCTGGACATTTGTAGAGACCTTAATTATGGTATAATTACTTTGGCCCCAAAAGATGCAAACCAAATTAAAAGTTTAGGCCTATTTTCCTGCTCAATATGTGTTTTCAAATTGTAACCTAGGTTCCGATGAGTAGACTTGACCTTGTTGTCGGCCTTGTGTTTTCAAATTACATCTGAATTTGTTAAAGGCGGGCATATAATGGTTCCCCTGTTGCTGCATCACAAAATATATACTGGCGAGATCGTTTGGAGTCGTTATTACCGAAACACAGATCGTTTGGAGTAACGCTAGCCTGGCATATAATTCAAATGTAAAATAGCCTATGATCGGTTCGAAAGAGGCGGATGATTACCGAAATTACTTCAAAAATAGTCTGATGCCAAACTAGGCCTAATTCAGATGTAAAATAGCCTATGATCGGTTCGAAAGAGGCGGAGCTAGAGCAGAGATAGTGGCAATCAGGAGCTGCGCGTTGCTCCAACACAAGCATATGACAGCCGAATCGACCAGCTAGATTGGACTGAAACTTTGAGACCTCTAGACCACGAGTTCGGAGGCATCAGTGTTGCCATCAGCCCTGTGTTGTACTTGCACAAACGCAGGAAAAATAATAGTGCACTGGGCAAACGTGCTTGGTAAACTCATTTTACTGAAACCTTAAATATTTAAACTGATATATACCTGGAACAAAACTAATGCATGCATGGGTGGAATATAGTATTTCCATGGCCAATCCTTTACTGTATTTTGTTCAATTCAAAGGAAGAGTCGAAGATTAAAAAAAGCATACTGCTATCCTTTTCTTCAATGTCCGAATCGTTCGTAACCACTCCAAAAATTTCTTCAATAATGACGGAGATCTTCAATTTCAGCCTGTAAGACAAATATGTACAGTTTCAACACATATCCAGTCATTGGTTCTCAGTCAAGTGGATTCTATAAGGGAACAGATTAATTAGCACGTTGGCCTATATATATAAGAAATATTTAAGAAATACTTGATCGCATATCGATCCCACTCAAACTAAATGCATATATCACACAAACGAAAATACGTATAGCCTATCTGCTAGCTCATACGATAATGTATAACACGCTTTTAATCAAACGTGTACCTTTTGTGTGAAAAAAAAAACGTACCTGGTTGAAGCTGCTAAAAGCACCATGATCTAGTTGAACAAACTGTACTGTACGATGATGTATTCCTTGTTATATTCCTCATGCCAGCCAAGTCCACAAACAAACATCTTCTACTTACTTATTGTTTCAAAATCGTAGATTTACTTGATGCTTGGTAGTAAATCAAGTTTGGAGAGTGGACTCGGTAGTATATGCCGCTGGCTAGAACATCTGCCTAAGCGTTCTTAATGCTGCGACACTCCGGACAACATGAGTCGGCGAGATCGAAGTGTCTCAAGGTCTTTCCAATCGCACCAAGAACATAGAAGCCAAACCTAGAAGCCAACAATCTGGTAGATCGGATGGCCGGAGAATTTGTGTTGACCCGCGCGCGCGATCAGGATGACGGACGATGTTCTCCAGCCGGAGAGGATCTTCTTGACCTACTAATTGATTTTTTTTACCACGGAGTAGCGTGTGTCGGGTTGCCAAATCTACTGTTGTCCCTCTATTGCTGATTTTTTACCATGGAGTAGGCTGGGTTGCCAGCGATCCTATATCCATCTCCAGGTCCGTGGTCGCCGCGTCGCTCCCTCATCAGATTGGTATCAAACTTGTCTTAGGCCTTGCTGTTCACGGTCATCGTGTGTTCAGCGCTTCGTCGGAGCATGAAGTATTGAGATGGACAAAAGGTCTCGATCGTCGTCGTCTCAGGCTAGTATAGATCTTATGCAGGACCTTCAAAGGGGACGCCTCATATCCAAATCGATCGACTCGACTGCTTAGGGACGCCTCATATTCAAATCAATCGACTCTGCTATGCTGCAAGCCGCAATAATCTATTACGATTTCTTGGGCATGCAAGACATGCCAAATAAAACAATTCATGGCTGACGTGCATTGGCCAAAGAGCCAGAGTTGTTTAGATATCTGTAGAGCCATGTAATTTTTTTTTCTTTCGTAGCGTTTTTCTAAGTCGTGGGGAAGAAGGAAACTGGCCGGACTTTTCTTTCTTTCTTTCGTGGACGTTGTTTGTAAACGTGTGTAAAAAGGACATTAGCCGGACGTCAGGCAGTTAATCTTGGCCGTTATTCTTAGTCTGGCTAATCTTTACCGTTGGTTATCTTGTGTTTTAATTATATAATAGATAAATAGATTCTATAGGCTACTATCAGGGACACACCTAGATCATTTTTCAACGAGTAGCATGGCGAGAAAAGAATGGATGTGACAAAAAAGGCTACAAGAAACGACGATCTTGATTTCCTTTGAACATCCATTGTGCTAAGGAAAACTGGACCTGTTACTCTTGTAATCTTTGTGTACAAGCGTTATATAGGGTTCAAATATGTAAGATCTCTTTGTGATTTTAGACAACTTTAATGAGTTGCCTATTTTTTCTTTACTATTTAAGGTAAATCTTCATGGCGTAGATTTGTGGCTTCATATTTAGTAGTTCTTAATAGCAAGAACCTTTTTAAGGTTCACATTTATTTTTCGTAGATAAATAGGCTAACGAGAGTTGAGAGGATCAAATCAATAAAAATATGTGATATGTAGTTGGCTCTTTAAAATTTATAAACCAGAGAGCCCTTTGTGATTATAGTGTTGCAAGACAACGGACTAAATGTCCTATCAAGAGCTTATTTTGTTGCCATATTATTTGAGTACCAAGGCTTTTGACGATAGAACTAATGTACTACAAGTAATATCTTGACTTATGACCTTCTGTAGTGAACATAGAAAAAATGGTCATAAATTTATGAACATTTTAAGTATTCGCTCGTTAGTTGTTTGGAAGGGTCTAAACCCGAAATGGTTTACTTCCCAATTTTTTTCTTGCATGAAATGGTCACCATCAGACAAAGCTAGTTTACTTACGTATTTTTACATGATAGCGATCAATTTTATTCGCTCATTTTCGATGTCTTGAACTGACTGGATTGCCACCTCAGCAGTTCCGCCTATGTGTCATACGCGTTGATCAGGAAGTCCAACTCATTAGTAGAAAAACGATTATTACAGTCGCTTACCAGCAGCGGTTGGAGCAATTATTAAAAACAAGAGAGAATACCATATGCTACACCTCAGCCGGTTATTTGAGATATACAGCCTTGAATGAAAATGCCGGCTCCTATAGTATTGACGGCGGCCCAACTGCAAACCCGTCTCCCATAATCTCTCAGTCCAGCGTGGAAAAAGGCTGGTGCCGATAATATAAGGGCAGCATCCAGGAAAAATAACTATACCCCTCTGATATTTCGTGCGACGGGCCAGAAAAACAGTAGCCTCCTATAATATCCTAGCTTGTGACGGAAGCCCCTTGATATAAGTCATCGTTAGGGCCTTTTCATCGCTCTATTTCACGGCTGGACGAGCCTAGCATGGTTTGGTGTCGAGAAATATCGAAGGCGTAAAAAATTCAAGATCAGCCACGGGTACAAGATCAGTTGGGAGAAATCCGTCATAGATTACCGGGATTTGATGCATCCACCTCGTACGATGTACAGATAGAAGCCCCGACGGCTCAATATGTAGGGCCCAATATGTTGTCGATACGTCTCCAACGTATCCATAATTTCTGCTGTTCCATGCTTATATTATACCATTTGCTACATGTTTTATATACACTTCGTTTTATATACACTTCGTATCACTTTTATGCATTTTCTGGGACTAACCTATTAACAAGATGCCACAGTGCCAGTTCCCTGTTTTCTGCTGTTTTTTGTTTCAGAAAGTTACTTATGGAAATATTCTCGGAATTGCACGAAACAAAAGGCCAGGTCCCTATTTTTCCAGCACGAACACGGAGTCCGAAGGAGAGACGAAGACTCGCCACGAGGTGGCCAAACCACATGTAGGCGCGGCTGGGCCCACAGCCGCGCCTGGGTGTGGTTTGGGCCCCTCGGGGGTCCGCCGACATCGCCACTTCGCCTATTTATTCCCCGAAACGCGAAAACCCTAAAACACCGAGCCTTTCATCCAGAACATATTCGCTGCCGCCGTCGTCGTCAACCCTAACTCGGGGGGTTCCTGAAGCTCTTCCCGGCACCCTGCCGGAGAGGGGAATCATCACCGGAGGGCTCTACATCGCCATGCCCGCCTCCGGAGTGATGCGTGAGTAGTTCATCCTTGGACTATGGGTCCATAGCAGTAGCTAGATGGTTGTCTTCTCCACTTGTGCCATCATGTTTAGATCTTGTGAGCTGCCTATCATGATCAAGATCATCTTATTGTAATGCTACATGTTGTGTTTGCTGGGATCTGACTTATATTGATACCTATGTGGAGCTGAATGTTATATTATCATGTCTATGTCATTTGTGATCTTGCATGCTCTCCGTTACTTGTTGAAGCCTTGGCCACGTGAATACTTGTAACTCCAAGAGGGGGTATTTATGCATGATAGTTGGGTTCAACCTCTATTTAACCTGGGATAGTGACAGCAAGTTCTAAGGTTGTAGATGTGTTGTTGCCACTAGGGGTGAAACAGCAATGCTTTATTCAAGGATGAATGTATTGTTTACATTACGCACATTACTTAATGCAATTGTCTGTTGCTTGCAACTTAATACTGGAAGGGGTACGGATGTTAACCGGAAAGTGGACTATTTACGCATAGATGCATGCTGACTATTTATTGTCTATGTACTTTGTCGTAATGCCCAAATGAATCTCATAGTAGACACCACAGCTCACACATGCATGTTATATGCACTTATCAATTGTCAATTGCCCAGCTGTAATTTGTTTACCCAGCATGTTAGTTATCTTATTGGAGAGACACCACTAGTGAACTGTGGACCCCGGTCCATTCTTTTACATCTGAAATACAATCTACTGCAATCATTGTTCTCTACTGTTTTATGCAAACAAACATCATCTTCCATTCGATACGTTTAACCCTTTGTTTTCAGCAAGCCGGTGAGATTGACAACCTCACTGTTAAGTTGGGGCAAAGTAGTTTGATTGTGTTGTGCAGGTTCCACGTTGGCACCGGAATCCCTGGTGTTGCGCCGCACTACACTCCTCCACCAACACCTTCGAAGCAAACCTCGTTTTCCTACTGGTCCGATTAAACCTTGGTTTCATACTGAGGGAAAACTTACTGCTGCACTCATCATACCTTCCTCTTGGGGTTCCCAACTGACGTGTGACGTACAAGCAATTGTTTCTGGCACTATTAACCTAGAGCCACAAGTTGTCACCCATGAAATTTGCTTGATCTATCGTCGAATTGCTATCTCACGTGTCTCATAGCTTGGAACACTAATTAGATTGTAAGATCGGATCTATCGTATCGATCGCCCTAGTATTTACAGTCTCGTGAAAGGGAAGAAGAGGTAGATTACGGTTTGATCATGATACTTGTGTTTTGACTGGTCTCTTGTCCAAAAGGGTCCCCACGACGGACGAGCGAAACAAAAACCAAGGAAATTTGCCATGTACGAAACGAAGAGGACGACCCTTTTGTAGGTTTATATATTAGGTATAGATGTGTTGCCTAGAACAACTTTATTGGTAATACATATGCCAATCTGCACCGGATTAGGGGTGAGATGCATGAAAAGCTTTCTAAAGAGATTAAATAGGACAACAGCAGTAGGGAGCCCTATTACGACGAATGCAAATTCCATGATCACCACCGCACATTTCCTTGCATGCTGGCGTATTACATCCCGGCAAAATCAGCTCACAGTTATTTTGATCCATTTGTCCCATCACCGCCTTCATCTCATCTGCACATATATCATGAAATTTCCACACTCATCACGTTAGCATTCACGTCAATACTTCATTAATAAAAAGTAATTCTATAGGCTACTATCAGGGACACACCTAGATCATTTTTCAACGAGTAGCAGGGCGAGAAAAAAATGGATGTGACAAAAAAGGCCACAAGAAACGACGATCTTGATTTCCTTTGAACATCCATTGTGCTAAGGAAAACTGGACCTGTTACTCTTGTAATCTTTGTGTACAAGCGTTATATAGGGTTCAAATATGCAAGATCTCTTTGTGATTTTAGACAACTTTAATGAGTTGCCTATTTTTTCTTTACTATTTAAGGTAAATCTACATGGCGTAAATTTGTGGCTTCATATTTAGTAGTTCTTAATAGCAAGAACCTTTTTAAGGTTCACATTTATTTTTCGTACATAAATAGGCTAACGAGAGTTGAGAGGATCAAATCAATAAAAATATGTGATATGTAGTTGGCTCTTTAAAATTTATAAACCAGAGAGCCCTTTGTGATTATAGTGTTGCAAGACAACGGGCTAAATGGCCTATCAAGAGCTTATTTTGTTGCCATATTATTTGACTACCAAGGCTTTTGACGATAGAACTAATGTACTACAAGTAATATCTTGATTTATGACCTTCTGATAGTGAACATATAAAAAATGGTCATAAATTTATGAACATTTTAAGTATTCGCTCGTTAGTTGTTTGGAAGGGTCTAAACCCGAAATGGTTTACTTCCCATTTTTTTCTTACAAGAAATGGTCACCATCAGACAAAACTAGTTTACTTACGTATTTTTACATGATAGTGATCAATTTTATTCGCTCATTTTTTATGTCTTGAACTGACTGGATTGCCACCTCAGCAGTTCCGCCTATGTGTCATACGCGTTGATCAGGAAGTCCAACTCATTAGTAGAAAAATGATTATTACAGTCGCTTACCAGCGGCGGTTGGAGCAATTATTAAAAACAAGAGAGAATACCATATGCTACACCTCAGCCGGTTATTTGAGATATACCGCCTTGAATGAAAATGCCGGCTCCTATAGTATTGACGGCGGCCCAACTGCAAACCCGTCTCCCATAATCTCTCAGTCCAGCGTGGAAAAAGGCTGGTGCCGATAATATAAGGGCAGCATCCAGGAAAAATAACTATACCCCTCTGATATTTCGTGCGACGGGCCAGAAAAACAGTAGCCTCCTATAATATTCTAGCTTGTGACGGACTATCCTGAGGCACGGGGAGAATCTTGTCATGGAGATCGATCATGTAGCTTTTTGTTGTTGAAGGAACGATCTTACATCTTTTTTCATTTGAAGGGAGGGACACGATTGAAATTGAAAGGTGATGCATATCCCCGGTCAAAGAATTCCTGAAGAAAAGAAAAAAAAACACGTAGCTTTGCCTTTTGACATCCTTACGAGCAAAGGCCGTCGTACGTAGTCGATGCTGCAGTGCAGCAGGCCCAACCGGACAAAAGAAGCACGCAACACCAGCGCCTGAGATATTTTGCTTGTGTTTTTGTGAGTTGGACGAGGTGCTGCTGCTGCACGCGGCCAATTTTGGCACGCAAACGCAAACGCTGCGGTCCGGGTACCAAGAAAAGGCTGTTATGTGGCCGAATCGAAGGCAAGGATAGAAATAGGAAACGATCACAAAATTTATTTATATTGTATAATTGATGTACATAAATCGAGAACGAGGCATTAGCCCAATGGTTCGGAATTGCACCGACCAACCAGTGTTCGAATCCTGTGTGGGTCGAAATTCTGGGATTCTCGCCAAGGAGCAGAGGCTAGTCGGCCGGGCAAAATTTGATCCTTCGTTGCTTTAAAATGAACCTTTTTTTTCGACGGGAGGAGTAATTCCGGCTTGATCCGGTGGTGAGTCACGAAGGGCAACGCATGCAGTGGACTCCCTCTCCGGCTGCGCTTCAGTGAAACCGTAGCGGCTAGGCGTCCTAGCGACCATCTGCAAGAATGTTTCTTTCTGTACCGGGTGAGGAGAAGGCCCGGACAAATTCAGCAGTACGCCCGCCGCTCCAGCACCTTTCCTCACCGCCGTCGTCATCAAGGTCACCCCCGTCGGAGTATCTTTTTGATGTGATGAATTTCAATTCTGCATCGCAAGAATGTTTCTTTCTGTGGGGAATTTTGCAAGATGATGTTTTCTGTCATGAAAATTGAAATGGCACCTTTGGAGTCTTGTGCTGGCTTTGGTGGTTTAGATGCTCAAATTTAAGAGACCAAAGAAGCAGTTGAACTTCCCTACCTATATGAGGACATTGGATTCAGGCCTCGGATGGGAGTCATACTGTATGTATGGGGAACAAGGAAAGCTCGGAAGGGAGTCATTCTGTTTTCTGAACGTGCAGACAAGACAAGCCTGTACAGCAGAGCAAATAAAC
The DNA here is from genome assembly GCA_947311845.1 of Poa pratensis. Classification (NCBI taxonomy): domain Eukaryota; kingdom Viridiplantae; phylum Streptophyta; class Magnoliopsida; order Poales; family Poaceae; genus Poa; species Poa pratensis. Next base: position 26,567,596 of record CAMZMU010000054.1, on the reverse strand, counting down.
GAGGCAACATATGTTGCTATTAATAGTAACAAGGCCGTCTGTGACAGCCTGAGGAACAATCTCAAAGTACAGTTTCATGGGAAGCGTTTGGCGTACAACTGTACAAGGTATATACATTGAGTATCATTTTGTTAACCATGTCAGTAATACCTTGATCAATAAACTATAGCACATTCATGGAAAAGACACCAGTTCGCTAACCCCTGACCAAACTGCATTCTCTCTCACTGAACACTCAAGGATTGATCATGCCTAGCACAAAGTCTCGAGTATTATATGATTCATCTTGTGGGCACGACGAGATTCCTTTTTACTAATGAAGTTTGCACTTAATTTGCTCTAGAGTTTGGTGGTCCTCAGTCGTTCACCTCACTTATTTTTGGTTCCATATTGACCCGGTGTTGTACTTATGCAGTCCAAGCATGATTTGAATGGAAAAGATAAAAATATTTATCTGATTAGAAAGTATCCCGAGGGTCTTCCTGTTGTGGAGGTCAAGGATGCTTATCCAACTGTATTGGACGACTTGCAGGTGACTATGTTTATTCTTGTTTTAAGATTTTGAGAAACCTGGTGAGTTGCTCATTTGTTTTGCGTGTTGTGCATCAAGTTTGATGACATAAATAACTGAATTTGTGTAAAGGTTTGAGATTTTTAATGTTGGGACATGGAGGTTTTTTATTGAAACCCTGCTTTCATATACGTATGATGTAGAAGCACGGTTACTTGGGCATTCAGTATTTATGTTTTAAAAAAATTCTTACCCGATAATGCTCAATCCTACATTTTTACTGGATACAATTAGTGGTGGCTCAAGCTTTTATGAACAGATGTGGATGGCAGGTTGGACTTTAGTGCTTGTCTCCCATAAAAATACGGTGGATTATAATTGCTGATTAGTTAGCTGCTCATAAACAATGGAAGTTGGTGAAGTGCATAATTTCATATTTGGTTAGTTTGAATCAGTTGAGAATATTCGATGTGGAGGTATCTCATGGCTGGTGCTTTATTTTATTGGAGAATAATTTTTCCTGGTAATGAAACACAGCAAATAGAAATTATTGGCGGTTTGTTGTAGTGGAGGTCCTTTTATTTATCAAATAGAGCAACGAAGCATGGCACATATGCCTGAGCTGTTCAATATTCCTGGGAAAAAAAATGGTGCATAGGACATCTGGAGCATTTCATCATGGCCGAGGTCACAATAATGATCTTACATATACACCATTCTTGTTTTGTGTATTACACTAGCATTGGCTTAAACGAGTTGTTGTATCTTATAATGTTAATTATACTCGTTTATTGCTCCTGTAAAACTGAACCGAGATGAATAACAACATCTACATACTATCCTGATATCTTTTTATTTCGTGCTTTTAGTTGCAACTTCAGGTGTGGAACACGAACACCTGCTTTAAATCCAAAATCTTCATAGGAAAAATACCAAATTGTTTCTCACGCTCTTACCGAAGAGAGTAATTGCAAGCCCTGTTGGATGATTTTCGTGCACGCAAGCTAGACATCTCTAAACCTGAATTATGGTACAATTACTTCTGTGCAATTTCTAAGGTAGAAGAAATATAGAAAATGAGGCCTATTTGCATGCTCAATGTGAGTTTTAAAATTATAACCTAGGTTTTGATGAGTAAACTTAATTTTTTGGTTGGCCGTCCAAACATAATTTGTTAGAGTCAATATTATAACCTAGAAAAGAATGGATTTCTTTTGAGTCGGTATTTTTTTAGTTGAAAAGAATAGGTTTCTTTCGGTCTAGACTCCTACGGAAAGAGGATAAGGATAATAAAAATATCACTTGGTTAAATGAGATGTGGTTTGTTTGTCTAAATATCGAGGTGGTTTGGGTGTGATTAATATGGATCCGATGGATAAAGTTGCTAGCTAAATGTTTATGGAAAGTGAGAACTGAATATTTATTGCAAAAAAAAAATCATTTTACGGTGTATTTGCTGGGATTAAACATGAACTTAGAAATTCAGAATTTTGGTCAAGATTAATTCACAATTCCCTTCTCAAAGGGTGGGGAGCTTTTAGGGTTTAGAAGAACTTTGTGGGGGGATACTCTCAAATTGTGGAACAATATTATCGATATTTTTTTCAGAACAAAAATTAATGATAAAGATGATTCAATTGAATAGACTTTGAGTAAAAAAAGGGATGTTTTCAGTTGGTTCACCCACTCCCCTCATAAGTTTCCGTGGAAAGTTAAAATTCCTTTAAAGATTAAGGTTTTCATTCTGTTGATGCTGAGAAATAGTTTATTAGCCAAGGATAATTTTTTGAGAAGGGAGTGGAAAGGTGATAAACAATGTCAGTTATATGGGAATGATGAGAGCATCGGTCATTAATTCAGGCATTGTTCAGTTTGATTTGGAGTGTTATGCAATGTGTTTTGAATGTTGAAAATACACATGGGACTTCTGATGAATTTTTCCGGGTGCGGTTGCCAAAATTTAGAACCAGAGAAAATAAATTGATCACGTTGTGTAGCTGCGATATGCGATATGTTGGACAATTTGGATTCTTTGAAAAGATGTCGTGATGTGGATGGCGTCCTGGAGTTGGATAGGTGTGCAATTGAAGGGGGATGAAGCTGGTGAAGGAACTGGTTGATGCTTGTTCTTTTGTCTGAATGTAAACAGTAGGAAATGCCTGCTCCCATGGGCAGTTTGCAAAACTGAGGTCCTCAGTTCGTGCACTGGCCCTTACGGCTTTCTTACGGAAACCCTCTTTAACAGAAGTAGGAATTGAGTTGTAGGATATGTACATGGAGGACGGCAAACTGCACTTGAAACACAGAATGCTAATGTGCACGCTTTAGGATTTTTCTGAGCCATGACTGGACTTATATGCGTGGGCAGCTGATGGACCTGTGAATGTGCGTACATCTTGGCTCACCTACACAGGCGTCAGTCCTAATGATCTAATCACACGCTTAGTTTAGTTCCAGCACTATGCCACCTACATATCCTGAATAAAGTCCGGTTTTGTTCCGTTTCATGGTTATATCAGTTGATAAAACCACCTATCTTATAATCAGCTACAATATGTGGAGTCTAACGAAACGCGAATTCAGATGTAAAATGGCCTATCTATGATCGGTTTGAAAGAGGCGTAGCTAGAGCAAAGATCTTATAGTATATCCTGAAGCGCTGATCCGATGAGAGGGCAGGTGGAGAATCATGGAGATCGATCTCATATACTGTATCTTTTTTATTTGAAGGGAGGGACACGATTGAGATTGAAAGGTGATGCTTCAGCGCAGCAAGCAAAGGCTTCGGACTTTTTTTGGTCTGCGCGAATCCCCTCGATTGGATGTCCCCGGTCAATTCATGATTTCCTGAAGGAAAAAAACACGTCGCTCTGCGTTTTGGCATCTCTCACGAGCAAAGGCCGATGCTGCAGCGCGGGCAGGGCCGGGGGCCGGCAGCAGGCCCAACCGGACAAAGGAGCTCCGGAGATATTTTGCTTGTGTTTTTGTGAGTTGGACGAGGTGCTGCACACTGCCACTTTTGGCAAAAGCGGAGTAGAGCCACCGGATTCCCGCGTACGTCCTCTGCCCGCCGGCTACTGACCAGGATGCGGAGACCGAGAGGTCAGGGTCTGTCTGCGTTGCGGCCAGGTTCAGGTTAGGACAGAATCTGCTGTCTGCATTTGGTGGATGTAATCTTCTCGCGTCATCTCTGTGGAACGGCGTCAGCCAGCGAGAACCCGTGTTGCCGCGAGCTACTCCGCCTACGTACGTACCTGTCCATGCTACCCGAGCCACGTCTCCACCGCTGAGCAGTGCACCCAGCGGTTTGCGACGCGTTGGTCTTGCCGAAATTGTACTGTGATTGCACGGTGGCCGGCCTTCCATGTACAGACCATGATTTTTTTTCCCAACCCAGTGTCCTGTCATCCTGTGCAACCACACACACACAAGTACATTGTAGATCCGTCCCTACCACCACGAGATATGGCTCCACCATTGATACATCCTTTTACCCGGCCGCCGTCGCCACTATGTTTGTGGCTCCTATAAAGGAGGATATCATGTTTATTGAACATTCTAGGGGCTCTAGAGAGGTGGCTTGTATGACACTAATTATCACAAGAGCCATATTGTGCCATTCGCTCCGAGGACCTCGACCTCACACATATTTTGCATAGTTTTTGTGGGATCCGCTCTAAATTGCCCCAACAATGCATGGGGTTCCACTCTCTATCCACCGCATAAAATAATTGACTTCCATCATGTTGAAGATAAAGTGCTGGCAAAACTTCCATGCAGCCACGGCTGGGAGGGCGACCCTTATAAAATCTGGTCGACTTTTATCCTACTCCTTTGGATGTATCCTAGGACCCAAGACAAGATCAAAAAGCCGCAATGTGCTTTCTTAGCGGTTGGTTACGATAAAATTTCTCGAGAAAAATGTAAGTCAACTAGAAACCTGTTTGTAGGCCAACTATTCTTGGCGGTCTTGGAATCATCGACCTCGAAAATTATTCTATTGCTCTCACACTGCATTGGGCATGAACAGCTTGCAAGGACACTCCTAGGGTTTGGGTTGGTTTGGAGACCCGTCCATGGACGTGCAGATGGGTAATTTTTTACACGGTGGTTATTGTTTCTATCGTCGATGGCGAGATTACGTCCTTTTGGCATTCTCCTGCTTGCGAGTCACAAGCCTAACGACTTGGCGCCTCCATCTTTCAAACGCACAAGAATCTAACTGTTTGCATCCTGCTCTCCAATGGCGAGTGGACAAAGCATATCAATATGGAAGATGGCCTCTAGATCCAACACATACAAGCATTTTTTTATCTTTGGCACTGCACTAGGAAGTTAGTGCATTCACCCGACATATTTGGAATTCTATTTCAAATTGGTTAGGGATGTTCTTTATCCTTCCCTCTTTGTATGATGATTCTACCTTGGTCAAAAAATTGGTGGTCCTAGCTATCTTCCATGCCCGTTCTTCGCACGACGCGATGTTCTTTTATTTTCTTCTCACCTATTGGGCGGTCTATAATGAGTTGGACACGAGGATCTTCAGCATCGGAGCCCCCATTCCGCATATTGTCGCCTCCAAGACTAAAGTTGATGCTCGAAATTGGGTCATGGCGGGGGCGAAATATTTGAGCTCTATCATGGCAAGAGAGTAATTTTTTGTCATGGCATCATTGCCCTTTGTCTTAAAACTTTTGTAAACTCTCTTTATTAATGAGATGTGGCAATCTTTTATCTTTGTTTCGAAAAAAAAGGAAAAAACTTCCAACATATTTGAGCTAGAGCAAGAGAAAAACAGAGGACCTAGAAGGAAGTGGAGTACATTGGAGCAAGCACGCTAAGAAGGTACTTTTAGAACATGGGTACTCCTAATCTCGGATGAACCATAAAAATCGGATAAATAGTTAAAAAATGATAAGAAACACCATATACAGGTGTGCAAAGTTTGAAATTTAAAATCAAATGTATGCAACTTGGGTACAAAAGACAAATTAGTGCATGAACATTACAAGTTCCGGGATTTACTATTCAAGTTAACATTATTTTTTGTGGAGGCCACATACAATTGAAATTTTTGTTGATTTTTTTGCAAAATATGTATGTGCACTACTGATTTCAAGATTTTTTTGCTAGAAATACGACATTTTGCCGATTTTGAAAGTGTTCGGACGAATCCGTGTCCATGTGAGTATTTTACAAGCACACACGCAGGTGAGAAAGAGAAGGCAGCAAACATAGGGAATAGGCATCGATCCACAGCAGCTGACTAGCTGGTCATGGTAAGATTTACTCCACTTGCAACAATAAAATTTCCTACATCGTGACACGCATGTCTAGCAGTCTCACATTGCGGCAAAATTGTCGGCACCTCCCGGAGAGATGCCAACCATGCAGCGACATGCACACCCTCGCGCGCGCGTATGGGTTGATCAGAAACCCCTCACTCACCACAGGCCGCCGTCGCAAACTTTGGCAGTACACCATGCATGCATCTGGCCCTACTACCTACCTACGTCTACGTGCCCCGTGTTGCGTGCTGCGCTAGTCAATCAGCCGTTCATTCGTTCCACAGCGCGAACACCGGGAGCGGGTGCCCGCCCGGAACGCCGGCGACCGGCCTCGCCGCGGCCGGCATCCAGCTGCCGCCGTGGCTGCTCTCGCCGGCCTCGTACTTCATGGCCTGCGCGTACTGGAGCCCGTGCAGCAGGTGCGCTCCGCGGTGGCCGTCGGAGCTGTTGTCGGACTCGACGTCGGAACGCTGCAAGACGGTGGTGTGGCCGAGCACGGGCGCGTCCGGGCCACGCGTCGGGGATGAACGCCTGCAGGCCAGGTCCCCGCCGATGAGGTGCGAGCTGGCGCAGATGCGCTTCACGTCGTACTTGCTGATGTCGAAGTTGGTCACGGCGCTCAGCCCGCGGAACTTGATCGCCGCGATGTCGTACGCCTCCGCCGCCTCCTCCTGTGTGCCTACGATTTTGAAGAGAGCAATAATAACTCAGCATCTAGAACTCGAGCCATGCACAACTAAACAACATAAGCAGTAGCAGCAAAAGATCCAAGAACGTTGCTCTAACCACAATGACAAAAGGAACAAGATTACATGCCGTTAGATTAGTACTGATAGTGGTAGTTAGGAACTTGGAACCGTGTGTGTCCAACGATATGGAAACAAAAACTTACTGAAGGTGCCAAGGTACAGGTCCTTGTTCCCTGCCACCCTGCCAATCCTGGCCTGCCATCTGCCGTGCTGGTGGTGCCTGCATGCATGGGGAAAGCAAGCTCAACAAGAAAGATCACACAGGCTGGCTGGCAAGTCGATGCGTGTGTTTGTGCGTGTCTGTGAGATCGACCACAGAGAGAGAGAGAGCTCAGAGCAGTCTTGTTTTTGGGGTGGTGAAAAAGGCGGCAGATGGGGTTAAAAATGGGGGAGCAGCAGGGCACCTGGTCACTCCTCTGTACATGGATGCTCCCCTCGAGAATCCACTGCTGTTCCTGAAAACAACAAATTTTAACTCGGAAGTTGTAAGCAGTGTTGGTGAGAGCGCCAGATGTTTTGACAGTTTTGGATGGATATGTATGTGAAAGAGTGCAGATAGATTCATTATGCAGGAGAAATTTTGTTTCTACTACTACTGATGTTCTCCGTGGTTTTCTCCCACACAGTATATGCGTTGCATGTTTATGAGGGAACTTCACAATGGTAATTGTTTGTTGGCACTGTACCACTCATGGTAGTAATTACAACGAAAAATGCAGGAAAGCGATTAAGAGTTGCAGACTACGAACTGCACCTTCTTAAGTGCGCAATGAACTCCTGCCTCGTCATGTGCTTCATCTCTTCCAGCTCCCTCTCATACGTGCTTAACTACATGTCACAAAGACCAGTGGGATCAAGTAACATTGAACACATCTGCTAGCTAGGAGTAGTACTAAAAACCTTTAATCCGCATGCAGCAGGTTAAAGAGCGCAGGAATGAATCGCAGTACCAGGCCCCTACATCATTTGGGCTTAACAGGAAAGCTTGAATGCAATGTCGTCTCTGAAACTGAAACGTACCGGGAAATTTATGTGAGTCGTTGGACCCCAGTACTTGAGCGCTGCCAAGTCATAAGCCTTCGCAGCCTTCTCCTCCTTGTCGTACCCACCTTCAAACAATTAACCATGATCAGCATGTAAGGACATGCACAACTGCACTAGACCAACAGAGTAAGCATGGTGCAGCAATGGCTTACCTAAGTAAACTGCTCGTTGCATTCGGTAGATTCAGGAACAAGAAGTTGATCGATGTCAGTAGCAAGTCCATGTAGTTATCAAAATGTTGTGTGCATATCTATCATAGCTCATGTATGTACCTTGTCTCCCTTTCCTGGTCTGGCCTTCCTTCCTGCAAGTGTTGTCCCACAAGTGAGCCTCGTACCTCCCCGTCCACCTGTGCCTGCAATGCAGCACATCGAACGATCAACATGAATGAATCTCCATGAAAACAGGCGCACGTCCAAATCAGGATGCAAAACACGAACACACAAAGATCAAGATCACCAACCTGGTGACGCCACGGAACTGCGACGTCCTCTGTCCGAACGTCTGCGCGAGCTTGCGAGGAACGGGAACCGACGGCGCCGGCAGGGCGGCTCGATCGGCGCGGGCACGGCCACGGAGGGCGCCACCGCCGACGAGCGCTCCGGCATGTACATGGACTGCCGGAGCCAGGACTTGATGCCGGAGATGGACATGGAGCCATCGAAGCCCGCGGCGGCGTTGTACATTGGCGCCGCCTGCATCGGCCCCGTGCCTGGGTTCGGCGTGCACTGCGAGTACTGGCCGTGGCCGTGTTGTGGAGGCATGAAGTGGTGTTGATCTTGCGGTGCGAGGAATCGGTGGTGGTCCGGAAGGCCGGTGCACGGCGGTGCGTTGTTGATGTCCAGCCCAATGACGGCGCCGGAGCCGCCGCCGCCACGGTAGTACGGGTCTGAACGGAAGGCGTGCACGTCTTGGTGGTAGTTGAGCTGGTCGGCGCGGTGGCCGTCGTCGTAGATGCCGCTGCTCCTGTCGTTGCTGTAGCCACCGCTGAGGAAGTCCTCCAGCTTGGGGCCTTTGGCTTCTGCATGATGCCTCCAGTCTGTGAAAAAGTTCAGACAAACAGAAATTGCACCCCCTTGTGAGCAAGAAACAAACCGATCGAAGACGTTGTGATTAAAGGCTATATTCGATGAACTAGGAAGCAGGTCTACGTTGAGTAACTTAGTTCAGATTAGCACTCAAGAACTTGGCAGGACATGTTATCAGCAATAAAACAGAAGAGCAATCATTCAAGAAAATCAGACAGAGACTTTCTGAACTTGTTGTTGCATGCATGCATATCAATCAGGCATCATGCATGAGCTGGTTACCTTGACCATCGTACTGTACAGAGCCGCCAGAGTGCAGCGGCACACCCACGACAGGAGAAGAAACCGCCGCCGGCGCCGCAGCGGCAGGAGGCGAGCAGGATCCAGCATCACCACCACCAGCACCACCGCATCCTCCTCCCTCGCCGCCGCCGTCGCCGTAGCCCCTCGCCGCCGAAGAAGAAGAAGACAAGGAGAAGCCAAGCCAGCCGCTGTTCATGTCCATCTCCAGCTCCCCACCAACGCAGACAGAAAGCTTATGGGGAGAAATGGAAACCAAAGAGACACCAAAAGAGCTCTTGATCTTTTCCCGGCCGGAGTGAGTCCCTGTGAGTTGCAAGCAACGAAGGGAGGAAGGAAGCTATCTAGATTACGCCGAGCCCCTCCTTTTTGACGTTTATATACTGCTACGGGCGTAGTGTTGTTGTGGCGTAGCGTAGGTGGCGGAACGATCGGTGGATCGATCGATATGAATGAGTGAATGGATGCGGTAGGGAAGTCTTGGTGTGCAACTCTGGCTGGCTTGGCTTGTGCATTGGGGTTTGTGGCTTTGTGCCATGATAGATACGTCTTGCAGCAGCTGGGGCCTGGCAAGTACGCGGCGCTGCTCCTGCACAACTCTAGCCTAGTGTGAATGTGTAGAGACTGGGCATATTTGGGCTTGGGCTTCCTGGATATTTGAGTGTTGGTATTTGTTCTCTCACTCGGTCACTCACGTGCCAGGCTCAGGAGTCAGGGTCACATCCACTAAAATAAAGGAGTCTCGGGATCACATGCGTGCGTGAATTGCGTGGTATCTTTCCAGGTGATTTGGTGAGTACAAATTCCAAAGATCAAGAGCGACCAACTGCTTGGAGGAAATTACATATTGGTACCATCATTGAGGCTAGGTTAACGAGTTGTGTGTATTATGCTCCCGAGCACAGGTGAATCTGGTCTTTATAAAAAAAATCAAAAACAATATTTACAAGTTTCGAAAAAAAATATGAAAATATCCCCGAGGTACCCAACGATGTATCCCACAAGCGTGCAAAAATTCAACTTCAAATACATTGTATTCTACACTACACAAAAATGACAAAATCTGATAAATTTAGAGATTTGAAAATATGCATATTCATATCCACATTTTTGTCATTTTGGTGTAGCCCATAATATAATGTATTTGAAGTTGATTTTGTGCACGTTTGCAAAATACACCATTGGCTACATCCGGGATTTTCTTGTAATGTTTTCTGAAACTTGTAATATGTTTTCTTATTTTTTTAAACACCAGGATCACTGGATCTCGGGAGCACGAGATCGCCTCTCAAAAAATTGATAATACGAAAGATTAGACCTGACAGGCAGGACCCACATGAAAGATGGTGCGCCCGCCTATCCGGGTTGAATTTGGTCAACCCTGCTCACTACCGACCCGTGAGCACATGCATCGGTGGAGCTGCACACACTTGGGTTCCGTAGAGCGTGGATCGGAAGCACGGCCTCGCCCCGCACTTATTGCCTACGATGGGGAACTAATAAGGTCACCCGAGGAGCTCCAGTGACGTCCCCGAGCGGCGGCGCGAGGCTACATGAAGCGCGGAAAATAGCGCAAACTGACCACCAGTTCACCCTAAGGACGTTGAGGGGGTCGGAGTCGGCCGGATAGTGGCGGAGGTGGTGATTCGGATGGGGTGGCGCTTGATTGGAGAGGAGGAAGATGGATTCGCGGCGTCGATTCAGGTCGCACGAGCAAGAATTACTCAACGAGGAGAAAAAGGACGCATCGGGGTCACCATTGTGCTCCTCCTCGTCGCCCGGGCTTCTTTGAGCTTCGTCTTCACGTCTCTTAACTCCGCCTCGTTGTCTTGATAGTACCTACGGAAAGAATGGAGCCACTTCTCCTCAAATCGCCGTGGAATTTCCGACTCTGGCTCCGGCCACCGCCATGTCGATCTTCTCAACGACGTCGCCTCGACCTTTCTTATAGGTTCCAAAGCTCCCATGTGATTCCAGGAAGCTGGAGGCGCAACCCCGAAGAGCCTCACGTCCTGGAGCCATGCTGCTCCACGTTGCGGTGCTCGTGACACCGTTACCGGCATCTTTGTCGTCGCCTTCGAGGTTGGGTTGACCAAATTCAACCGTGACGGGTGGGTCTAGCCTGTCAGGTTTGAGATTACATGTAGATTGACCAAATTTTTGAACGGCTAGCTCTCAAACTGAGACGTGTCAGCATTTAAAAAAAAATACATGCACTAACTAACCTACATCTAATTGTGATACCATGCTTGGTAAGGACAAACAATACTCCATCCGATTAGAAATGGTTGGCATAGGTTTGTGAAAATATAAATATACCTATGCACTAAAATAGTCTAGGTACATCCGTATTTAGAGAAATTTGTGTCAACTATTTCTAATCGGAGGGAGTAAATTTTTTACGTGTAGTATCAACGACACACATGCATTTTTTTTTGAACAGGGGAAGGCCCGAGAGGGCCTAGAAGCTTTCATTACTCAGCGGTGGATTACAATTTACAGATAAGCCCAGCAGAAAAAGGAAAATTACAGCACAGGGCACACATTTTGCACTAAGGACCTCAGAATAAAAATAAAACGCGTTCAGGTCCAGCTCCTTCTCCACCGAACTGAAGCATCGCAGCGCCGCCAATCGAATCGCCGCCGGGGACATCACCACTTGGAGCGAGACGACGGGAGCAAACGGCACTGGAGCAGAAGGGCCTCCGCAACGGCATATAGCCTGGAGGTTGAAGAAAACCATCGAGCACTGGCCGGAGAGAACCGTAACCAGCAAACGAGGTGGGAGTGGTCGCCCGACGACCATTTGCACCGACAGCGAGGATATGGCTGCCGTAGATGAACTCCTGGGAGCAGCTTCAGAACTCCCCTGGAGCGGATTCGACGCGCAGCTTCCAGAAACCTGCAGCAGGCCCATCTCAAACTCACCTCGAGCAGAGAAGCGCAGCAGCACGCCATGGTCGCCTGCGACGAAAACGCCAGATAATGACCTCTTATTGACGGAGGATCCAGCAGCTCCCCCACCCACCGCCTTCGGCTCCGACCTCCAGAGCGCCGCGGTAAGGAAGAGAACCACCAGCAGGAACCAGATCCCGGCCTGAGGACCTCGCTCCCACCTCCCGGCATGACGCCGACAACCAGCACAAGGCCGAAACTCAGCAAGAAGCCGAAACTCTCTAGATCTACCACTACTATCTACAGATCCTAAGCCGGCGCCATTCCTAGTCCATCTCCGACCAGCTAATCTGGCGGGGAGGACGGCGGGAAGGCCCGGAGCGGCGGAGTCGACTCTCAACGGGGTGGGAGGGGGCGGAGCAAGCAAGGAGAGAGGAGGGACGAACCTCGACACACATGCATGGGAATGGGATCCAATTTGAAACCGATATCTTGACGAGTTGACACCGTATTCAAACCAAGTAAACGACAAAGGAAAGCATGACGGCCATCTTCACGCGAACCGAGCCAGAAAGTGCGCGTTTCGATGCGCAGCGCTCACGTGAAGGCGAACTCGTGTACGGACGGGCGAGGGTGGCTGGCGTGCCGTGGTTTGTCCAGCCAAGGCTGCCGAAAGCGGCAGCGGCAGACGACGAGCCTCGAAGCGCACAAACACATACTACATCGGCCTGTCGCAGAAAGCAGCAGCGCCGTGGTGGTGATCGAGGAGGGAGGGGTGTCCGTGAACGAGAAAGATCTCCACGGAGAAGATTCGATTGGATGGATGGATGGATGGCCCCGGCGCCATGGTTTACCACATTTGGGACCCCGGATTCCCTCGTACTTTGCCGCCTTTTTTTGGTGCCGGACCAGGTGAGAGATGCGAGAGTTTTTTTCCTTGGCCTTGTCTCTCGCTTGAGAACTCGAGAACTATAGCTTTCTTGCATGCTCCATGAATTTCTAGGGATTATGAAGTTGTCCAGGAGCTGGAATATCAACCAACGTCGTACTACAGGTCTACAGCATATTGTGGCGCGCGGAGGCGAGGCGGTGGTGATCTCCCCGGCCGGGAAATACGACGCTGCTGACGAGAGTGGCACGGGAGCCGATGCGCGCCCGTAAAAGTATTTGTTCTTTCCCACTGCAACTGCAACACACAGTGACGCGCGCACCTGGCTAGGGCTTTCGCAGCTCCCAACCACGTACGCGACCGACGAGCAACAAAACAAAGGAAACGAAAGGTGGCGCGCGCGCTCAAAGCCACGGGAACCGGGGAAAAGCTCCAACCAAGCGCGATCGATTGATCGAGCGCAGTTGGCAATGGCAAAAACCAACGGCCGATCCAGAGACCACCGTGCTTGCGCGTCAAATGCCTTGGACAAAAAACTGCTTGTGGTAAGAAACATGAACTGATCAGAGAGAAGTACAGTACTTGAGACACTTATTTTTGGACGGAGGGAGTATATGATTTTCACATGTAGCTTCTGTCAGCACAGCTACTCCGTAGCATAGCACAGTGTGTACGTAGAGGTAGATGCGTGCTGTGCTGTAGATAAGGCTGGGTGCAGGAGCTACCTACGTAGAGCCCGGACAAGGCGAGGGCCGGAGGAGGCAGCGGTTTATCTCCCTCGGCCCTCGGGAGATGTGCCATCTCACTCTGCCACCCATCCTCTCTCGTTCTCATTTTTGTTTTGTCTCGTTGCTCGCAGCTTCGTGCAGAGTCACCTCTCCTCAGCGTAGTTGCGTCTGCGGATTCCAAAGTGAGTGAGTAGGCCGCAGCAGCTAGGAGTAGCTGACGTTGCGTCACCCTCTCTCGCTCGCTCGCTCGCTCGCAACACTCTTTCTTTCTTTGTTTTTTACCGGCGCCGTGACAAAGGGGCGGCGAAAAGGGAGCGTGTCCTGGAGATTATTTTTGGAGACGGATCACGGCTGCTCCCTGCGCCCTGCGGGCATTGATTGATTTGATTGACGAATGGATGGATGGATGGATATCTGTGCAACTTGGGTTGCGGTTCCCGAGGAAGTGAGCCAAGCATGCCTTCCACCGTGGACTTGCTGCTCTGCTTGCGGCTTGCCTGCTCCCGCGAGCAACTTCAATGCGATCGATGCTCTGTTCAAAAAAAAAAAAAATGCGATCGATGCATTCAACATCAAATAGGTCATGCAATTGTTCTTATAATAAAGCGAACACAAAATAAATTATAATTTCGTTCCATGCTCCGAGAGAAAAGGAAAAAGAAAACTATTTTCGTGTGTGCGCGCTATTCGCGCTACAACATTCGCCTAGTTTCCATTAGATTTTTATCTATTTTCCCTAAGCTCGACGTTGTGGCTTATGCCACTCCAAATTCGGCATTCCTTGGCTCGATGCACCATAACTTCTAACTTTCCAAACCATGGTGGCGTGTCCTCTGTTTCCCTCTCCTTTCTCACTCCTTTGCAAAAAATTTAGGTCTCTCCGTCCAAAATTAGCAAAAAGGGTAATGTATTTGTACTCAAAACTGTATTGAATTTCATGTTTACTACCCGCACTGATTTGTTCTCGGTTAGGTTAGTTTATGATCTTACTTCTCCGTCGCATCCCCTCTTGTTGCAAATGTGATCATCGCGGACACCAAAATATCCCTCCGGCTAGACAACTTTTTTTTAGCGAAGGCCATCATAGACATCGTTATTAATTTAAAGCACAAATACATCATCCACCAAACTAGTAATCAACCAGCCCGGGGGCTCGTGTAATCCAACTCAGAGAGTTTTTATTATTAAAACTATAACTAGCTAGCTCATGTGCCGCAACATTAGCAGCACAATAACAATGTTTAAAGTGACATTTCTAACTGACGCTGCCAAATCAACAAATTCCAAAAAATTGCCGCCGCCATACCACTATTGGTCCTTTATCTGCACATCTACGCTCTAGTCGCCATCGTGAAGCTACCATGATATCGGTAATCGTGATGATGTTGGTATTGTAGGCAAGGACCATTTTCTTCAAGTGTTATGGCGAGGGCAAGGCCGTTTTAACTATGTTTTGAACTTATGGTGAGCGAAATTAACTATAATTATACTAAAATTTTATACTTTTATATTTTTAACACATTGTGGCTTTAACAAATATAAGTTTTATATTGCTTAGTTAGCATTTTTTACCACATAATAGTGTTTCTCAATATTTATTCTTTCGTTTAACACTATATAGTTGCCATTTATTTCATTGACAATATATCTCAGTTTCACAGAGAGTTTTTTATTTATGAGACAGTGTCCACAACATGATACAGAACAACCATAACAAGATACATAATGCCTGATTGAATCTTTGTTTAAAAAAATGCATTATATAGTGTATATATATTATTGTGCGCATGTTCTTATCTATTTTTAATATTATTGAATATATTGGTTTGAGATTACAAAGGAGGGCCTAATAAATATCTAAATAGATGCGTCTACTGTATGGTTTGGTACGCAGATATATAGAAACTTCTCGAGTATAAATTAAATAGTTAGCATGATCTTTTTTTCGGTGGGCAAATATGTCGTACAAATTATAGCGAGTTCAAAATAAATTAACAATATGTTAATGACCTCTACATTATTCAAATCGAAACTATTATAGTCATCACCAACAAATTTAATTCTTTTTATGCGTTGTATTACTTTGCACACAAAAATCTAAATATTTTATACGATCACCGCATCACGCCTCTGTATCACATGGAAATATACAACTCCTCATGTTAATTCCTTAAATAACAAGTTAGCATGAAATTAAAAACATATCGAAAGAAACATCTGGTACAAATATTTGTAAGTTCGCCATGAGGAAGAGTGGCGGCCAAATTAAGCGTGGCATTGTCGATCTAAGTGATTTGTTCTTACTTGGTACATTATCGCGGCCTTTCCTTTTGCAAACGCTGCGGATGAAAGGTTTTGACCAAAAGTGGTGTGATCTGATCAAAAATTATATTATGGGTGGTTCAGTTGGCATACGTGTCAATGACAATATTGGCCATTATTTTCAGACAAGAAAGGGTCTTCGACAAGGCGATCCTCTTTCTCCTATTCTTTCTAACATTGTGTCAGACATGCTGGCTATCCTTATTTCACGAGCAAAAGAGGATGGTCAGGTTGGAAGTCTCATACCGCATTTAGTTGAGGGAGGGGTATCCATTCTGTAATATGCGGATGATACTATTTTATTCATGGAACATGACCATGAGAAGGCAGTTAACATGAAATTGATTATGTGCATCTTTGAACAACTATTTGGGTTGAAAATTAATTTTCATAAAAGTGAAATATTCTGTTTTTGGAAAGCTAAAGAAGCTGAAAACCAATACAGAAATGTTTTCGGATGTGAAGTAGGGAACCTTCCGTTCAGATACCTAGGAATCCCTATTCACTATAGGAGACTTCTAAATAAAGAATGGAACCCAGTGGAAACACGTTTTGAAAAGAAGCTGGGCTGCTGGCAGGGCAAGTTACTCTCATACGGAGATAGGCTTGTCCTAATTAACTCTGTTCTCACAAGCCTACCGATGTTTATGCTATCCTTTTTAGAAATACCTAAAGGGGTGCTGAAAAGGATGGATTTTTATAGGTCTTGTTTCTTTTGGCAAAGTGATCAGAATAAACAAAAATACTGACTCACGAAATGGAATATCATTTTTAGATCAAAGGATCAAGGAGGTTTAGGAGTTGAGGTTCTTGATATTAAGAATAAGTGTTTACTAAGCAAATGGCTTTTCAAACTTATTAACGAGGAAGGAGTTTGGCAAGAAATTCTACGAAACAAATACTTACAAAATAAAACTTTGTCACAAGTGACAGCTAAACCCACTGATTCTCAGTTTTGGAAGGGTCTTATGGGTGTAAAAGAAAGTTTTTTTAGCAAAGGGAAATTTCTTGTAGGTAATGGTCAAGCAACCTGTTTTTGGGAGGATCCCTGGCTGGGTGAAGTCCCTTTAGCTGCTCAATACCCAACGTTGTATAATGTGGTATGCCACCGAAATGTTTTGGTAGCCGACGTTTTAGTAAATTCTGCTGTTCACATCGAGTTTAGACGAAACTTGACAGGAAATAGATGGGAGGCATGGCTGCACATGTTACAAAAGCTTATAACCATTAACCTAACGAACGAGGATGATAAATTTGTTTGGAGACTTACTGCTGCAGGATCTTTTACGGTTAAATCCATGTATGAAGACCTTTTAAATGGTCACACTGTTAATCTGAGCAAACAAATTTGGAAACTCAAGATGCCACTAAAGAATAAGATCTTTATGTGGTTCTTATTTAACAAAAGATAACCTTGCTAAACGTAATTGGAATGGGTGTAAGAAATGTGTTTTTTGTGATTCAGAGGAGTCTATAGATCATCTTTTCTTTATATGCCCGTTTGCGCATCTGCTTTGAACGATTGTGCAATATGCTTTTAACATCACTCCACCGGCTAATAGTACGGAAATGTTTGGAAATTGGCTAAATGGTGTGGAAAAGAATTTGAAAGCACGAATTCGTGTGTGGACGTGTGCTCTTTTATGGTCTATATGGAGATGCAGAAATGATATCGTGTTTAACAATGGTGGCCATCCTAACTTTTTACATGTTTTACGCATGGCTACTCACTGGATCCACGAGTGGGCTTTCCTAATCCCAGAGGCGCAACGTGTGCTTATCAACTCTGGATGCACCCGGCTGGAGGCGGTCGCTATGGATATCTACTCCCGGGGTACATGGCGGCTGTCTAGAAGAATTCAAGGCGTCTAATAAGCTAGGTGCATGAGAGGCCTTTTTTCTGTTTCTTTTAGTCGTTGGAGTTGTCCTCCTTTTTTTTTTACATACTGGGTGCTTTTTCTTGAGATGTAAACTCTGAACTACCTTTGACGTTGCAATAAAAGCCGTGTGCATCAATCGATGCAGAGGCTGGGGCTTCTCCCCTTTTCTAAAAAAAAAAATTAGTGCTCCATCGTGTGCTGTTGTTAATATAAACTAGCACAGTGGCCCTCGCAAATGCGAGGGCGTCATATGTAGTTGTTTGAATGTGTTCAAGAATTTTTTTTGGTCTCATTGATATCACATTATTTTTGAAAAAAATATCATCTTATTTTCCATTATGTGAAAATAAACAAAATAATTCTACACATATGTGAGTAACATTTTTGGCAATATGAAATTTGTGGGAAATAATTATAATACCATATGATGAAACACCAATGTAAATGATATTGGATATGTAAACTAAACCATAGCTCTTATATGATATTAATTATCTTAAAATCGCTGAATTAAGATAAACTGGTTTGTCCTGCTTAATATGTAGGTCAATAAATAATAAGAATTATCTTATTCTGATGTTTCATTCTCTCCTTTATCAACTTCGTGTCATAATGTACAACACTTTAGAAACATGAACGTGGTGAAACTGACTTTTTTTATATGAATATACTATTAAATATCTTCTAGGCATACTCTTCAGCATGTTTATATATCAATAGTCAAAGTTAGAGAAGTACGACTCGAAGTTTTTCAGACTCTAACTTATCCCGATTTTCATTCAATGGTTCTACACTCGGAGACATGTATTTTATGTGTTATGCAAAATGGCTATGTAGTTTGGATAGCATAGCTCAAGACTTTTAATAAGTCGTCAATTTACTATGCAGTTTAGTGACATGTGCTCTTATGTTGATTTTGTTACCCGAGAGACGAAATATATTTACCATATAAACCAAGCAATATATGCGAAAACAATTCATAAGAATTAATTTACGCATTTTAGATCGTTGGATTAGAAATATTATTTACATATTGTCTAGCAACTTAACCCTATGTGTATCATTGTCGATAGTGTGTCGATAGATGTCGTATCTTCATCAATTTTTAAAAAAATGACGCTTTCTGACTCATTAAGTTGTATTGGTTCAATGGAAAGGACATTTTCATCCTCAAGACAATATGCCTTGACTCAGCACCGTGTGTATCATTAAGTCGTTAATATTCTTATTGTGAGAGATTCTCCCATCGAAAGTGCGAGTAATGTTGTGACTTCATTAATATTATAATTCCACGACTCTGAATTCCAAACTTTCGCAGTCGTTTAGGAGACTATTGCTCTTATGGCGGCCAATTTATTTATTTATGTGTACTAAATAATAGAAACAATATACGTATAACGACTAATGTCGTGACTTAATTATATATAAAAATTCACGTATATGTTTTTTGATTGTGTTGGTCGATAGAAATCGAATAAATTTGCCATCTATATATGTCTACTCAATCATAGAAACAACGTACAACCTTCGTTCACAATTTCCAAGTGTTTTGGATTTAGTCAAAACTCAAAATTCTAAAGTATGACCAAATATTAGGAAAAGATTCAACAATTAGAATATAATTCATTATTAATAGAATTAACATAAAATGCATTTTCATACTATACGAATTTGGTATTCTGTACGTTAAAATTTATTGTTACATCTTTGATCAAACTTAACAAAATTTAACTTTGAGCAGGGTAAATAAAACAAAGGAAGTAATTACTGATCAAGTAATTATTTCCTAAACTGTCCATTATCCTACGAACTGCTACCCTTTTCTCACCACGTACCAGCAGTTTTTCTTTTTTAGTTTTTTGTGTTGAAGCTGTCCACCACGTACCAGCAGGTTTTTTTTTGTCTTTTGTGTTGAAGCTGTCACGTTCTATTCTAGCCAAAGTAAGTACGTGTGTGTTGTTTCGGAAGAAAAAAAGTACGTCTATGTTTTTTCTTGTAGCTATTTTTAAACGGATCTAGTACATACGTTTAGCTTATACAGTATTAAATAATCAAGGGAGTCCACGTCCAAGACGTGAGAGACGTGACTACATAAATCGTGTCAAGCAGGGCCGGTACAGGGTACATACGTAACTACTATTTTTTTACAAAATCTCAGCCATTTATTTTAGATCTAACAACTAAACTTAATCCATATGATGTGGCTTAACGTGGTGACTCGAAAAACTAACTCATTTTGCTTTTAGTATATAATAGATAGATTGAGGTCGATCAACTTTGTATTGTTTATAAGTAGTCAGTAGTCTCTTACATGTAACTGATACTAGTACAAGAGTTACAAGTATATTCTAGTATTCAAGGCTCTTCTCCTCTTGGGAGCCGGGTGGTTGCCCTGTTTGCCCGTCCTATGTATCGGCGCTAGTAGAGGATGCCAAAGCGTTTTTCTTTTTTGCTATTCTACCTCTTGCTCGGACTATCTGCTCTTCTAATGTAGTAGTACGGCCTAGTGTGTGCATTTTCATTTTCAGAATATGTAAGTAGTATTTTCATCCGTGCATGGTTCATGTGTGGTTCATGTTTATGACCGTAGATGATGAGTTTTATGGTGGGAGTAAGATTATACAGTCTAGTTCTAATGTCTAATTGTAGGGTTTCAAAATTTCAGTATGTATGGAGACTCCTCCTTGACTATGTGAGTGTAATTTAAACTGGATTTATCATATTTGTGTAGTGATTAATTCATAGGAATATCATAGGAATAATTCACGGTGGTGGCCGTTCCACCCCTCCTCCCTCAGCCACCATGCCGTGTTCCAGTTGTTCATGTCCTATTCCAGATCCTAGCCAAGTTCCATCGCTACAAGCCAGCGATGGTTATAGCCAACACTCAGATCCTAACCAAGTTCCATCGCTATAGCCAACACTCACACCTAACGCACCCAGACTGAATCAGCTAAACGGGCTGGAAGCTTCCTTGTGCGAACCGGCCTGTTCTGCGGCCCAATTGCGTCCTCATCTTGGCCTATGTTGCGGGTGTCACTAGCAAAAGGTTCCCTTCCCAAAGGAAAATTTACGAGCAGGTGAGCGTGCCACGTTGTGGCCTCTCGAGGAGGCAAAATCCAAATTGTCCACGGAGCGAAGAAAGCGAAAGCAAATTTCATCACGTCGGTCGTTCCGCACGGACCCGCGTACGTCCCCGATGCCCTCTGCGGCCGCTCGCGCCTACGCTCACACCCTGCGTACGTCCAAGGAGCCCTGTACAATCGATCGATCGCTCGTACGTCTGAAGCACGTCAGCTCGCTCCGATCAGATGGCCACGGATGTACAAAAAAATACTGAAAACGAGATGTACAACCTATAAGTAGGGGTGGACACAAAGATCGAGGCTCGAGTCTCGGCTCGGCTCGGGCTCGGGCTCAGGCTCGGCTTGGCTCAAAGGTAGGACAAGCCAAGCCTAAACCTCCCGGACAGGGCTCGAGGTTCGACAAGCCGGCTCGGTGAATCTCGCAAGCCGGCTCGAAGGCTCAATGCAATACAAAATTTATAAGATGTCATGTCGAATTTGAAGTACACAAACAAAATTTCAGCAATCAAACACACCAAATAATCACCATTTACACTAGTTTGCTCTAGTTATTTGGCTGTATAAAAAGTTCCAGCAAGTAAATACATCAAATTAGCACCATTTACATTATTTTGCTCAACTTTGCCAAGCAAATACACCAAATAAGACTTATTAACACTATTTTGCTTCAGTTTTTTGTTGTATAGAAAGTTTCAGCAACTAAATACATGAAATACACACCATTTACACTATTATTATGCGTCAGGTTTTTTGCTGTATAGAAAGGTTCTGCAAGCAAATACATTAAATAAGCAGAATTGATAATATTTTGCTTCAGTTTTGTGGCTGTATAAAAAATTACAGCAAGCAAATACATCAATTAGACCAATAGATGGAGCTCCTACAGTTCTGCTGCTGCCAATCATGAAGCTCCTGCAGTCTTGCTGCAGATCGATGGAGCTCCTGCACTGCAGTCTTGCTGCTGCCGGAAGGCCGGCGGCCGCTGCTACCGGTAGAAGCCCGGCGTCACGAGCATCTACGAGAGGAAGCTAGCAGCTACGGGAGGAGCAGGGTGCAGGAGTAGGGGGAGGCGCGGAGCTATGGGTGGCGCGGATCCCGGGCGCGGTCCGGCCGTGCGGGCGGCGGCGGGGCAAACCTGTCTGCCTCTTCTCGCGAGCCGGAGTGCAGGACGGGGACAGGGAACTTGGAGGATCCAGAACAGGAACAGACCTGCAGCGATTCAGAGTTTCAGACAATACACGTTCGGCTCGCAAGCCGGTCGAGCCGAGCCTCGAGCCCAGTTTTTGAGATTTTCTCAGAGGCAAGCCGAGCTTGGCTCGGCTCGAGATTACCCGAGCTTACACGAGCCGGCTCGGCTCGATTCCACCCCTAGCTATAAGAGTACACTGTACGCGACATGTAGAACTACGATGTACTCCCTCCGTTTTTTTAATATAAGATGTTTTATCATTTATCCATATTCACATATATCTAGATGTATGTAGACATATTTTAATATGTATATGCACTCATATTAGTATGTATGTAGACAACATGCTGGATAGCTAAAACTTTTTATATTTATGCACGGAGGAAGTACAAATTATATAGAATAGGATGTATAAACTTTGATTAAACATTACGTCTCCGCTGCGCCTACGGTAGTTGTACATGCATGAATATCAAATTGTGCAAACTATGAGCTATTGGTTGTACAAAGGAGGGTGTACAAATTACACAAAACAAGATGTACAAATTAACAAAATTGGGAGTACAACACAAAACAGGTTGTACAAAGTGCACAGAACACGAAGTACAAAAAAATAATGACACAAGTAGTACAAATACACAGAAAACATAGTACAAAATTGCACAAAACAGGAAGTACAAAGTACAAACAAGTGGTTGTACAAAGTACATAGAACATAATTTACAAACTATACAGAACCGGATGTACAAAAAAAAAAGATTGCCGAAACCTATCAATATGCGATCTAGTTTTGAAGATCTCGACGCGAGGAGCTCAAAAGTGAAAACGATTCGTAATTCGGGTTAGCGGTTCTCAAGATATTTTGTTTTGGAATTTCGGTTTTGAAAAATAAAAGGAAAAACTAGCCTCCCACCCCCGTATCACTTTCTCTCTCATTCTCTCCAGGTTGCTGCTACGGGATATACACCCACACAGTTATCGGATGTACATACACACTGCTACCGGATGTACGAACTATACAGAACCAGGCGTACAAAAAAAAGTTTGTTGAAACCTATCATCATGGGATCTAGTTTGAAGATCTCGACGCGAGGATCTCAAAAGTAAAAACGGTTTGTAATTCGGATTAGCGGTTCTAAAGATATTTCATTTTGAAATTTCGGTTTTGGAAAATAAAAGGGAAAACTAGCCTCCCACCTCCTGTATCCATTTCTTTCTCATGTTCCCCACGTTTAATCTGGTGGCGACACTTGGCGGACATGCAAATAACCACATGAGACCGAACAAGAAGAAAACGACATTTGTCACGACGAGAATGAGCGTGAGGTTCACTTTACAAAGAGAACTTTTTTTTCTAGTGATTTCGCTATGTTGCTGGTGACTTGGTTATCGAGAGAAGCATCGCTGACCCTATATGGCCTCCAAATTCGTTTTCAGTATAAGTGAGGCTCTGACAATGACGCTGCGGATAGCATTTGCTCTATGTTAATGCATTGTCATTCTGTCAACCGCGCTGAACTCATGAAGTGAAAAATTCGTATGAGACTGATTCTCAACATTTGTTGGCTCATCTCGCAGTGTACAGTACCAACGAGGAAGGTTTTTCTCTGAATCAAGGCTTTATTCTCTTGAAGGGGCCTATGTGGATTGGAGCAAACCCAACACGTACTTCAGACAAAGTTGATCAGTGCTCCTCACCACAATGATGTTGGTGGCCACTCTAGCTCCAGCGTCACGAACTAGAGGGTCAGGAAGTTGTTCGCTTGGCGTGGCCTCAAATCAGTTGTTAGTGATTTAGTTCAGCAGTGTTAGATCTGCCAACAAGCTAAGCACGAGCACGCCAAACCTGCTAACAAAGGTGCAACCTCTGTCTGTTCCAGATGAACCATGGCAAGACATTTAGATTGATAACGTGATCAACCTTCATGGCGTTTACCGCGACAGATTTTTCACATGTTTCGTGTGGCGTGAGGTTCTGTCAACTGTATCAGTGGAGATCGAGATCGCACATGGGAGTAGATGAATTAGAGGATAGGTGAGGAGAACAAACAGCAGGTAAGGTTTCAGAGATGAAAGTTTTTTTTTTAGAATATCAGAGATAAAAGGTGAGAGATGCAATTAGCACATCTATGCCTTGAAGTTTCAGAGTCTGGGTATTTAACCCACAGCACACGCCTAACGGGCCAGATTGGGCTTTAGAACACTTTACTGCCAACACTCGACTCAGCTCCTGCTACTGCTTCCGAGAAAGTGTCGCAGTTTTTATCTAACCCAGTTAAAAAATATGACAATTATTTTGGATTGCATAGAGTACTTCATTTGTAATGATGCAACTCTGAAACGGAGTTTTGGATTGGATGGAGTGCTTGGGAGAGTGTTCGATAAGGGCAGCCGATGTTGGACCTTTTGTGTTCATTACTTTCATCTGTCGGTTTTGCTAATTTTAAGTCACATGAAAATTAACTAAATCTCTGTTTAACTGTCAGATTTGTGTCGTGATTCGTGCTGGCATGAGAGTTGCCCAAGATTTTCAACTACGGCGACTGAGTAAAATGTGCACTTAAATATCAGCCAACTACGTACCCTCGGATCTTGCGTCGTGATTCGTGCTGGTCTGAGAGCTGAACATATTTTGCAACTGACTAAGATTTAGTTGATTGCTAGTTGACTCTTTAAGTGTTGGATTTACATCGTGATTCATGCTATACCGAGAGTTGAACATGCGGTGCAATTTTGCAACCGACCGAATATAGTTAAATCTAAATCGAGTGAGCACTAGACAATGTCTTGATCTATTGGTCAGACATTGCCCATTTTCGCTGCTGCATAGATATATGGTCTTGTAAATTGACTGTCACGACTGGAGTTTTTAGGTTGACACAATGTCATATAACCTTCTTCTGAGATCCACATATGTATTTTCCATTGTAAATAACTGCTAGTAATTTGAAACTGAAGTTACAATGGATGCAGATTACTACTTTACAATTGTGTAGTGTCATGTCTATGTTTCAATGATGATGGTTTCAGACTATGAGCCTATATAGTTTTCCAGATACAGGATTATGCTCAAAACATCCTTTTTGTAAGACAGTCACGTATAAAACAGTGACGAGGTGTTCGGATGAATATAATACAGTTACACTTCTACTATTTTATCACTACTATTTACTATAGTGAAAAGTAGAAACTTAAGGAAGTACCGCGAAAGTTAAGTGTTCTGCTACTAACTTCTTAAATATCACTCTGCAATATAATGATACTGACGCAACTTAACCGTGCAAGAGGTGTTAACCTCAACAAGATAGAGCTTTAAAGAATGTCCTGCAGCTGTTTCAAACTGGGATCCAACTCTGCACCACTGCCCTCTTCATAGTAACCATCCGAAGGGGTTCTGTATGCATCCGCAATTGCCTTCCCTTTGTCCATAACTTCTGACGGCACGGTTTGCAGGAGACTGAAAAGGCAAAAACAAAGTGAAAACTGAGTGACGATTCCTTTTGATTTGAATTTGAACAGAAGTCTTTCAATTGATAGTGAAAATGATGCATACTTGTCTAATGCTACTAGGGCAACGGCGATTTTGCTCCTCATGGTTTCAACAGATGCTGATGTGTCTTTCCGTGTTGCCTTTAGTAGCAGCGAGTCGAGATCTTCCAACGCTCTAGGAAACAACATGCATGACACTGGATAAGCTCCTAGTTCATTATCCAAACAAGTAGACTTATACAGTTCATTATCCAAACAAGTAGACTTATACAAAAAAGACTACTGTGTACCGTAAGCATTCATCCACAGCATCAGAGGCAGCTTTGCCCTGGCCATTACTGGATGCATATTGTGCCACCTGCACTAACATCATTTCAGTACGATAATTTGAAATCAAGTAAGTGTATCGAGAAACAATGGTTATCCTATCATGCTATAGCCTGGAACAAAGAGAGGAACCAACATGGCTAGTGAAAACATGTGACAGTATGGACTAACATTCACCAGAAGAGCAACTTACTGCTCGAATATTGATACGCAGAGAGGACGCTGGACCTGAACGAAGTAATGATCTGCTCTCATCATACTTTGGCTTCTCAAATTCTAAGGATTTCTCTGTAACGAAGCATATAAAGGTTAAGATACATGGTATGCTACAGGTTGTTTGCACATAACACATTTTATTTGCTAAAGAGTATGATCAATGCATAAATTAACTTGTTTATCCACAATGATCATGATTGCGTTTCTCTTAGCAGGCACTATGCTTGCGCGTTTCAATAGGTCATTTCTATTAATGGAAGGCTAGACTACCGAAACATTAAGGAAACTCAGTATTCTGGTTGAGATGCTGGTTATGTTTTGCAAACAGGTCTATACGGATCATTATCTGAACTTGTGCATTTCTGTATTATATTGAGTAGCATCTCATGTATACTTTTTTGCACATGGTTTGCCACAACCAGAGCAGACGGTAGGTCAATACAGCAATTCAGGTATCAATCAAGATCATAACACTTGTAAACCAGCCTCACCTAGATCCCTGAACTGGTCTTGCGTCAACAGTACAGCCGGGACGTACGCCTCCAGTGGCTCCAGCTTCTTCCTGGCAGTACCATTTCAAGATTCAGCACGGAGCAACAACGTCTTGGGGTCAGCAATGCAAACCAAATGCTGAAACGCAAATGTGGTAAATCTAGTGCGAGACACAGGTTAGCTAGCAGTACCTCTTGACGTAGTTGTCGAACGGACTGGCTTCAGCCCCTGCAATAACCGTGGCATGAGAAAAATTGGTCACTCGTACACACACACGGAGCAGGCAGCTCGCCCAAAACGGACACGCGTAGATAGCATGCTAGTACAATTGAACTTACGGCCGGCGGTAGTGGCGAGCCAGGCGGCGACGCCGGCAAGTGAGACGGCGCGGCGACCGAGGCCGAGGCCGTCTGACGGCGACGTGGTGGAGGCGGCCGTGACGCGGCAGCATCGGTTGCGGCGGAGGGTCGGCGCAAGCGAGGGGCCGAGCTGTGCCGCGGCGGAGGTGGCCGGGAGGAGCGAGGCGGAGGGCATTCTGGGGGCTGGGAGAGATCGAACGGCTAGCGGCGGGGAGACTACGGTTTTGGAGGCTGCCGCGACTCGGGCGACGGGAGGGAGGATGCGGCTATGGTTTGCTCGGCGTGGCCACCTAGCGAGGAAGCAGGAGCAAATCGTTTTCGGACTCGTGCCCGGTGCTTGTGCACGCTACGTGGGCTACCCATTGCCACTATCCGCCGCCAATAAACATCAGCTTTGGCTGTAGCAAAATCTTGGCTTGGAGAAAGAAAGAAAATAAACAATATAAATCCAGCACAATCACAAAAAACTCAAACCTCAAATCCATGTAGATTACCTCAACTGTTCGATCTAGCTCCATAAACACTTTACATTGTATAGGCACAACGTTTGGATGTGTGTGTGAGAAATGATTGATTTACTGAAGATCAAGGCTTGTTCAAAAAAAAAAAAAACTGAAGATCAAGGAGCAGAGAAGTAAATAAACTAGCTAACGGTACAGGAGCTACTCCTGCCATCCTAACACAGTAACACATCGATGATCTGAAATGAAAGATAAAAAAGACCGATTGACCGCTACCCGCATGATAGCGAGCAGGTATCACTGGCTCTAGTAGGAGGCCTTGCACTTGAGCACGAAGCCGAGGAGCAGCAGCGTGGCCATGAGTCCGCACGAGGAGCCCCCGACGCGGTGGATCCAGTAGGGGTCGAACCTGACCACCCTCCGGTCCACGAAGCACGCCACGTTGATGGCCACGATGAGCACCACCAGCAGCGCCGGCAGCCACAGCGCCGACGGCAGCACGCCCCACCCTTCCTCGTCGTCCTCCTCCGCCTCCGGCTCGCGGTCGATGTACAGCGGCGACAGCACGGCCAGCACCGCCAGGACGACGCACACCAGCTTCTCCGTCGACGACGGCCTCCCCATGGCAGCCAACCGGTGTCGATCGCACGCGCTGAAAGTGCAGAGTAGCCTCTGAAACCGAAAGTCCTCAAAGGTTTATGCTATCTATCTTGGCACTCTCCGGAACTTCTTTCTTCTATTCTGTGTTTGGCAAGCTGGGCCAATCTTCAGAAGCAAGCACACAAGTACCTACCGAAAGAGATTCTTCTGATCAGCAAACTTTTTGACTAGTGATCGATTCCTATATCATGTAAAGGAACATATTCAGATTTGTGCATTATTATCCACTTACTGATTGTACGTTGGTGGCCAAGGGTGTTGAGCAGTACTGGATTGTGATATGTAAAGCCGCAAAGGAGATTCTTCATTTTCATAGCTGGTGAGCACGGAATCAGATGCCTATCGAGACAAGTAGCTCCATGATCCGAATATATATGGTGCAACAATGGACGCACCCAGATGGAACCGGACTTCTTCCTGAAGCTGCGTCCATGCAGCAAAGTGTGGCGTCGTGTCACTGGCTGTACATGTAAAAGTGCAACATTTGTACTCCCTCCGTTCCAAATTAATTGACATGACAAATGCATGTCAATTAATTTGTAACGGAGGGAGTATTAATTAGGGTCTTTTGGAATCGGTACGGCACGATATGTCTTCCTACACGTGTTCTCTTAGCATAATAAGCTGTAAAGTTTGAGACTTGTCTGGTGAATTCTCCGAATTAAATTGATGTTCGAGCTGGGATGTCTTCTCTTATTCTGTCAGTATTTCCTTGAAATACATAAGGGGATACGTAAAAGATTGAACTATTATCGTTCACCTTTTTTCTCGCAATGTGATCAACAAAAGAAAAGGTATAAGCTCACAAGATGGAATATAATGTGTAGACCCAAAGACCGGGGGGGACTCGGTGTTGAGGTTTTAGAGATTAAAAATAAATGTCTATTGAGTAAATGGCTTCATAAGTTATTACACGAAGAAGGGGTGTGTCAAGAATTGTTACCTAACAAGTACTTAGGTGACAAAAAGTTGTCACAAGTACAAAGTAAACCGTTGGATTCACCTCTTTGGAAAGGTGTAATGAATGTGAAGAATGATTTTTTTCCTCTCGTGGTTCATTCGTGCTTGGTGATGGAGAGCAGATTCGGTTTTTGGAGGATACATAGTTAGACCATATTTCATTAGCAAATGAATATCCTTCTTTGTATCAATAGCTTCAAACAAAAATACAACGGTTCCTACTATTTTTAATACGGTATCCATTAACCTTCCTTTTAGAATGAATTTACTGAGAAATACTAGAGATGTTTGGTTGCACCTAGTTGAGAGACTAATGCGAGTTAATTTCCTATATGGACCGGATAGGTTTAAGTGGCATTTGATGCCGACAGGTAACTTTTTGGTGAATCATTTTATGCGGATTTACTCAAGGGACATACGAGATACTTGCGAAAATATTTGTGGAAGCCGAAGAACCCTTTAAAGATAAAAAATATTTCTTTGGTTCTTGCATTCAAAGGAACTCCTGCTTAACTGGAGATGGATAGGGTGCAAGAAATGTGTTTTCTGTGACACAAATGAGTCTGTTGAGCTTCTGTTTATATCTTGTACTTTTGCTCCTGATATTTGGAGGCTTGTACACTTCACTTTTAATATTTACCCACCAACTAGTATAGCTAACATGTTTGGTAGCCGGTTGAATGGGATAGACAAGATTTGCAAAGCACATATTTGGATTGGTGTATCGGCCATTCTTCGGGCAATATGAAATTGCCGTAACGATATTATTTTTAACAAGACAACATCTACTCATTATTTACAGGTTATCAACACGGCGATACATTGGATCCACATGTGATCCTTTGTTCTTCCTGCAGACCGGTGTGGTCTCATGGATACCGGTTGTACTCGCATGATGACGGTCGTATGGGTTATCTTCTGCCGGGGAGGTTGGCTACATCCTTTAAGACTAGATGTTTAGTGCACCTCTTTTTGAATGAGATCTTTTTATCCAATTTGAGTAATCCGTGAATTGTAAACTTTTAAACTACTGACCAGACTATGCAATACAATGCGGAAGGTTGTGTGTATCGTTTCGATGCAGAGGCCGGGAATCCGCGCCCCTATTTGGAAAAAAAAAATGTTGGCTGTTTGGTAAGTAAACCAACGTGAGAGTTAAGCCCGCATGGTAAGCATTGCGTCTCAGATAACAAGGTGTTGGTTCTGTGATTCGACGGAGATCGCTTGACAACCTAGCTAGTGCATGCATGTAACCTGATCAACCGGATATGTGTAATCACAATAACAGATACCACCATAATGAATTGATTTATTTATTTGATGGTGCACTAGGTAAAAAAGATATGTAAGCGCATATTTTTACTTGAAATTTAAAATGAGAATTTCCCATTCAGATACGTAGGTTCTAACCGTGATTACAAAGACATTGAAGACAAGATAGAGAAAAATAAATCTAGTTGGAAAGGAAATATTAAGTCACCTCAAGCCCACCCCAATCCTTAGGTTGACAAACGATTGGCCATCTTACTAGTGACCTGGTTAGAGCAAAATACCTGCAAAAAATGTACTTTTACTCGCTGTAAATCAAGCCCTGCGCATTCTTATTTCTGGTTTCTATTAACAATTTATCTTATAGCAGTTGTAAACGTGTAGTTGGCGATGGTAAGGAAACTAGATTTTCGGAAAAAAACAATTGGATACCTAAGCGCTCTGTTAAAGTTTCCACAACTTAACAATCTTTGTTAAATCATAATATTACAGTTAGTTATGTTTTTACTCTTACGCTTGATTTCGTGAAATTTAGACATTTTCTTAGAAACATAACTAAAGAGACGTTGCTGAAATTGGAGGAGGTCTAGAACCAAGTTCAACTATCTCAATATCCAGATAGATTGACATGGCTTTTGACAATGTCTGATAAATTTTCAGTCAAGTCAATGTATCCCTTTTAATTGCAAAAATATCGTCTTTATGTATAAGGTTCTCTGAACCCTCAAAATGCCTTTGAGGATCAACATCTTGTGTTGGCTGGTGATCAAAAATAGAATTCCAACCCAAGAAAATCTCAAAGGAGAGGATGGAAAAAAGTGAAAACTTTGCGATTTTTGTGATGATCATGAAACTATCGAGGACTTGTTCCTTTTGTGTCCTCTTGTGAAATACTTTGGAGTATTTTATCCTTAGGGATTAGCACAATTCCTACATGTTTTGGTGACTTCTATATAGACAGATCTCATGCTTATTCTGGTAGATATAGAAGATCTATTATGATAGGGGATGCTGATGTTCTTTTGGACTCTTGGTTATATGGAAAACAAGAAATAAATCTTGTGGCGCAGGAGTTCTTCGGGCAAAGACATGCTAGAATCATGTGAGAAGGAAGATACCAACCTAGTCGTCCACTTTCCTTGAACCTATTCTGCGTTCTGCAACTAATGTGTTGCAGCAGGGCAAAGCTCGTGTGTTCTGTCTCATGGTTTGACACATTTGTGTCGACGGAGCCTATTATCTCTTAACTGCTTACTTTACCTAGTAGATGCTATGTTTTGTACAAGTTAGACACGTGCAGGGGTCATCCACATGGAAAACTATCACTCGTCTCATCCTTCAACCGTGTATCAACCTCCGTAAATAGGTCTTCCGTAAATAGGTTTTTATTCTCCAAACGTTGTAGAGACGACCATAAATGGAGAAAAGAGGTACACCTGGAAACGAGCTGCAAAGGAGAAGAATTCTTACCATCAAATACCACTTAAGGGTAGATAGAGGATCCACATAGTGACGCTGCCTCCTTCTACTAAATCATTTCTATATAGTCATAGCAACCATATTATGGAAACCACTCCTACTCTAATTAGAATTCTACACTTATAATATATTCTATGCAACCAGTTGCCAAACATGTTTGCAACACTAGTGGGTACACGTTAGAAATCACTTGGATAACTGATCATAAAGATCATGCAAACTTGTATTGAAAGATCAAGTGCTTGATGGCCTCTATGCGATGAAAAAGACAACACTGTAAGATTGGATGCCAGTAGCTCTTTTGAAAAGTTATACTTGGTAAGGATGAAACCTTTGTGAAGGTAACGCATGACTTTTATATTTTAATAGGCACATTCATATTCTATTTCTTTTGTTACTATCAATCGACACTTCAGAATGTACTAGTGCTCTGTACATGGATTCCCCCCCCAAAAAATTGACATTCTCATTTAAAGTCATGCCAAATTAATTATCACCTTGCGTCAATTGAACCATTGCCAACCTCCCAAGAAGAGCATTCTATGATTGGAATACCTAGAATTGTTTCCCAAGGATTCGTTTGCACCCTACTTTGGTGATTTTTTTCATCCATTCAAACCTCCTGATAGACTTCGTTATTTTCCTATGGTGTATTAAACACTCTTTGATGCAAATTCAAGAGTATTTCATTTTTGAGAGAGTAACTTTGATTCACATGACTCCGAAAACAACGGAATATGAAAATACAAGATGAACGTGTCTTTGATTCAAATTCATGCAATGGAATCCTTCATAATATTCCTGTATGATTTGGTACTGCAACTCAAACTGCCCACACGTAGGATTTTTTTGTAAGCATTCCTTTAAAACTAGTGTGAGAACCTTTGAATCAAAGTGATCTCACATTTTCCTATCTATGTGTTTTAGGAATCCCGGGAATAAAAGAGGCCCATGTTTTCTAATGAATACATGCTCTCTCCGGCCCTGTTGCAATAACTCCCGGTCAGGAGAGATTTGTTAAGCTTGTGTAAAGACTATTTTTTCCCTTGTATTGTGCGTGTAATGCAATTCTTTGTGTGTCCACCTATACAAGTAGTTCACTCTATACCACTTAGGATCGGGCAAACAAGATTTGCTGATGTTTTTTCTGTTGTTTGGTCAATAGAAAATCGAGTTTGGGTAGAGTTATTACATCACTTAGAGCTCATTGTGACTTGATAACAAAGCTCTACGCAAATACGCAATGGCACAGAGAGTCAAGACAAATTTCAAGTGGTATATAGCAGAGCAAGATTTTTGTTAGAAATATAGATAGAATTGATGAATTCTCTCTCGTGATGCATATAAAAAATGAGGAAACTTTCCAGGATAGAGCGCATACATGATGCCCGAGCATCCTTTCTATAGAACTTAAGCAGGAACTACTAGTTTATTCAGCAGTATGATTTTTCCATCACCAATTAATGATAAATCGAGATAAGGTAGTAGACGATACTTCATTCCGATGTTATTATTACTACGGAGCCTTGCCACACATGGACGATTTAATTTTTTCGAGGGAGTATAAAGTGTACATTTACATGCAAAGTCGTGCACACAACTAGGTGTAGCATTTCCGGGGCCCTAGCTTTTGTCGCAACGCCATTTGCACCCATCTAGGCTACATCTTCCTTTGTAAAGGAAGTCTTCACAATCCCCCGCCATCACCTTCAGGGCCACATCTGTGGATCCTAAAGTAAATAAAAAGAGATAAAACTTACTCCCTTCGTTTGGAAAAGGATGTCTTACATATATCCAAATTCGGATGTATGTGTACACTAAAACATATTTACATACATCTGAATCTAGACAAATTCAAGACATCCTTTTCCAGACGGAGGGAGTAGAAGATTGCCATCTAAATGATTTGTTACTACGTACACTAGTGGCAAACTGGCATGTAAATAATCCGTTTGAAGGAATGTACGCACCTGAGGATAGAACTGCGAAGACAAGGAACATGAGGAACATACAACGAGTCCTCATCGTGGATTTGTAAGAAAACCTTGTAAAGTCACGGTTCTAATATGGCTCTTGAAGATAATCAGATGTTGGTGAGGTGCTAGGATGGCTTGCAAGGTCGGACTATATATAAGTTGTTTGTGCCTATCTTCTCATGGTGGCCATTTATGGGGTATGGCATGTATGGAAGGAACGTTGCCGGCGCATCTTCCAGCACGTTCTTGCCACGGAATCACGGGTTCTCGACCTCATCAGGGATGATCTTCTTCTCCTAGGAGCATACCTAGCAGGATCGCAAGCTACACAAGTCTTGGAGGCGCCTCTGGAGGCGAGCGAGGGCGAGTAATCCTAGGAGAAGAGGATCACACATGTAAAGTACACTCGAAAAGACATCATGTCTACGTATTTTTTTGGGCGACAAGGACCCACGTATGCGTCAATACGGTCATCGCGAGTCATCTCGCGACATTAACCACACGTGCTCCCACGGGCGGACGCAGCGCCCCTGCAGCCCGGGCGCTTGCCCGGGCTTCGATGCCGCCTGCCTCTTGGGCGAGAGAGCTTCTAGCTAGCTAATTTCCATCCGTCTGGGGCAAAAACTGCTACGTGTCATCGTGTGTGCCAGAAAATAAAAATACACTTCAGCGTGTGGTGGCCTCTGGCCTGGCGGGACGTGGTATTGTCGCATGGGTAGCACGCCAGCAGGGAACACTCGATGGAATCGACCAACAGCCTGTTTGTTAGCATGCATCTCAGTCCCTAATTTACACAATTATGCTTCGATTTGAAATAGTTTGTAAACGAAATATGTGTGCTTCGACGACTAGATTCCATTCCAGTGATCGGCTTCGAGTTTCGTTGACTGCAACTTCTCAATTTCGGACTGATGTTTGTCCCTTTTTAGACAAATTTCGTCAAATCCGTCGCACTCTTTTGAAATTTGCTTTGACGAGTAGGTTTATCTCGCCATTTCCCACAACTTATGTGTTGTAACTTCTCTATTTCGGCAGATATATACGAATAGATATTGTACTGTAGGTATGTACATGTTCACACTCTTCTTGGTGTACATGTGTTTTTCAATCTCTCTGTCATCTTCGTTAAACCTCCGCGTATCGTTTAAAGGGTTCAACTCAACCAATTGTGAACTTTCCTAAGATCGGAAGTGGATCTAGATGGTTTTCAAAAGTATGGTATGATAAATTGATAAGTATGATTACATATAATATAGCGAGTCTTCTATTGCTTTCTTTTAAAGCCACTCGGAAGCGCACACCGTTTTGGCCCAACTCAACCAGTTCAGCGGTCGGAGTTTCGTTAATCTTTTGAGAGTTTTTGTTAATTTCTATCATGTCTAATTTTGGCGCATATGAGCATTTTAATGTGTTGTGAACTTGTGAACATGCAAATGTGTGGCGAGTAATGTATTATATTCCTGTTTCTGCGTTAAAACTATTTTGAACACAATATTTGCTCCATATTTCGTACATTTGTTCGACAATTTTTTAATTGCACTGCGGCGCGCCCATGCTTCAACAAATTCCTGGGTCCGCCACTGCGTGCTCCTGCCTTACCCAGAGCCAATGACCGATGGAGCTTCCGCACCCCCCCTCTCTGCCTCAGCTGTCTAGGGTCGTTACCGGTGCACTGGTCAACAATGTTCATTCGCATTGTGGATCTCCTGCTCGCGCAAACCCAAGCCTCACATAGTCGCGTCATGAATCCCATGAACGCATGAAACAGACACTACGCCTGGCCTCTGTATGAACGCGTGTACCAATGCGTGGGAGAGGGCGTGTGTCATGTGGCTTTATGTCACTCTCCTCCTACCGTCAGGGAAGACGTTGTGTACGGCATGACTTTATGTCATACCTCCCCTGGCTCGCGTGCTACCCCTCCCCACTCCTTGCGAACCCCGCCTATATATGTCGCCTCCATCTCAGCTCTCACATGCATCCAATCCCCATCGTAGGTCTACCCAACTCTCCAGCCTCCCATGGCGTACTATCCTCACACAATTGCCGCCTTACCATCTTCGTCCATCTCTGGCTCCGCCTCCTCCTCCACCGTAGTCGCTTCTTGTCATCTGGTTGTCTAGATCTACCCACCCTCTTTCGTCTCCCATAGCCACCTCTCCTCACAACACTACCTCAGCGCGGTCTCCAATCGTACTCTCTACACCCGCGACATGATTAAAAGCACATTATCCTCCTAAGGTGTCCCTCACGCCATCGAAAACTCTCTCTAGATTTTTGTCATCGTGTGAAAGGGTCTTCCTCATTGTAGGAATATGTGTCATCTTATATGATGGTGCTCACATCATGAGGCCGTTGAGCGAGCTCGGCTGATCAACCTGGTTATTCTTTGGAAGGGGTCTAAACGGCGGTGAGCAGGTTGTACTTTAGCTCCTCCTTCGTGCTTATGTATGCTCTGCTCCTGTCCCTAAGATCCTTTTATTCCATTAGAGAAAGGTCGTGTTGAGAGAGGCCATCATTTTGGGAGGAGTCTGGTCCTTCCACTGAAGGTTTTGCAGGATCTCGACGGTGGAGAGTGGTACGCAGAAAATGTATTAATACATTTTGAAGTTTTTTTTGGTATTATCCATGATAATTGCAACATATGTGATGTTTCCACGTTCAATGATTTATGGTATTTTCACAAAATCTCATCATTCTTGTATCTATTGTTGGAAAGCAGTAACCCCCCCCCCCCCCCCGGCACATTTTTTTATTTTTACATTTTAGAGACCTTCAGGAACCCAATTAATTTGGAGAAATATCTCGAGCCTGTATTTTTGTAAAGTGAAGAGTACCAGCCGAAGACTTACTCTAAGAGGGAAACGAGGGGGCCTAGAAGCGCCATGGTGGGTCCTCTTCCTCTTGTTCGGATAATCTATCTCTTCGTGCAACGCATCGACATCATAAATTGTCGAGGCCATTAATTCACCTTATCTACGATTTAATTAATCTGCATGCAACATCAATTAGGTACATTCGAAATATGTTGATCAAATGCATAATAATTTCATGTCAACTAAATTTAGGGTGCATATTTTTGTTAGATACCTTATTGTTTCATTCATGTTACAACATTTCATTTACAAAATAAACTTCCTAAATTTATTCTGGGCGCAAAATGCGTGCGGTATTGTTCTAGTATAATGAACATTGAACGATGATGGCCATGGGATAAACTTCTGTCCAGTTTCATCCCTCTCTCCAAATAGCAAGATCAATATATGTATTCATGTATCAATTTTCGGTATTTCGGCTAGACTATGGAAACAATCCATCTTCTCGAGTGAATTG
Source organism: Poa pratensis (assembly GCA_947311845.1). Taxonomy (NCBI): domain Eukaryota; kingdom Viridiplantae; phylum Streptophyta; class Magnoliopsida; order Poales; family Poaceae; genus Poa; species Poa pratensis. The sequence goes on along the minus strand of CAMZMU010000054.1, from coordinate 26,530,666 downwards.
CACATAATTCTAAGTTGGTGGAGTGATGCGTGCAGTGGGCGCTCGCCTGGCGGTGGCGGTTGTAATGGATGTGTGCCATTGCGGTGCTGCCGATGGACCGCGATGCTACAACATGACTACAAGGTGTTGTGGTGGCGGCAAAGCAAAACTCCATAGACGGTTTGTTGTGCCAAGGTCGGGTAGGACGATAGATCTGCAGTCTTCGGTCGTTGTCGATGGCGATGACGCTTGCGGAATCATTTACCCATGGACTCGAGGAGACCAACATCTCCCTCACCAATCGTGGGGTTGTCTTCGGGAGTGAAATGAAGTTCAAGTGGTCCGGATCGATGATGGCGGTATCTTCGACGTCGTCCCTTTGTATCGTTCTGGAGACGTGTTTCGGAGAACATATGGTTTCTTGTTATGCATTGCTATGGTGCTTGTTGTTGCTTAGGTTTGGACTTCTGGGGCTAATGTACGCCATCAACGGTTACTCCATGACGACGCCTTCCTTGGAGTCGACCAAGCCACTGCCACTCACTCGTCGATTCCTTTTAGTCAAATAAGGGCGAAGCCTACATTGACGTAGAGAATTTTTGTGGAGTTATCAGTCGATTTTGCGCAAGGTGACATTTTGTATTGTGTTGATAGTTGGGTGTGGTGGCTAGATTTTTTTTTCGACCTTTGGTGGCTAATTTTCAAAATGAAGTTGTAAGTCGGAAGACATTGTTCTAGCCACTCCCCAAGGTTCCAAATTTCCAATAATCCACTCTATAAAAAAGTTCCTCATATGGCCAATCATGTAGTCGTACGCCGGAGCCAACAGACTAGCGTGCCCAAACGTGGGCGCCTCGTGCGCACGAACAACCTGTAGTCGGTGGCCATCCGCCACGCCACCGGAAAACCCAATCCACCACACGCATCAGGCCCACAGAAAAGTGAAACGGATAGTACTTTTCTCAACGGAGAAGCAGCCGCGCCAGCGCCGCGCCGCCAACCCGGCACTTCCCTGTCGCCACCGGCCCCTCCACCTCGCCGCCGACGAATCCCTCCGCTCCCTGCTCCCGCTTTCTAGGCGCTAGGGTCTCCTGTTCGGGATGGCGAGCGGAGCCGTCGCGCCGCCGCCGCCCCGGGCGCTGTCCGGCGGGCGGCGCGGCTTCGGTGGCCGGGGAGTCCTCCACCAACGGCGGGTCGCCGCAACGCCGATGTGAGCACCCTTTATTCGGTTCTTGTCTTGTTTCCGTCGGCTGGTTCGTTCCCTGGTCGTGGGCTGGTGGTTGTTCAAGAAATGAGGGATTTTGATGTTCTTCAGTCGCTGGTTCCCTGGTTGTCGGCTGGTAGTTGTTCGAGGAATGAGGGATTCCATGTTCTGTACTCACTGATTACAGCAAGGGAGGGACATGCTTGTTTGGATAAGAGGGGAGGAAACAGATCAATAGCATTTGGGAGCTTTGTTGAGTACTGAACTACCGATCACATAGATTTATCGCATGTTGTAAAGTGTAACTCTAAATGTAACTCCATATACATTTTAGGCATGTTGTGCATTATTTTCATGCAAAATCAGTTTCTTCTTCCAGGAAAGATGAACCTGTGGTTTCTACAAACGGTGGGAAAGAGGAAATGGTCGCTGATAGCGCCAGTGTTGCAAGAAAAGCATCCCTCCCCGGGCTTTCGTCGAGCTTATCCAATAGGATAACAGTGGCCCCAACACCCTTGCATCCGGCGGAACCATCTGATCTCCGTTTCAATCGTCTCCGGCCATCGACTGAGGAGAGCGATTGCAAATACAAGAGATATTTTGGCCGCTATGTTGCTCGGGAGGCTATAATGGATGAGGAATACTGGGTATTAGACTAGTCACAATGGAGAGTATCATATATTAGTATCATGCATATGATTCTAGTCTATATTACCATCTCCACAATGGGTAGTAACATATTTGTGGTATCATACAATACTACATTTATTAGAATGTAGACTCATCTTGCATTGGTATCCGCTATGTTACGGTATCTACCTATGATACTACTATCACCTCTCTCATCATTAATTGCAGTGACACGTCAGCTTTTTGCCAACATGTCATGCATGATACCACCTATGATACCCCCATTGTGGCTAGTCTTATTGTTGTTACTTGTTAAAAAATACGATCGCTGATTGCACATGTGTTTTATGATCAGTTGGTGACAATGATTAATAGGCTACCTGTCTTTTCTTTCTCATACTAGTAGTAATAGCTCAGAGCATTCCATAACTGCTAAAATTTATGTTCCAAATCATTTATCTTCACATTTTAGCTAGTGTTAGGACGTAACGAAATGATATTTCTATTACCACTTTGCCTTACATCTCTTCTTACCAAGACTTGATAGATTGCCGCATGGTTGAGAGCAGAAAATCAGTATGAAGATCAGTCAGGCGACCGGTTAGTATTTTAAATCAGCATAAGATCAATTTTTGTTGGCATTATCCTTGTAACTAATATCTGGGTACGATTGTTTTCGCACTGCAGCTATGTTGAAAGCTTCAAAAGAAAGTTTGCATCGCAGGTATGTGTGTAATCAAGTCATCTTATTGTTTTCCTTGAGGCAAATGGGATGGTAAAGTTGTAAATATGTGCCTATTCCAGCAACTGATATTTTAATACTACTTCCCTTTCTGGTTCACACTTAGTCGTGCATCCTTTCCATTGTAATATGTCGTGTTTATCATCGCCAGTCAGCTCATTGCAGGAATTTTATGCTTTAAAGAGGCGATGTGGCAAGCAGGTTGGAGAGAAGTATACCTGTTTCGTTGCGGTATGAGAGTAAATCTGTCTGTAACTCATTTATCAAATTTGTTACTGGATCTTGCATCTAGATTGTTAGTTCACCAAATATAGCATGTTATGCTACTTCCTAAACTATGCTTTGAGGTAATCAAGACTCATGCCAGAAGGACAATCTAAGAACGGACAAGTTAAAAACTCCAATTTTCTGCTGTTGTTGAGATCTTGTGTGCTAATTATTTAGCTCTACATTTCAAACACTTAAAAGTTGCTTTGCTGATATTTTCTGGATATTCCAGTGTTAAAATCTTGCCCATGTTAAAATATTGCAGGTAAAGAATGATGACCTCACGCGAACTGTGCTGAATAGTGTCGTTGGTACGCTGGATGTATGTGTCAGGCATCCTCTGCATGGGGAGAAATATCCAGCGGTATGGAAAACTAGCACCATCGTCTTTCTATATTCCTGTTTGTGTGTTTGGTAGTTACATTTCTAAATTCTTCACAGGAGCCTGGAAATTCGACATGTTACTCTAGGATCTATCAGCCAGATCAACCAAAATTTGGATATTTAACAAATGTATGCGTTGCTAAGTATGCACGGCGTCAAGGGATTGCCAGCAACATGTTGTTATTGGCCATTGATGCAGCAATACTCGATGGTAAAGCAATAAACTGTTCTGGAATTGTAAAACCACAGATGATAGTAGTTCATCCGCTGATATGTTTTCCTGTATTTGTAGGTGCTGAAAGTATTTATATCCATGTACATAAGGATAACTTGCCAGCTCGAAGGCTCTATGATCACATAGGATTCAAGGTATATAGTCATTTAATTTCTTTTTATATCCTGGATTTTCCATTTAGTTATAGAGCTGTTAGTTGAATTATTCTTATGCTGTTTATTGTAGATGGTTGACATGGGTGACACTCACCGTTCTTCAGATCTACGCTTACTCTCCTTCAGCAAGCACCAGGCTAGTTAACAGGGGACTTGCTCCCATTACCTTCTTCAGGTGAAAGTGAAAGTAGGAATGACATCAGTCCTCTTGATTTAGTAAAAGAAGGAAGGTGTCAATGAAATACGTTTTACCATCTTGCACATGACGAAAGCCTGTAATGTACAAAATCCACCAAAGCGACTAGATGGGGTGACAGTTAATGCCCAGAACGCTTGTGCTGTGTGTGTGGGCACTGGGCGCATTGTATCTGAATGAGTGAGTGCTTCAGAATTTTCTTGTACTGTACAGTTTGTGGAGTAAGTCATCAAATGCTCCATCTTTCGTGCAAGGACATATGTACAAATATCCATAGTAAGATCTGTAATTCAGTAAATTTGGCCATAATTGAGTTGCAGTGTTTGAGTGTCTGATTCTACACTTCTATATTCAGCAAAGGCCGGATGGATAGAACAGGCCAACTGGGCCAAAAGGAAAGATGCTCGGCTTGTTCGATTAAAAACACTTCTACATTCTATACTACACATATTTCATTAAAAAAACTATGCATCATATTTTGTATCTCCAAACTAATTTTATTGTTATAGAGTACTAGCTATTTCCTAAATTGGTTCCTATCATTGGGGGTGTCCATTAATGCTTGGCTGTCGATCATGCATCACCATCCCCGTCCTGTGCTAAGAAAAGCACGCAGTGATTGCTCGCTTCCGAGCAGTGGGCAGGCTCTAACAAAGACAACTCTGGCATGAGCGCATTTGAAGTCCCTCCACTAGCTAAATGCATCTTTCAGCAGTGACTTTACTTTTGAGCAATCTTCAGCAGTAAATTTTGTCATAATATGTTTGCAAATGCTTCCATGTTTTCGTGAAAAAATTACTCATACAAGTTCTGTGAGGTTGGTCAAATTTGTGTTTGTTGTGAACGGTGGCCGCACCCAACATCAACACGTTGCAAAAATGCAAACATATAGTAACGGAGGACATCCAAATTTCGAAAAGAAAAGGAGGCACATCCAAGCACAACAAATAGCACCATTGTTGTGCTACAACTTCGTGCGGCACCGACGCCAAACAGAAAACCAGGATTTTTTTTTGAGAGAGAATATAGCACTTTATTGATCACGATAAATCATTACAATGAGCCTCCCGGATGCAATCCGGTGGGTCATGACGAAAGGTAACAAAATCATAAAATTCAGAGCGTCTAGCTAGAATGTGTGCCACTTCATTAAGACTACAGGAAACATGAATAAAAGAGCAGAATACGAAATCATTCACCATTTTCTTCATGTCTTGGATGACTACAGAAAACCAGGAGTTGACAACACTACGAGACGAGAATACAGAAAGACAGACTGACGAACTAACACGAAAGTCGAAACACACATCCGCGGCTGAGAAACACCATGGTGCATGGCATGGTAACACTGACCGGACGAGATCACGAGATTAACTCAGCCATCAAGAATACTCGGGCGCTGTCACACCCACGGCAACCGCTGTCATCTCCACACATCAGCAGCCACCGCCGCAGCCGCCACCGCAACCACCACCGCAGCCGCCGCCTCCGCAGCCAGCTCCCTTGGCTGCAGCGGGCTTCTTGGCCGTGGCTGAAGCGGGCTTCTTCTTGGCCGTGGCTGCAGCGGGCTTCTTCTTGGGGATGCCGTCGTCGTCGGTCTGCGAGCTCCTGCCGCAGAGGAAGACGGCGAGCGTCACGATCCAGACGGAGGCCGCGACCATGATGATCGCCTTGAGCCATGGTGGCATCAAGGCCGACGCTGCCGTGGACGCACCGCTTGCCGAAGCAAGGAGGAGGAGTTCTCTCGCCATTGCGAACGGAGCTACAGTGTGAGCTCAGGGCAAGGTGTACGTGTCTGTGGCTCTGTGCAGGGTACTACGTCGCGAAACCTTTTTTTTAAGATGTACGTCGCGAAACTTTGTGGTTCTCACTTCAACAAGGCGCATATATATAGGCGTTTTGGACTGGCTTAGCTACTTTGTTGCACGCAGGGCTTGTACACCATACATGTGCAATGCGAGCAATGGCCAATGGAACAGATTCTAGCTAGGAGGCCCCATTTGCTAGTCACCGTAAACTAGTTCATTGTATTCATAAAGCTGAGAACTAGTAAGTATATTCGTTTTGTTCTCCAAAATCTCACTATAGAACTTCATTCTTGGAGAAAATTTAAAAATTTGATTATTGAAGAAAATCCGCTTTATGTTGTAATAAGGTCTTAAGAAGCCCAAATATGTCCGTTATACAAATAGCTATAAACTTTACTAAGTTTGACCAAATATATATATACTCCCTCCGTACGAAAAAGGATGTCTTTGATTTGTCTAAATTTAGATGTATCTAGACATGTATTAGTGTGTACATACATCAAATTTAGACAAAATCAAGACATCCTTTTCCAGACGGAGAGAGTACAAGAAAATATCAATATCTACAATATTAAATAAATACACTATGAAAATATTTTATGGTGGATCTATCGATAATGATTTGGTATTGTAGAGATTATATTTTTGTCTATAAACTTGATATAACTTAGAGAATGTTGACTTTTGACTATATTATATGCCCTATATTTTGAAGGGTACCGACTACTGCTCATGTAGAAATAATAGCTCACACACATGAAGCTCTTAAAACTCTACGCTTGTTGTCTAAACTGACCCCAAAAACTATGTCCTATTTTGGAAAATACTACTACGTTTTTTTACTATGTACGCCCGTAGGCATACATTACTTCTATTATTCATAATAATAGTAAGCATAAAAAGCTGATATATATATACAAGTAACATAAAATTAGGAGGATATAAGCAGTTGTATTGTTGCATGCCGCTCTCGCCGCAACTACCAAGCACCCATGTCAGAAACCCCTAGCCAGGAGGCATTAACGAGCCGCGATAGCCACCAGTCCCGTAAGGCTGGATCTAATCCGATAAAAAACATCGACCGGAGGAGCCTCTTCAACGCCAGAACCGGGGCCAACCCCCCCCCCCCCCCCCCCTCACACTCCTTTCGTCAGACGACCGGATCCTCCACCATCTTCCGCAATCGGCATCAGTCCACATCGCCTCACTCCAAAAGCAACCCATCTCCGCCGCCACGCCAAGACGCAACGACAGATCCAAGTCGCTCCAACAACTTGGACTCCACAAGCCTCTCACCGGCGCTAGTAACACCTCCGATGAGCATGATCGAGCATGGGTTGTGAGACCATTATTCCTACTAATAGCATCAGCATCCGCTCCACCATGATACCGACATAGGAAACTCGAATACCTAGAAAATATAGGACTAAAACACACGCACAAACGATAGCCGGGCTTCCCTCCCCCTCGTGATGCCAAAACGGCGACTAGAGAGGAAGGGGAGTGACGGGATCATCGGCCAGCGACTTGGCTGGAACCGCCTTCTAATCGCCTGGACGAGAGAGACGAAGCGGTTTCTGACTGGGCACTTCTAAAACTCTACGCTTGTTGTCTACAACATACCTGTTTTTAGGTTGGCTAAGAAAAAATGAACTTATCTTGCACTAACAAATGATGGAGTTTTAATTTCGTTTTGTATATTATGGTTTGTCGCACGCCGTCTTACCTTCATCATCGCGCCTATAATATTCCGCCTTCATACAAAACCTCTACTCATAAAAACATACAAAAAAACTAAATTATCTTCCGTAGTTTGAGTATAGAATCTTTTTTTTGCGAGGATACAACTGGTGATTACAGCAAGTAGGCAGAAAAGACCCCCACAAAGAAAGAAATTACAAACAAGTCCTTCTGCATCGATGTCGCCGGCGAAGAGGCCGTGTCAATGACGCGCCGCCGCCGCAACTTCCCAGAAACCTTGGAACGGAAGAAGCCCCCTAGCGGACGGGAAGTCGTCGAACCTCGAACCCCGAAGAGCCTCCACCCTGCTCCATCAGCAGCACCGCTTGCATCACCACCATCTGCATCGAAAAGGTCAACCGGATCCGCCGCAAGAAGATCCGGAGGGGGGAGCCCCGCACACGGCGATCCCAGAGGACCGCGAGCGCGAGGAAGGGGGCGGCGCTCCGCCGTGAAGCTCCAAGAAGCTACACCGCCGGAGGGGACGAGCACCACCTGCAAACACAACACCGGCGAAGCCTCCACCACCAAGACGACGCCGGCTGGGTCCCTACTACTTCCTACACTATATACACGCCGGGATCCGGCGATTCCCCACCCTCCCGCCGCCGGAGCGGCCGCCGGAGGGCGAGGAATCACGCGGATCGCCGGCGGCGAGGTGGGAGCAGAAGGGGATCGCAGGAAATCGCCTCTCTCTATTGTGCGGGAGGAGGAGACCGGTCCAAGGTCGGTCGTATAGAATCTGATGAGTTCTTTTCTCAACTTTGGACGAATTGCTTGACGAATTTACCAAAGCTCTACCACTAGCTAGCATGTGCAAAATCTGAACCATTATGCTCCGTTCGGATGTTTGCATTGGGAGCTCCATATTGATATTGGGCTGAATATCAATATCATGAGATATTGATATTGAGTTTGAATGTCAATATTTTTGTTTGGATGTGTTAGATATTCAGACCCAAACAAGATATTGAGTTTGAATATCAAATGTTGTTTGGATGTGTTAGATATTCAGTTTTTCGAGATTTTGATCATTATACTATCATTTAGTGCCAAAATTATACAAAACAGCCATATCAAATTATCCAGTACACAATTAGCACTAAATCTACATAGGCAACATTTCATGACCATTTCCAAGGTAATTAGGATAAGATCGCATCACATGCCGCATACACAAGAACTTAAATCTGTACCAAAATCGTTCTGCGAAACCCTCTATAACTGGCATAGCAATCAGAAGAGAGCAGGGATCTGGGAGTGCGCGAACCTCGAGCGCGTGCTTGAAGCGGCGAGCGCGGCTGAGATCGCGCACGATGCGGCGGAGCTCCGGCGCGGGGCCGGCACGGCCCTCGCCGGCCCACTTGTCGAGCGCCTCCGTCGCGCTGCGCTTCGCCAGCCGGAGACGGAAGACGCGGCCCCTCAGGTCGTCCTCCTCGCCTAGGACAATCACCGCGTCGTCAACGCCGGCCGCGATGCCCGGGGTCTCGGCGGCAGTGAACGGCGTCTCCGCCGTAGAGGCGGCGGAGGAAGATAGTGGGCTAGGGCTTGTGCCCATGGAGCGGGGGAGAGCGAGGGACCGCGAGGCACGAGCGGCTCGGAGGAGTATCGCCGCCATCTCGTCTGCTCTGCCGCGGCGTTCCGCACGAGCGAACTGCGTGAGGAAAAGTATCAGCAGGCGGGGACGCACGGGAGGCGAATATCTCGCAATGTCGAGCTGTTGGGCTTGACATTCGCTGGACAGATTTTTGCACTAGCGACCCAAAACTAGATATCGTACGTGAATGTCTCGGTCCAATATCCAATACATCTGAACAGCTCAGTTTCAGATATTCGGGACTGAATAGTGCCGAATATCCAATATCCAGCTCCAAAGCGAACATCCGAATGGAGCATACTAACTATATAAAAGCACGTCCGTTTAGCGAGCTGAGAGAGCTCGGGGGGTATGAACAGTACGTACTGTTCACGAACAGTGTTCTACAGTACTCCTTTTTCATTTCTTTTTTTTTTGCGATTTTTTTTTCTCAAAAAATTATATCTAAGAAATATATGCGCGTCGACGAGTAGGTTTCATTCCCCCGAACGGTTTCAAGTTTTATCAACTCTAACATCTCTATTTTTGATCCAAATTCGCACAAACATACAAATTCGTACAAACATTTGACGAATTTTGTCAAAATTTTTGAGAAAAGTCCCCGCGTTGAAAAAATTTGTCAGATTTTTTACAGAAAAGTCCCGCGTTATCGCTTTCGAAGTTGATCAACTCTAACTCCTCAATTTTTAGATCCAAATTCGCACAAACATTCCACGAATTTTGTCAATTTTTTTGCATAAAAAAACCTGCGTTTCCCAAAAATTATATACACGAAATATATGCGCGTTGACGAGAAGGTTCCACCCCCATGATCGGTTTCGAGTTTTGTCGACCCTAACTTCTCAATTTTGGATCCAAATTCGCACAAACATTTGATGAATTTTGTAAAAAAATTGCAGAAATGTCCCCGTGTTTTCCAAAAATTATATACATGAAAATATGCACGTCGGCGAGTAGTTTCCATCCCCGTCATCGCTTTCGAGTTTGTTCGATTCTAACTCCTCAATTTTTAGATCAAAATTCGCACAAACATTTTATTTCGTCAAATTCGAATTTCCTTCAACATTTATTATGTCATAATAACAAAACATTTCATACGTAAAATTTCTCTTAAAAAACGCGGCGTGCTCGCCGTGCACGCTGCCACCATTGCTGACGCCATCCAGACATCACAGTGGGCCCCACCCGTCAGCGATTTATTCTTTTCCAAAAACAAAAAATAGAAAATATTAAATTTCCTGACAGGTGGGTCCAGTTTGTTTAGACAATTTCCAGAAAAAGGATTAATATTGCAAAATCATTAGTTTAAAATCTAACCATCAGAAAAATATGAAAAAAATATCAAAATGACCAGAAAAATACATGCTTGCTATTTATGGCGTACGATCAAATTCCAGATTTGAATATTTCAAATTTTTGAATGTCTTTCAAATCTGATCATTTAATAAACGTAAACATAATTCAAAAATGAATACAACTTATATTTAGGTACAACCTAAATACATTTCCTCTAAATAAATGGAGTTGATTTTAAAAGAAACTTATATAGTGTATTCCCCCCTGATTATGAAGCTTAATTAAATATCTATGTCAAACTAGAAACATATTTGAACATCTAAATTTGCTACAAAATTTACAGATACTCCACACGACAAATTACGACAAATTTTAACATTTTGAATCACAACGTCCACGGTGGGCTTTACTAGGTGATGGAATATAAGAGCTGCTTTTATTTAATTTCGACGTTTATTTTTTAATGATCTACAAAAGATAAGAGAAATGTGAAATATTCCGAGTATTGTTTGAGCAAAAGCAAAAGATAAAAAAGGAAGTATTGTTTAAACAATGTTCCAATTCCTTAAACAAATGATAATGGAGTCATTTTTTTACAACTACTGCAAACATTTCACATCTCTCTTAATAATGGAGTCATTTGTCTAAAAAAAATAAGCAATGTTCCAATTTATAATAACGAAGTCGTTTGTCTAAAAAAAATTCACAAATATTTGGAGTATTATTTCAGCAAAGGAAAAAGATAAGAAGAATGTGAAATGTGAAGTATAACAATAACTTCAAATCTATCCGTCGGAAAAATATGACAAATATAACAACATGAACAAAAAAATAAACGCTAGCTATTTATGTCGTATGATCAAATTCCAAATTTGAATACTTTAAAATTTTGAATGTCTTTCAAATCTGAGCATTTAATAAACATAAACACAATTCGAATATGAATATAACTTATAAATGCAAACTTTTTTTGAATTTCAAAAGATTTAAATCCAACCAACTTTTGAATGTGTACAATTTCAAATTTGAATTATTTACACCGCAGTACTTACAAATATGAAAAAAATATCAACATGACCACACAAAAAAACGCTGACTATTTATGGCATATGATCAAATTCCAAATTTGAATATTTTAAAATTTTGAATGCATTTCACATCTGAGCATTTAATAAACACAAAAAAAATTCAAATATGACAAATATATCAACATGAACAGAAAAATAAACGCTTGCTATTTATGTCGTACGATCAAATTCCAGATTTGAATATTTCAAAAATTTGCATGCCTTTCAAATCTGATCATTTAATAAACGTAAACATAATTCAAAAATGAATACAACTTATAAATGCAAACTTTTTTTCGAATTTCTATAGATTTAAATCCGAACAACTTTTGATTGTGCACATTTTCAAATTTAAATTCTTCACACCGCTATACTTACAATATGACAAAGCGAGTGTCGCCGCTCTTGCTTGACCGCACCTCCGGCTGCGCCTCCCTATTCACAGCAATAGCCTCCTCGACTCGGCTCCATGTCGGCTAGGACCTCCACCTCGAGCCCCAAGCTTGGCCACGCCTCCTCTGTTTTTCTCTGCATCCGCTTCGAGTCTGGTGTGATGATGCTGGTATGATGTTGCTGCCACCGACATAATGGCTGTGGTGCTGCCACATAATTATTTATCTACAAACAACCCATATGCATACAAAAAAATACGATCATCCACTTAATATACGATACAATATCATCAACAACATACACTGCCAGTTAAAACAAGCAACAACAACATACACTACTAATAAAAACATTCGAAAGAGTTGCGGCGTGACGCCGCACGGAATTCCACTAGTTAGAGATTTAGGAGTGGTAGCATGTGCAGTATTGGTTTGTATCGTCCTTGTGACTTCTCCGATTTATATCTGAAGCATTAGAGACTCTGCCCACTCACGTGCTTAGCGGGCCAGTAGGGCGTGGCTTCTCTTGAATTTTTGCCATCTTTCCGAAAACGCAGCAGCACGCGCTCTGGATCTTGAATTACTCGGCAAACTCTTTTGGTCATGGACACAGACCGCCACTCATAGACACAGTACTGTGGTACGTATGAGTGACCCAGCCTAGCGATCGATCTCTGCATGCACCCAATTCCGAACGGTGTCCCGTACGTGACAACAAAACTACAACATGAAACCAACACATGCGCATGCACCCACAGGCCACAGGGCCACAGTATGCGCTTTCGCGATCATATATGCTAGCTCAAACAAAGATGCTAGCTAGCTGCTCCTTTAGATCACAACAGATGAACCGAAAGCATTCAAATAATCGTGAAGAAAACAGCGACCGGTACCGTGCAAGACCGACAAAGCTGAAACCAGCAAAGAAATGAGGGCGCGTAGAAATTCACGCTGGACTACAGGATCGAACGGACCAATCTTTTTCCAATAAAAGATAATATATATATTAATATGTACTTAGAATATATCAAGTAGACCCGACCTCTAAAATAACTCAATTTCATGAGCAATTCAAAACATTAAGAATACACAAAATCTAAGGCGATAGTAGCCAACAATGACATCAACCACTGTCTTGACAACACACAGATCCTAAGATGCTTCTCCAAAAACAACGTCTTCAAGAAGGTTAACAACAGACAATTATCTCCGTCGTCGGATCCAGTCAAAGATTAGATCATGGATTTTCACCCGAAGAGTTGTATAGAGAAAATTCCATGCAATACTTTTAGCAAGGTAGCGACTCTGCAACACCGCCATTGCCAGATATGACCATCGAAGATCAGACCAAAGGTTTTTACTCAGATTTTCAGTCCCGGTACTAGAGAAGAACCACCAAACCTTGACCACATGTCGCATCTGCTTAACCACCACCTTCATTCGTTCCAGCCTTGACACTGTAAAACACAGACAGATGCCCACACCGCTGCATATATGCGTCGTGTACCAGACAACTCGGCAACGAATATGCATAAGCCTCGCGCACGAGATCCGTGGAACATTACATAGCAGAACTTCTCCAGTCTGAATGCTGAACCTTTCAACCGATGCTCACACACACGGTTTCTGACATGATAAATGCCACATGACAAAAAATTATGTATGTATGATCTTGTTGATGGGCGACGATGAGAGTGGCAGGCACCTCTGAAACCCACATTAAGGGCCCATCCGACTGACTCATGTTGTACTCGCCCTCAGCAGGCGACATGGAAAAAGAGGGATCCCTGTAAAACTTGACAATTATTGTTTACTTAAGGATCAGAGAAGATCATGCAGCGGCGTGGTAGTGTAGGAGCGCCATGGGCACCTCCCATCCGGAGGCTAATGCCTCCTACCATAGAACGCACGGGGTTCCTTACTTCTGTTACAAGCCGAAATCAAACTTCCAAGTTCCAACCCGTAACAAAATTGGACCAAAGATATCCTTAATTGTGCCTGGTTTCTTGTGGAATTTCATCTAAGCAAGCGTGCCCCATCACCATCTAGTAGTACTACAATAAAATCAGGCAACCATGAATTGGCACATATCGTTTTATTCATCTTACATAGAAAAGCAAAGGACTCACAGAAGTAAGAAACATGGATGCAACGCACTGACAGTAGTGAAATAAAAACGAACACACTCAAAGAAGTAAAATACTGAAGCAAAAAAAAAAAAAATCACACTCACGGAAAGCGTCTGCATGTTGGATACACTAGAAAACACTGAACCACATGACAAACACGCAGCATGCATCCGGCCTATTGCGGGATCGAATGGACCCCTTAGTTGCACCTGGGGCTCCTCGCGAAGGTGCTGCTCGGGAACGACTGCGTGTAGGTTCGACCGAGCAGGAACGACTGCCTGTTACTTCTTCAGCTATATATCGCATCAAAGCTTTTTTATTTTGGGGGATTTCAACGATGCTTTTCACCTGCACGCCCCATTTGTATCGTTCGTAGCACCACCATCGATCAGTTCATGTAGCCCAAAAGAAAGCAATAATTTGATAAGTGCTACTCCACGTACCCCTCCATCAGGCATCAGGAGCAGCAGCATTATTTGTACTCGATTTGGAGCGGCAGCAGCAAGTGGCCGGAGCAAAAACAGGCTAACAGCCCCTATTACCTGGCTCTCAGCGTCAGCCGGTGGTGCTCAACGAAAGGGGAAGCACGGCATTCCCTTCACGGTCGACGGAGCCAAAGGATGGAATTAATGTGTGATGGGCAGCCGGGCACAGCCAGAGCAGAATAATGCTTCAGCGCCAGCAGTGGAAGTAGCGCGTTACTGCAGGTATCTCTTAATAAATCTAATAAACGTATGAAATCTAAAGTTTACTATAGAATACTGAAGCAAAAAAAGTTTACTTGATTGGCGAAACTAATCCCAGTGTTCCCCTAACACATGATTTAATTTTGGAATAACATAACAGAATGGTGTGATCTTATCATACGATCGATAAAAAAAGTATGACATGGACAACTTAATGGTTAAAGAAAAATATGATGTGGATACTTGCATGTAGGAATAGAAAATAAGTAATGAATACTAGTGGGAAGACATGGACAATTGGTTGGCTTAAAGAATAAGTGATGTGGATAGTTTGCATGTTGAGATAGAAACATTAATTACAGTTAGTGGGGTTTTGGTTTATAATATGTATAGATAGGTTGCTCGGTCCGTCCACAGACTAGATGAAAACGGCATTCCCTAATTGTGAGGGCATGTACAATGGTTGATAAAGATTCTTATTTTAAACCCGGTGAAGTCCATCTTCCTAACGCCGAGCGAGTGAACGTCACGAATGGCCGCCTCGGGGAGGCCAGCATGTACCCTCGTAATCCGCCGCCGTGTATTGCGTCCGCCGCTCCGGTAGGTTGTAGCAAGTAGTTCTAGATGTAGTCGATGGTGCCGATGCTCCAGATTTAGAGTGCCGCGCTGATGATCTCTGGCGCGCAAGTGTTGCCCTTGATCACCAACATGTTACCGATGGGTTGTCGAGGCCGGTGGGGGGGTGCAAAGAAGACGGCGTGGCGAGGTCGTTCATGGTGAGGTTAGTGTAGAGGTAGCCGTGATGGAGGGCGGCAGGCCGAAGGACTCCGAGATGAAGCGCCCATACAACCAGATTTTGCTCCGCGTGATTGTTTTGTTTGAGTTGAGACCACCGGAAGTTTCAAGCAAGATAAGCTAGAACCTGACATATTTCCTGGCAACAAACTAACTAATATCCTTGTAATTAGTGATAAGTGAAAGGATAACGTGCGGTCATATTTTCCAATGTTCTTTTTCAATATTTATTACGCCACATTTATAGCCTTATAGGGGTGGAGAGAGTATCCAATAGGCAGGCGTGCGGGATATGAGTGTGCTGGCGTTTTTCTTATAAATAGAAGGGAAAGACTACACAGCGGTGCCGCACCTAGGTAGCTCTGTGCGGCGGTCATCCCACGATGCGCGAAGACCATCCTTCCCACGGTCATCGCGAACCGTTTTCTTCCCCGCAAGACAAAGCCCAGTAACGCGAGCCTTGACTAGGCCAAAGACAGAGCCCATATCCACCCATGTCGTGTCAGATTGATTTCCTAGGCCTAACGCACAACACCAGTAGCCAAGCTCTCTAAAACGTGACCTACATGTGCACCTTCTTTAATACCAGTGCAAAGTCCAGCAAAAAAAAGATAAAATCTTGCTGGAAGGTATGTACTCCTAACTCTTACTTCATCTACTCTCATGTTCAAAAACATCTAGATAGGTTGAAAAACATGATCACATGGAAAAAAAATTCCAAATCAAAACAAATAACAACCAGATGGGCATCACAAGAAGTACAACATGTTATGGGAATCACAACAAGCAGAACATGTTTGGGTTCAAAAAACACCAGTAAATCTAGTCAAGGTGTTCTCCGCAAACATGTAGCAAACAGAAATCAAACTAGATCCAGTAGGTTAAGAAAGCTTACAGGAATCTTATAAAATATGTTAAGAAAAAGAGTTTTTGCAAATATCACTACTAAATAGACATCTAGGTAACCATGACTTGATACTTTAGGCACATCGTTGTACCCCATAACTTGATTCTTGGTTTATTGTCAGCCATGTACACCTTGATGCTTGATTCAGCCTGTTGAAGAAAAGAACTATTTGCAAGAAGTAAGATTAATAAAGATTTCCAAGATCAAAATGTAAAGATCATTGCAAAGGTTAATTGGGCGAAGATCTTCTAGCTATATGTATTTTTTACCTTTGAATCAACACCATGTTTGTTTCATTCTAATAATCGAGGATGGCAGGTCCATTTAGTATCTTTAGAACTTGTTCCTCACCAACTCCCAATAGCGCTATTAAATTTTGCCAACATGCCGTCTGACCCCGGAGACGACATGTTCCTTATACAGTTCAGCGCTGTCGTGACCTCTTCAGCAGAGAGTTCTTTCATAAGCATGCCTTTCATTTCCTGTGTTACCTGCGGTGGTGCACATGAAGCATAAGATCCACCAAATGATCACCCGCAAGCGGGGTGGTAAAAACGTTTCCAAGTTAGCTAGTAATCACCGCCACCATCTCTAAATTTTGTATATTTTCTGAGCATGAATAAACAAAGCGTGTGTTCTGAAACTGGATGTGATCTGCTCGATGATTGGCGTAGAAGCATGGGTGATACTGGAAGGTAGTCTCAGACATCTGGTAAGCTCCGGCTTTTTTGGACGTGGGATTGGCTTTCGCACGGGAGTTTACATGCCTTTGTGGAATCATGTAGAAATCATAATGTCAACTTGGTCCAAAGTTTTGAGGGAAGGGGGCAGGTGCCCCCCCCCCTCTTGCACTAAGCTCTGCCACTCGAGTTTATCCATTTTTAGTATTTATTGTACATATACAAAAGTATCACCATATCTATATTTAAAAAATTGATATATCCCTTTATCACCATACCCATATATGTACCGTATCACCATATCTAGATATCCTAGGGGTGAAGAAGCTAAAGTAAGATATGTTTATTTGCTTGTTTCGTGTGCAATTCAAACATGTATGTTTAACCTAATTCTGTCTTTCCAGAAGTGATGGTCTGAAGAACATTGCCTGGCAAGGCAGCCTTGTGAGCGCGAGTCTTCTGGGCATTGTTCTAGAGTAATTAAGGCATATGTTAGATCATACAAGAACTTGCATTTCAAGTCGATCCTCAGAGCTAGACACGTGGTAATCCTCAATACTATCGGATTGATTATATTTTACTACAAAGCTGAAGCGGTGATTACGTACATGTGTTCTCTACTGGTGCCTATGGACCAACCTGATATTGCACTAGAAATGATTGGTAACATTAACCTGTCATCGGGCCATTAGAAATAATCTTATGTAAGGTAGATTAAATCGCGCTACGAGCACAACTTAGGCAGTGCGAGCTCTAGGTCATGGAACTTTAATCGTTGCTCTAACTAGTATCAAGTACATTACTGAAAAGGCCGAACTGCTGGTAAGTGTTCAGGCAGTGCACTACAGCTGGATACTTATAAAATACATCCCAGTACCCATATTATATAGGAAACATGCGTTTGTGGAATCATGTATCCATCATAGAGGTAACTTGGTCCAAAATTTTGGAGGAAGGAGGCAAGTGCCCCCTCTCCCATCTTGCACTAATCTCGAATAGATAATTCCCTAAAAATGACACATTTTTCTATTGTGTGTTCCAGGAATAGATAGATAATTAATGTGCACTTCTCTAGGGAATCATCTAACTTTGTGTTCCATAGAATAACCAATAGACAATTAATTGCGTACTTTTATGAGGGATTATCTAGGAGTATTGTGTGTTCAGTGAAATACACAGAGTAGATAATTCATGCGTACCATTTTAGAGAGTATTCTTTCTTACAACAAACAACGTTATTGTCAGCATTGCTACAACTGATCATAACTTATAAGTACATCTTAATTATTTACTCTCTAAAATGGGTAGATAATTCATAGGTTGCCTCCCATATTGGATCAACGTTAATAACTTATAAGTCAGGTGGAATAATTAACTGCCCGTATAACAATTTTCAAAGTCAGGTGGATCTATTTTTTTTGGGTGTGGCCAATTCTCGGTCTACTAAAAATTAACTTAATTTATTTCACGTCAGATGATGTAATCAAATCTCAAATTGCAACCATGTTGCAACTCATGACTAGCACGATTTCGTAAAAAAAAACTCATAACTAGCATGAATCACGAACTAAATCTAACGGTGTAGGGTATGCTGCACAAATCGAAATGCAAATCCAACAGTGTATGATCACTTGACTAAACATTAACTTAATTCTCAACTGTATTCACTCCGTTACAGTTTACGAGGCATACACATAGTTTAATAAAACATTTTGACCATTTGTTTGATCAATAAAATATAAATTATACATCACAAAATTATATCATTGAAAACTCCATTTGTATATAAATCCAATGGTATTTAGTGACATATAATTAATATTTTGTTGGCCAAATTTAATGGTCAGATTTTTTTCACTTAAACTACGTGCATGCCCTATGTAAACTGTACCGAAGGGAGTATTTTTTCTAAATCTTAGAAAGGTCATCAATTCTATAACCCCGAAGGGAAGGAGTAGCAGTTAACTAGTGTGCCTTTACAAGACATTAATTATGGTCATGGTCCTGCAGTTTTGATCTCTAATCTTACTACTCCCTCTGTCCCAAATTACACTGTGTTTTGGGATTAGTCAAATTCAAACTTTGTAAACTTTGACTAAGCATGTAAGAAAAAATATCTATATCTAAAATAAAATAAATATTACTAGAATCATCACAAAATATATTTTTGTATTGTATACATTTCATATTATATATGTTGATATTTTTTTTACATGCTTAGTCAAAGTTTGCATTGTTTGACTTTGACTAATCCTAAAACGCAGGTTAATTTGGGACAGAGGGAGTAGTAGATCATATAGTAGGCGCGTGTTGTCACGCTCGTCAATTAGATAAATAGATTATTAGAAATGGATACAAATATATTTGGATTGTTGGCCCAATATGGGAGGCAACCTATGATTCCTCTCGCCTCCCCTTCTTGTGAGTGTAGCAGGTATATTCATGTCACCCTATGTACACGAAACAACACCTGTATGTTGAACAAGGCATTGAGTTGAAACATAAGATTTCAACAACGATGCAACCAGCACTAGTAGAAACAGGGCTTAGGTGCGGCCTTTTTGTACCGGTTGGACAGGAACCGGTACTAAAGGGGGCATTAGTACCGGTTCCAGAGGCGAGGCGGCCAGCCGGAAGCCGTCCCGGTTGGTGCGGGGCCTTTTGTCCCGGTTGGTAATACCAACCGGGACAAAAGGGTTGGGGCAAGCGGCTTCAGTGGGGGGCCCCACGGCGAGACCCTTTAACACCGGTTCGTAATACGAACCGGTACTAAAGGTCCATCTTTAGTATCGGTTCGTATTACGAACCGGGACTAAAGTTCCCTATATATCTTCTTCCACCCCGAGCCCAGCTCCATTTTTCCTGCTCGAGCACAACTCCATTTTTTGCTCTCTCTTCCCTCTCCTGAGCTCGAGTTCACCCCATTTTTCTCCAACATTTGTCAAGATTGGTGGCACCTACCTATACAAGGGTTAGCAACTTCATCCTCTCTTCCGGCATTTCAAGTTTAGCTCATTTTATTGCTAGTTTAGCTCATTTGATTTTTGTAGTGCTAGCTAGGTGTTTGATGAAATGCCTAAGTTAGGGATTTCATTTGTTTTATATGCATTTTGAGCTCAAATTAAAGTATGATTTGTGGTTTTTTATAGTGTCGTCCCGTCCTCTTTCTCACCGCCGTCGATCGCCCGCGCCGCCCCGTCACCGACACCACCTCGGTGAGCCTCTTGTTTTTATCTTTAATTTTAAAAAATCTTAGTTGTATGATTTAGATGCATAATTATTACTTGTATAATTTTCTTATTTGTATAATTATTTGTTATACATAGTGTCATGGTTTTGACATCTGTCCGCACCGGCTCTCGTCCGCTCTATTATTCGGATGTGGTACGATTGTTTGTTATAACTATATATTTGTTTAATTTCATGTTTATGACAATTATGCCGACCAACTTGACATAGATATATTTTTATCTAGGAGGTAGTTGAACCGAAAATTCCAATCGACCCTATTATCGAGTTTTTTGAAAAAAAAACAATGATTTGAAAGAAAAATTGAAAAGAAGTGAAGATCTTCGTCTCCAATGCTTAGAAGAGAAGATGAAATTGGAGTTCAAGTTTGCCGACGTCGTCGATGATCACGAGATCAAGATGGAGGCAATGCGCTTGGATCACGAGATCAAGATGAATGCAATGCGCTTGAAGCTTAAAAAGATTAGAAAATATGCCATTAGTCAAGAGGCTTGGTATCATTATGTTGTTGGTTCAATAATTACCTTAGTTGCGATTTTGATCGCATTTGTCGTTGGATTTAAATTCTTTAGATAGTTGTATGTTAGTTTCAATTAATGTATGTTTATGAGAACTTTGTATTAGATTTGGTCACTACTCTGCTTTTGTTTTAATGTGGTGAACTTGTATTAATGAATTTGGTCACGTATCTCAATTCATGATATAGCTATAGTGTAATGGTTTTTGATATATTTATATAATGCAGATGAGCCGGCAATGGATGTACGGTGACCGACGCTGTCCCGAGTTCATTAATGGCATGCATAATTTTCTCCGTGTGGCTGAGTCAAACAAGCAGAATAATTTTATGTTTTGTCCATGTGATGACTGTAGGAATAAGAGGAATTACCCTTCCTCAAGAACCCTTTACGTCCACCTGATTCAGAACGGTTTCATGCCCAGCTATAACTGTTGGACCAAGCACGGAGAAAGAGGGGTTATAATGGAAGACAATGAAGAAGAGGATGATGACAACTATCCTGTGTTCTCTGAACACGGTGGTACTACAATGGGGGAAGACGAAGCTGAACATGAGGTCATTGTTGATGATCAGTCCGATGATGATCTTCGTCGGGTCATTCTTGATGAACAGATAAACTGCGGAAGTGAAAACGAGAGGTCGAAGTTGGAGCGCATGTTAGAGGATCACAAAAAATTGTTGTACCCAAATTGTGAAGATGGCCAGAAAAAGCTGGGTACCACCCTGGAATTGCTGCAATGGAAGGCAGAGAATGGACTATCTGACAAGGGATTTGAAAAGTTGCTGAAAATAATAAAGAAGATGCTTCCAAGGGATAACGTATTGCCCCCCAGTGCGTACGAAGCAAAGAAGGTTGTCTGCCCTCTAGGATTAGAGGTGCAGAAGATACATGCATGCATCAATGACTGCATCCTCTACCGCGGTGAGGAGTACGAGAATTTGAATGCATGCCCGATATGCGGTGCATTGCGGTATAAGATCAGGCGAGATGACCCAGGTGATGTTGAGGGCGAGCCGAGCCCCAGGAAGAGGGTTCCTGCCAAGGTGATGTGGTATGCTCCTATAATACCACGGTTGAAACGTTTGTTCCGAAACAAAGAGCATGCCAAGTTGTTGCGATGGCACAAAGAAGACCGTAAGGAAGACGAGATGCTGAGACACCCCGTAGATGGGTCGCAGTGGAGAAACATCGACAGTGAGTTCAAGGATTTTGCAGGTGACGCAAGGAACTTAAGGTTTGGTCTAAGTACAGATGGCTTGAATCCGTTTGGGGAGCAGAGCAGCAGTCATAGCACCTGGCCCGTGACTCTATGTATCTATAACCTTCCTCCTTGGTTGTGCATGAAGCGACAGTTTATTATGATGCCAGTGCTTATCCAAGGCCCGAAGCAACCCGGCAACGACATTGATGTGTACCTGAGGCCATTAGTTGAAGAACTTTTACAGTTGTGGTCTGACGAAGGTGTACGTGTGTGGGATGAGTAAAAACAGGAGGAATTTGACCTACGAGCGTTGCTGTTTGTAACCATCAATGATTGGCCTGCTCTTAGTAACATTTCAAGACAGTCAAACAAGGGATACAATGCATGCACACACTGTTTAGGTGAGACTGAAAGTATATATTTAGGTAACAAGAATGTGTAACTGGGCATCGTCGATTTCTTCCAAACAAACATCCCGTAAGAAAGAAAGTGATGACCCACAAGTATAGGGGGTGTATCGTAGTACTTTCGATAAATAAGAGTGTCGAACCCAACGAGGAGCAGAAGGTGCTGACAAGGAGTTTCGGTAAAGGTTTCACTGTAAATGCTAGCAGACAAGTTTTTAGGGGTTTTTGATATAGCAGGTAAATAAAATGCGAGTAAGTAAAAGACAGTAATAATAATTGCAGCGAGTGGCCCAATCCTTTTTAGAGCAAAGGACAAGCCGGTTGGTTTACTTATGATGACAAAATGTTCTTGAGGACACACGGGATTCTAGTCAAGTGCTTTCGCTTCACATAGTTGATTAATCTTCA
Organism: Poa pratensis; assembly: GCA_947311845.1. Classification (NCBI taxonomy): domain Eukaryota; kingdom Viridiplantae; phylum Streptophyta; class Magnoliopsida; order Poales; family Poaceae; genus Poa; species Poa pratensis. Next base: position 26,507,994 of record CAMZMU010000054.1, on the reverse strand, counting down.
TTGTTTTGATAAGTGTTGTGTGGGTGAACCTATGCTAATGCACCGCCCTTACTTGGACTAATACATACTTGTGATTATACCTCTTGCAAGCATCCGCAGTTACAAGAAAGTAATTAAGATAAATCTAACCACAGCCTTAAACTCTGAGATCCTACGCTCCCTTGTGCACCGGTATACTAACGGGGGTTTAGGTTTCTGTCACTCCGGCAACCCCACAATTAGCAACCAAATACACAATGCATTCCTCTAGGCCCATAAAGGTGAAGTGTCATGTAGTCGACGTTCACACGACACCACTAGAAGAATAGCACCACAACTTAAATATCAAACCATTAAATATTACTCAACATAATTCCACTACTAACAGCGTGACTTCTCCCATGTCCTCAAGAACTAATCGAACTACTCACGAGACATCATATGGATCATGATCAGAGGTGATATAATGATGGATAACGATCTGAACATATACTTTAATTCACCGATAAAACTCAATAGCATCAACCACAAGGAGTAATTAACACCGGGAGAGTTTCCCCTATGAACTAAACAAAGTATAGCCCTAGATGTTACAGCGGAACGAGATGGTGCAGCGGTGATGGTGGTGATGGCGGTGGAGATGATGATGATGATGATCCCGATGAAGTCCAGCGCGATGACGATGAGGATGGCGATGATCTCCCCCTCCGGGAAGGAATTTCCCCGGCAGATTTCTCCCTGCCGGAGAGCTTTTTCTCTCTCTTGTTTCCGCCTCGTGGAGGCGGCGGAATATTTTCTCACGGACTCCCCGTGTCTTAGGGTTTCTGGGGGATGAAGTACGCGAAGGGGGAGCGCCTGAGGTGGGCCAGGGGCACCACACCTGGCTAGGGCGCGGCCAAGGTGGGCCCCGCGCCCAGGGGTGGTGTGGGCCCCTCCTGGCCCATCTCAGCCTCCCCTTTTGGCTTAGTCCATCTTCTGATAAAATAGGAACATCTGTCTTCTCGGAAATATTTTTAGTGCTCCAGAAATATAGTGCCTTGACGTTGCTTTTTCCAGCTGAAATCTGACTCCGGCAGTTAATTATCCAATGATCATCAAACATGCAAAATAAGACAAAATAACATAAGTAACTCCTCTTAATATGAAATATATCATTGAATAACAGTAAATTATGCTATAAAATAGTGATGCAAAATGGACGTATCAACCCCCCCAAGCTTAGACCTCGCTTGTCCCCAAGCGAAAGCTGAGCTCAGTAAACTAGAACAAAAGTTTATGGAGTGAAGCGTCGATAATAAAGAATACGGACAAGAAGCATCAGTAATTACTAAACAACACACTCATTTTAAACAGCAACTACTCTTCATATAACCTAACTTGAACATGAGTAGTGAAACAACCACAATAAAAATACACGAAGGAAATTATAGATTAGTAATGGCACACTTCATTCTTGGTCATAGAACAATAAGCAATCAATACTTATCTTTCGAAAGGAGTCTTTATATTAGAGCTTATATTGCAGAACTTCCACACTCAATTATCACACCTTCTTTACAGTCATTGATAACTTGCAAAGCTATATTCTTAGAGGCAAAAGTCTTTGTGCTAAGACAAGAAAGGATAAAGACATGATTGACAATATTAATGATATATATGGTTGAATCACAACAACTCAAATGCTTGCTCAAGGAAGAAGGAAATAGGTGTACTGACTCAACATGAAAAGTAAAAGAAAGGCCCTTCGCAGAGGGAAGCAGGGATTAAGTCATGTGCTAGAGCTTTTAAGTTTTTGAAATCATATAGAGAGCAAAAATTAAGTTTTGAGAGGTGTTTGTTAATTGTCAACGAATGGTAGCGGGTGAAAACAGTATTCTCCCTGTCAAACAGACTTTTAAGAGCGGCTCCCATGAAGGACGTTATTTCTACCAGCAAGGCAGATCATCCCTCTTTCTCTTTGGTTTACACACGCAGATATTTCACTGTTTGTCATGCTTACTGATAATCAGGGCAAAAGTGTGAAGAGAATTAAGCGGTTAAAGTTGTAATTAATTGGGACTGGGCATCCCGTTGCCAGCTCTTTTTGCAAGTTATTGGATAAGCGGATGTATATGCCACTAGTCCAGGTGTAAAGTCTGTTTGACAAGTAGAATAAAGGATAACCACACTACTTCCTCATGAGCTAGTAAACATTGACACAAAAGGGAATAATAACATTTTGAATAATTTAAAGGTAGCACATGAAAAATTTACTTGGAGTGGCAAAGAAATACCACATATAGGTAGTTATGGTGGACACAAATGGCATGGGTTTGGTTCAAGGATTTGGATGCACGAGAAGCATTCCCTCTCAGTACGGTGGTTAAGGCTAGCAAGGTCATGTAGCAAGCATAAAAGTTGGGGGATACACACAAATATATGTAATAGAAGCAACCATGCTATCTTCCCTGTAAGCACAAATGTTTTAACTCAAAGAATACTAATCTTATTGGCTAGCAAGAAAGAAAGATAAAGGGATAATATTTTTGCATGTAATTCCCTCCTTCTACTTAAGTTTTCATGGTATTGCTAATGACCAATACTAAGTTTGCCACAACTAATATAATTTACTTAATGTACCCAAAAGTGGCGTCAATACTAATGGCAAGATCAGCACATAAAGAAGATTGCAGGCTAAAATAAAATGTACCGAAAGTAAAGGTGGAACTTCTCATTAATATTCTGAACAAAGACACACTCAAACCAACGGATACATGGATAACTAAAGGATTGACACTCCACATCGCAAACCATCTTATAAGATAACTTCTCTACTCATGATATGACCACGAAATTATAAAAACGAAAGGATAAAGATGATACTGGGCACTCCCCCAAGCTTGGAACAAGCCAAGGGAGTGCCATTACCCCTTGACGATTTAGGCTTGATCTCTTGGTGGTGACGGTGGTACACGGCAATCGGGGTTAGGAAACGTTCGAGCATCCGGCGGAGCCTGTTATTCTCATCTTGAAGTATTTCCACCTCAGCTCTCAGGATACGAAATTGGTCACAAAACTCGTTCGTGGTTCGGAGAGCTTCAGCAGCTGCAGGGGAAAACCGCAAATCTGGAATTGGTGGGGTGACTCCCTGCACATTATGAGAAAAAGCACGTTGAGGATTAATTGATCCCACAAAGGTGGAGTTGCTCGGCCTTGATTCTCCTTGTTGGCGAGGCTGGCCAGCTTGCACCTCCTCTCTGATGCTTCGATCCATGTCAGCTCTCCTAGCAGCAATCTCCTCCTCCGTCGCCCAACCGACGAAGGTTCCCTCTTCCACATCGCGTTCGAGTTCACGTCGGCGCCTTGCTGCATACTTCTCACCGTACACTCCTCGCGACGCCATGTAGGGACTTGAAATTCCTGTCAGAACAGCTTGAAAACGAAACACGGCGAAAACACGATATACGGACCTCGAGAGATCCGGGTGATTATATAGCAAAAAGTTTTACAACAAAAGGAAGGTACAGGACGAAACGGGGTCGGAGACGGGCTCCGAGGTGCCCACACGCACCCACGGCGCGGCCAGGGTGGGGCCCGCGCCCAGGGGTGGTGTGGTGCCCTCGGGCACCGTTTCCTACCCTTTTCCGACTCATAATTTTCCATATTATGTAAAAACAACAAATATTTAGGTTGAAAAGTAAATCGCGAACTTTTTCTTACCGAAACTGTTACCTATTCCAAATCAGCTTTTGCAGTTGTCTGAATTTGACTTTTTATAAAATCCTCTGGAGTTACCACTTTGATAAATCAACATCTTCATTATAAGAATCTCCAGAAATGTAATGCTTGAGTCTTTGACCATTAACCACTTGTGGTCTGTCCCCATCTAGTGAATTGATTTTAATCGCACCTGAGCGATAGACCTCCTCATGATATAAGGTCCTTCCCATTTTGAAAGTAATTTTCCTGCAAAAAATCTGAGACGAGACCTATACAATAAAACTTTTTCACCTACGTTAAATTCTCTCTTAAGAATTCTTCTATCATGCCATTGCTTAACTTTCTCTTTAAAGAGCCTAGCATTTTCATAAGCTGCATTTCTCCATTCATCTAAAGAATTCAAATTAAGCAATCTCTTTTTACCGGCAAGTTTAAAGTCTCTATTAAGTTCTTTCACCGCCCAATAGGCTTTATGTTCTAATTCTAAGGCAAATGACAAGCTTTTCCATAAACCATTTTGTAAGGAGACATTCCCATAGGATTTTTATAAGCAGTTCTATAAGCCCACAAAGCATCGTTAAGCTTTTTAGACCAATTTTTTCTAGATTTATTAACAGTCTTTTGCAAAATAGACTTAATCTCTCTATTTGACAATTCTACTTGACCACTTGTTTGGGATGATATGGTGAAGCAATTCTATGATTAACATCATACTTAGCTAGAGTTTTTCTAAAAGCACCATGAATAAAATGAGAACCCCATCAGTCATGAGATATCTAGGCACACCAAACCTAGGGAAGATAATATCTTTAAGCATTTTTAATGATGTCTCACCATCAGCACTAGAAGTTGGTATAGCTTCTACCCATTTAGTAACATAATCAACAGCAACAAGTATATGAGTATAACCATTTGAGGAAGGAAAAGGACCCATAAAGTCAAATCCCCAACAGTCGAAAGGTTCAATAACAAGAGAATAATTCATAGGCATTTCATTACGTCTACTAATGTTACCTACTCTTTGACATTCATCACATGATAAAACAAATTTTCTAGCATCTCTAAAAAGGGTAGGCCAATAAAAACCTGATTGTAGAACCTTTTGCGCAGTTCTATCTCCAGCGTGATGTCCTCCATAAGCACTTCCATGGCATTTGCTCAATATTTCTTTCTGTTCATACTCAGGAACACATCTTCGCATAATGCCATCTACTCCTTCTTTATACAAATGTGGGTCATCCCAAAAATAATGCCTCAAATCATAAAAGAACTTTCTTCTTTGCTGAGCTGTAAAGGTCGGAGGCAAATACTTGGCAACAATAAAATTAGCATAATCAGCATACCAAGGACTTTCGCGTGAGCTTACCTTTATCGCAGCCAATTGTTCATTTGGAAAACTATCATTAACAGGTATAGGATCATCTGAAATGTTTTCTAATCTAGACAAATTATCAGCAACAGGATTTTCAGCACCTTTCCTATCTACGATATGTAAATCAAATTCTTGCAGTAAAGTACCCATCTTATGAGCCTAGGCTTAGCATCTTTCTTTTCCATAAGGTATCTAATAGCAGCATGATCAGTGTGAATAGTAACTTTTGAATCAACAATATAAGGTCTAAATTTATCACAAGCAAAAACAACTGCTAAAAATTCCTTTTCAGTAGTAGCATAATTCTTTTGAGCGGCATCAAGTGTTTTACTAGCATAATGAATAACATTTAACTTCTTGTCTACCCGCTGTCCAAGAACAGCTCCTACAGCAAAATCACTAGCATCACACATTATTTCAAAAGGTAAAGTCCAATCAGGAGGTTGAACAACAGGAGCTGTGATTAAAGCTTTTTTAGAGTTTCAAAAGCTTCCTTGCAATCATCATCAAAAACAAAAGGTACATCTTTTTGAAGAAGATTAGTGAGGGGTTTTGAAATTTTAGAGAAATCTTTAATAAACCTCCTATAAAAATGACGGATACCTTTCACATCCCTTGGACAGGGCATTTTCTCGATTGCTTCAACTTTAGCTCTGTCCACTTCAATACCTCTTTCAGAAATTTTGTGCCCTAGGACAATTCCTTCATTAACCATGAAATGACATTTCTCCCAATTAAGAACAAGATTTGTCTCCTCACATCTCTGCAAAACTTTATCAAGATTGTGCAAGCAATTATCAAAGGAAGTTCCGTAGACGGAAAAATCGTCCATGAATACTTCCACAATTTCTTCACAAAAACCATGAAAAATAGCAGACATGCATCTTTGGAACGTAGCAGGAGCATTACACAAACCAAAAGGCATACGTCTATAAGCATAAGTTCCATAAGGACAAGTAAAAGTAGTTTTCTCTTGATCTTGTGCTTTAACAGCAATTTGTGAGAATCCAGAATAACCATCAAGGAAACAAAAATGGTTTTCTTAGACAACCTTTCTAACATTTGATCAATAAAAGGCAAAGGATAATGATCTTTCTTAGTTACTTTATTGACCTTTCTAAAATCAATGCACATCCTATACCCAACTACTACTCTTTGAGGAATAAGTTCATCATTTTCATTTGGTACAACAGTAACTCCTCCTTTCTTAGGGACACAATGCACAGGACTTACCCATCTACTATCAGCAATAGGATAAATTATACCAGCATCAAGAAGTTTTAATACCTCATTTCTTACCACTTCTTTCATCTTAGGGATCAAGCGACGCTGATGCTCAACAACAGGTTTTGCATCGGGTTCAATGTTGATGGCATGTTGACATATAGTAGGAGAAATCCCCTTTAAATCATCCAAAGTGTATCCCATAGCTCCTCGATGTTTCTTTAGTACTTCTAATAACCTTGCTTCTTCATTACCTGAAAGTTTAGAACTAATAATAACAGGATATACTTTCCTTTCATCAAGATAAACATACTTAAGATTATCAGGTAACGGTTTTAAATCGAAGACAGGATCTTCCTTAGGAGGCGCTGAGGTACCCAAATCTTCCACAGGCAAATTATGCTTAAGTATTGGTGGTTGACGAAGAAAGGCATTGTCAATCTCATTCCTCTCCTCCATAAATACTTCACTTTCGTGTTCCTCCATGAATTGCTGCAAGGCATTGTTAGGAGCAACAGCAATAGAAGCAAGTTGTTCAATTGAGTCTCATTAGGTAATTCAGTTTCATAAAGTTGTTTACCAAACTTAGAGAAATTAAACTCATAAGATTCTCCATTAAATTTAGTGTAAATTTTCTCTTTCTTACAATCTATAATGGCACCACATGTATTCAAGAAAGGCCTACCAAAAATAATGGGACAAGCTTTACTAGCAACAGAACCAAGTACTAGAAAATCAGCAGGGTATTTAGTCTTACCACATAAAACTTCAACATCTCTCACAATACCAATTGGAGATAGTTTCTCTATTAGCAAGCTGAATAACCACATCAATCTCCTCAAGTTCGCAAGGACCAATTTCATGCATAATTTCTTTATAAAGATCAAAAGGAATAGCACTAGAACTTGCACCAATATCACATAAACCATAATAGCAATGTTCTCCTATTTTGACTGAAAGCACAGGAACACTTGTTTTCCTAGCTCTACTGGGATGTGAAACAATATTAGAGGCATCTTCACAAAAGATAATATGTCCTCCTTCTACATTTTCAGTTACCAAATCCTTTACTATTGCTATTGTGGGTTCAACCGCTATTTGTTCAGCAGGTTCTAAAGCTTTCTTTGCACTTTTATTAACCACACTAGCTATGATAGAATGTTCCCTAATTTTAACAGGAAAAGGTGGTTTCTCAATATAAGGTTCTGGCAAGATACGATCAACTGTATGAACTTCAATGTTTTTAATATTGGCAGAATTAGTATTATCTTTGTAAGGCAAATGATACTTATTGCAACTTTCTTTAGGAACATCAAGATAAGAGGCAAAAGCCTTGTAACAGTTTGCAATAACTTGAGAATCAAGACCATACATATCATAGAGATTACGAAAATTATCAGTATTCATAAAAGTTTTAATGCATTCGTAATCATGCTTTATACCTGATTCTCTACCTTTGTCGTTCTCCCATCCTTCAGTATTTTCCTCAATCCGATCAAGAAGGTCCCATTTAACTTCCTCTTTATTACGCGTAAATGATCCAGCACAAGAGGTATCCAATAGAGTTTTATCTTGAAGAGAAAGCCTTGCATAGAAGTTATCAATAACAACATTACCAGGAAGCTCATGAATGGGGCATTTGAGCATTAATGATTTCAATCTCCCCCACGCTTGGGCAATACTTTCTCCATCATGAGGCCAAAAATTATATATATGATTCCGATCTTGATGAATTTCACTAGGAGGATAAAATTTAGAATAAAAGAGAGGCACAATCTCCTCCCAGCCAATAGAACGCCCATTTTTCAGCATCCTATACCATTTTGCAGCTTTACCAGTCAACGATATAGAAAACAATTTCTTCTTGACCTCTTCCATTGAAATACCTGCACACTTGAACAACTCGCATAATTCATGAATAAATAGCAAATGATCCCCAGGAGGGACAGTTCCATCTCCTGCATAGCGGTTATTCGTAACTCGTTCAACAATTTTCATAGGTATTTTAAATGGAATTACTTGATCAGGTGGTTCCTCTTCTACTACCGTAGCAGTGGTAGTAGTATTTCCAAACAGGGATTCAAATGGAGATCTCTCCATGATAAAATAAAGTAGCAAGCAGAAATAAAAATAGCACCTACAGTAAAAGTTTCCCTTACCAATTCCACTTACCAATAGCGCTTCACTCCCCGGCAACGGCGCCAGAAAATAGTCTTGATGACCCACAAGTATAGGGGGTGTATCGTAGTACTTTCGATAAATAAGAGTGTCGAACCCAACGAGGAGCAGAAGGTGCTGACAAGGAGTTTCGGTAAAGGTTTCACTGTAAATGCTAGCAGACAAGTTTTTAGGGGTTTTTGATATAGCAGGTAAATAAAATGCGAGTAAGTAAAAGACAGTAATAATAATTGCAGCGAGTGGCCCAATCCTTTTTAGAGCAAAGGACAAGCCGGTTGGTTTACTTATGATGACAAAATGTTCTTGAGGACACACGGGATTCTAGTCAAGTGCTTTCGCTTCACATAGTTGATTAATCTTCATTGTTTTGATAAGTGTTGTGTGGGTGAACCTATGCTAATGCACCGCCCTTACTTGGACTAATACATACTTGTGATTATACCTCTTGCAAGCATCCGCAGTTACAAGAAAGTAATTAAGATAAATCTAACCACAGCCTTAAACTCTGAGATCCTACGCTCCCTTGTGCACCGGTATACTAACGGGGGTTTAGGTTTCTGTCACTCCGGCAACCCCACAATTAGCAACCAAATACACAATGCATCCTCTAGGCCCATAAAGGTGAAGTGTCATGTAGTCGACGTTCACACGACACCACTAGAAGAATAGCACCACAACTTAAATATCAAACCATTAAATATTACTCAACATAATTCCACTACTAACAGCGTGACTTCTCCCATGTCCTCAAGAACTAATCGAACTACTCACGAGACATCATATGGATCATGATCAGAGGTGATATAATGATGGATAACGATCTGAACATATACTTTAATTCACCGATAAAACTCAATAGCATCAACCACAAGGAGTAATTAACACCGGGAGAGTTTCCCCTATGAACTAAACAAAGTATAGCCCTAGATGTTACAGCGGAACGAGATGGTGCAGCGGTGATGGTGGTGATGGCGGTGGAGATGATGATGATGATGATCCCGATGAAGTCCAGCGCGATGACGATGAGGATGGCGATGATCTCCCCCTCCGGGAAGGAATTTCCCCGGCAGATTTCTCCCTGCCGGAGAGCTTTTTCTCTGGCGGAATATTTTCTCACGGACTCCCCGTGTCTTAGGGTTTCTGGGGGATGAAGTACGCGAAGGGGGAGCGCCTGAGGTGGGCCAGGGGCACCACACCTGGCTAGGGCGCGGCCAAGGTGGGCCCCGCGCCCAGGGGTGGTGTGGGCCCCTCCTGGCCCATCTCAGCCTCCCCTTTTGGCTTAGTCCATCTTCTGATAAAATAGGAACATCTGTCTTCTCGGAAATATTTTTAGTGCTCCAGAAATATAGTGCCTTGACGTTGCTTTTTCCAGCTGAAATCTGACTCCGGCAGTTAATTATCCAATGATCATCAAACATGCAAAATAAGACAAAATAACATAAGTAACTCCTCTTAATATGAAATATATCATTGAATAACAGTAAATTATGCTATAAAATAGTGATGCAAAATGGACGTATCAGAAAGGCAAGCATTTCAAAGGTGAGGCGGATCACCGGACGAAGCCTACCCTCCCTACTGGTGATGTTATATATGGCATGGTCAAGGATTTAAAAGTAATCTTTGGAAAGGGTCTTGGCGAGAATCTGTTCTGAATGACGCTGACAATCGCGTACCCATGTGGAAGAAGAAATCTATATTTTGGGACCTACCATATTGGAAATTCCCTAGAGGTTCGCTCTGCAATCGACGTGATGCACGTGACGAAAAATCTTTGCGTGAACCTGCTAAACTTCTTAGGTGTGTATGGGAAGACAAAAGATACATCAATGCACGGCAGACCAGCAACGTATGCATGAACGAGACAACATGAATCCAGAGAAGTATCAAGGTACTACCAGCTACGCTCTTACCAAAGAAGAGAAAGAGATCTTTTTTCAAGTCCTGAGCAGTATCAAGGTCCCGTCTGGCTACTCGTCGAATATAAAGGGAATAATAAACATGGCAGAGAAAAAAGTTCCAAAACCTAAAGTCTCATGACTGCCACGTGATTATGACACAATTACTTCCGGTTGCATTGAGGGGGCTTCTACCGGAAACGTTCGAGTACCCAGTGTGAAGCTATGTGCATTCCTCATGCAATTTCTCAGAAGGTAATCGATCCAGCAACTCTACCAAGTTTACAGAAGGGATGTGGTCCAATGTCTTGTCAGCTTCGAGTTGGTGTTCCCACCATCCTTCTTCAATATTATGACGCACCTCATAGTTCACCTAGTCGAAGAGATTTCCATTCTTGGTCCTGTATTTCTACACAACATGTTCCCCTTTGAGAGGTTCATGGGAGTCTTAAAGAAATACGTTCATAACCGTGCTAGGCCAGAAGGAAGCATGTCCGAGGGCTATGGAACAGAGGAGGTCATTGAGTTTTTGTGTTGACTTTATTCCTGATCTTAAGCCGATCGGTGTTCCTTAATCGCGCCATGAGGGAGACTGCGTGTAAAAGGCACGCTAGGAAAGAAAGCAACAACAAGTATGGACGGACATTCTTTCACTCAAGCACACTACACAGTTCTACAAAATTCCAGATGGTGGCTCCGTATATCGTGAAACACATGGATATTTTACGCTCCGAATACCCGGAGCAGACTGACTTCTGGATTAAAGGAAAACACGTGGATACTTTCGGCGGTTGGTTGCAAACACATCTCATTAATAACAGCATTGTTGGAGAAGAGCTATACTTGTTGGCCAAATCACCATCTTCGACTATATTGACTTTCCAAGGGTACGAGATAAATGGGAATACATTTTACACGGACACCCAAGACAAAAAGAGCACTAACCAAAACAGTGGTGTCCGCTTTGATGCAACAAATGACAATGGGACAAAAGACAATATTATGGTTGCATATAGCAGATATGGGAACTTGACTATGAACCTTCTTTTAAGATCCCTTTGTTTCAGTGCAAATGGTCACCCTGTCAGGCGGGTTAGAGATAGACCCACGGTACGGAATGACTACAGTGGATCTCAAGAATCTTGGGTACCAGACCGAGCCATTCGTCCTAGCCAATGATGTGGCTCAGGTTTTCTATGTGAAGGACATGTCTTCCAGACCGAAAAAATGAAAAGATAAGCAAGCGAATACACATACGATGAGCCAAAGCGCCACAGAGTTCTTTCAGGAAAAGAAACATCGTGGGAGTGGAGGACAAGACAGACATGTCAGAAGATTACAATAAGTTTGATGAAATTCTGCCCTTCAAAGTAAAAGCTGACCCAAGCATCCCGTTAAATGATGAAGATTCTCCATGGTTACGGCGCAATCAGAAGAAAGGGTCGATATACACGAAGAAAAAAAATTATACCCCAACAATAGATAGGGGTGTTGTTGGTGATGTGTAATAATGTATTAAACCTTTTATGTAACTGTGTTATGAAACTCAGAAGAAAACTCTAAACACTGATTTTTGGTTCTAAAAACTCCAATGGCTCACAAGCGCTCGAAAAAGTTGGAACAAAACACACGGTTTCCCCTGTATACAGCCCAACGGTGGCTCCTGAGTGCCTGCATATCAAATGCACCGTTGGGATGTATGCAGGGAATCCGAATGATTTGTATTCGTTCGATGAACTGATGGATTTGTAGATAGAACAAAACACACGGTTTCCCCTGCATACAGCCCGACGGTGGCTCGTGAGTGCCTGCATATCAAATGCACCGTCGGATGTATGTAGGGAATCCGAATGATTTGTATTCGGTCGATGAACTGAAGGATTTGTAGATAGAACAAAACACACGGTTTCCCCTGTGACATGGGTATGCCTATTGGGTACCCTACCGTGAGGGTACCTGGTGCACGTATCGACTAGGCCCAACTATCAGAGCCTACATGAAGCCCATGAAGGGAGGCCCAACAAGATGGAGTATCCTCCAAGCTGGCGAAGCCATAGTCGGTTTAGAGTTTCTTTACGTAAATCGAGTCGGTTACGAACACCCGAGACCCAGCCTATATTTAAGGACTGGGAGGGCCATCGAACGACCACGTACTTTCAGAGCCAAAACCCTAGCGAGATCGACATCTCGCCGGGACCTTGTAACCATCATATTCACAAAGCAATAACAGACAGGCAGGACGTAGGGGGTTACCTCCACACGAGGGCCCTGAACCTGGGTAAAATCTTTGCCCTGCTTGTCAGCCGACGATACTTCCAGCTCTACCACGTTCTCTCCCCCATATTCATAACCTAGGGACCTTAACCATGGGTCTTGATGAGTCTACCCCTCGTCAAGTGGCGCCGTCTGTGGGAAAGAATAGCGCTGGACTCGAAGTTTCGCCGGTCCCAACAGCAAACGGCAAATCGCCGATCACACCAGCAAACGGCAACTCGCCGATCTCATCTGCAAACGGCAACTCGCCGGCCATGTCAGCAAACAGCAACTCGCCGATCCAGGCGACACACGGCGACTCGCCGATCCACTCGAAAAGCGGCAGCCTGCCCGCTTCACCTGCAAAAAGCGCATCTGCTCTTCCAATGAATTTCAATCCGCACTCGCCGGAGCTTCAGGAGGCGTTTTCCGGCCTTGAATCAGGTTTGAGTTTAACTGTTGGAGCATTCAATTTTTTCGTAAACAATCTTGGCACGCAGGACTCGACAGATCCGCAACAACTGGCGCTGGGCGCACTCGAGGCTCCGTCGACTGCGCTCGCCCCGTCGTCGATTCCTGAAGCCTGCTCGCCCGCAACAACCATGTCGACCGGCGAGATCGACAGGTTCATGATGACGGAACTCCAAGGCGAGGAGGCAGAATCAGCATACCGCACAAGCAACGTCGACTTCAACCTACCACTCGACGAGAGTTTCGACTGCGGGATCTCCCTCGATGACTTCTACGAGCCCGCGATTCATAACGACAGCAACGTCGACTCGGAGATCTTCACCAACACCAACCTCGACTCAGAAATCCATAATGGTTTCGCCAACACCGAGATGAGCATAGGCGATGAGCACATCGACAACGAGATTCGCCTCGAAGATCTACTCGATGAACATACTGGCTCTGACATGAGCCTCGACGGCGACGTCGAGTCCATGACTGGAATCGACAGCACATACACCTGTCCACGGGTCACGCCCCATCAGGTCTACGTGGCCTTCTCCGCAGAATCATCCGCAGACGCAGCCGCTCGCAGGCCTGCACAATTCCCATGCACGGTAACCATGCCGGATGGGGTCACAACCTTGACAATCACGGAGGAGGCAGCAAAAGCAGATAAAGTCATAAAGGAGTGCACAATGATGCCACCAAATTCCACCCCAGAGGAGATGTTGACCTTCCAGTACTTCAACTGGCAGGAGTCAATTCGACTGCAAAACTACCGAGCGACGCTCGAAGAGCGCAAAAGGCAAGCCAGCCTCTCGAGTGCCCGAAGAAGGGAGCAATCCCTCGGGTCCACAATGCAACCAACCCCACGACCTAGGTCGCGGTTGGCAAGCCTTCCAGAACATGAAAGGGTAGCAATCACCCGTAACCTGTCGTTCATGACAGAGGACGCTAACGGAATCCCAGTGCCCAAAACTGCTGCGGGTGCATTATTCTCCGTAGGTGCTTACCTCAAGGCAATGCAACCTCCGGCGAATGACCCTAACGCAGCCCTGCATCGCCAACAACTCAAATCGCTAGCTCTAGCGGCACAGGCTATACAGCCAGAAGACAAAACTCCAGCAAGGAATCGCGATCGCGACATAGTCGACTCACGACACGCAGCACATCATCGCAGTGGTCGCAGCCACCACTCGGATGAAGGAAGGAGAAGCACGCGCCGGCACAGGTCCAGCAGAAGCAGATCTCGAAGATCCTATAGCAGCGATTCATACTCTGATCGTGAACCAGAGCCATGCGGAGCATTGTGCTTCACTCGACGCATCCGTGGACGCGGATGCCCAAAGGTTCAAGTTGACAGGCGAACAACCCAAGTACAACGGTCGCCAAGAACCTTCCGGGTGGCTAGAAGATTACAGACTCGCCGTGGCATGCCAGCGTGGCACGAACACCACGGCGATGCAGTACATACGACTCATGCTCGAAGGAACTGCCCGCGACTGGCTCAAGGCGCTCCCTCCATCATCATACGACTCGTGGGACGATTTCCGCAGAGACTTCATCAAAAACTTCGAGCCTCTATGTGAGCGCCCGAAGACATTCGAAGAATTAAGGGCATGCACTCAACGATCAGACGAGTCGTTGAGATCATACATACGGCGGTGGACCGAAATACGCAATTCGGTTGGCAAAGTGTCAGAAGACAGGGCCATGGATGCCTTCATACAAGGTCTCGCCAGGAAGGACTTCAAAGAGGCACTGGTCGTGAAAAGCCAACCTCCCTGGCTGACCTCATCAAAGTTGCGACTGAGTGGGCAGATGGAGAGGATTCTGTACGCAGATCCCGTGCTTCCCCACCACGCGACAACTACGAAAGCGGCAGTCGAGGCCGCAGAGATTCATACAGAGAAGATCGCAGGCGCAAACGTTCCAAACGTCCTTACGACGATAACAGACCCGAGTTCATGGCGGCTGGATACACACAACCCCGGGAGGACCAAGATAGAAGCAATCGACGCTCGGATGATCGACGGGACAGTCGAGATCGCGAGCAGCGGAGCGACAGCTACAAAAGGCAAGAATGGCGCAAACGCAGCGACGCAAAACCCGAGCGGTCATTCGAGGAAAAGATGGACGACTGGTGCAGATTCCACCTCTTCAAGGGGGACGACGGAAAACTACGCTCCAATCACACCCTAAGGAACTGCAGGGAATTCGACCAAATGGCGACTGACTACATGATACGACTCAAGAGGTACGGCCCAGCACCTGCTCAGCCCACGCCTGCACCCGTACCACAGCCGAACGCTGTGCCCGCTCTCATGGCGCCACAGCCGCCACCGCAACCACCACCACAGCCTGCTCCAGGCGCAAACGCAGGTGCCATACAACCCGTACTACGGGCGGAAGATGATCAATATCCACAGCCCCACGGGCAGATGTACATGATACAAAAGGGTCGCCCCTCCAACAGGCAGCAAAAGCTAATCACTCGACAGGTGAACATGGCTGTCATGGCACCTCCTGCCTGCCCGAATTTCTGAAGGGATCGGAAACCATCATAAGCTTCAGTCGAGAGGATCATCCCCCAGCTGTAGTTCGACCAGGGCACGCGGCTCTGGTACTCGACGCGCAAATAGGAGGCTACGCCATGACCAAGGTCTTCATGGATGGAGGCAGCGGCATAAACATCATCTTCGCGGACACGCTCCGCAAAATGAACAGGTCAGTCGAAAACCTCCCAAAATCTTCAAATACCTTCCACGGTATCGTTCCTGGCAAAGCAATTAGCCCAGAAGGCACCATACAACTCGACGTTACGTTCGGGGACAAAAGCCACTTCAGACAGAGTCGATTGAGTTCGAGGTCGTCGACTGGAAATCACAATACCATGCTATCTTGGTCGCCCGACGTTTGCTCGATTCATGGCGGTGCCACACTACGCGTACCTCACGCTGAAGATGCCAGGACCAAAGGGAGTCATCACTGTCCGTGGAAACTTTCAAAGGTCCGATGCTTGCGACCGCGAGTTCAGCAAAATCTCCGAGATGTTCGGGGTGGAAGAATCACTCGCCGACCTGGCGATTTCCAACGACCGCACACTCCTTCCGGAGCATAAGAAGTTGGCAGTCGACAGATCCTTCAATGCTACAAATGACACAAGGTCGCATCAGGTGCACCCGACCGATCCGTCCAAGACAGTCAACGTATCTTCGAGCCTGCCTATCGCATAGGAAGGCGCGCTCGTCGAATTCCTCCGTGAGAACTAAATATTTGCGTGGTGTCCAGCCGACATGCCAGGTATTCCCAGGGAATTCGCCGAGCACTCTCTCCAATTGTTTCCAGATGCAAAGCCAGTCAAGCAAACGATGCGTCGAATCTCCGGCCCAAAGCGAACCGCAGTCGAATCTGAAGTCGACCGGTTACTCGCAGCAGGATTCATTAGGGAAATCAAGAAATCACAATGGGTGGCCAACCCCGTACTCGTAGAGAAGAAGCATACAGACATCCTTCGGATGTGCGTGGACTTCACAGCGCTGAACAAGTGCTGTCCAAAGGATCACTTCCCGCTACCCCGAATCGACCAGATCGTCGACTCCACCGCCGGATGCGCACGACTCTCCTTTCTGGATGCTTACTCAGGTTATCACCAGATAAGGATGAAGCAAGAAGACGAAGAAAAAACGGCGTTCATAACCCCACTCGGGGTCTACTGCTACACAACTATGCCCTTTGGGCTCAAAAACGCGGGTGCAACATACCAGCGCATGATGCAGGACTGCCTCAAAAAGCAAATCGGACGCAACGTCCAGGTCTACGTGGATGACATTGTCATTACCACAAGGGAAGACACACACTCGACGATTTGAGGGAGACGTTCGCAAACCTCAAACGCTTCCATATCAAGCTCAATCCTAAGAAGTGCACGTTCGGCGTTCCAGCCGGGCAGCTCCTAGGGTACCTAGTCTCTGCCCGTGGAATCGAAGCAGACCCGGAGAAAATACAGGCCATCCTCACAATGCAAAGGCCTTCAAAGCTTCACGATGTGCAGAAACTAGCAGGACGAGTAGCAGCGCTCAGTCGATTCATCAGCAAACTGGGTGAAAAGGCTCTACCATTCTATCGACTGATGAAGAAGGCGGACAAGTTCGAGTGGACGCCAGAAGCTGAAGCAGCCTTCACAGATCTCAAGCGGATCCTCACAAGCCCTCCGATCCTCGTCGCACCTAAGGAACGGGAACCACTCTACCTGTATGTCTCGGCTACAAACAGGGTGGAGCACCGTACTGGTGGAACGCATGGAGGAGGGGCACATCCAAAGCATACAACGTCCAGTCTACTACCTGAGCGAGGTTCTCTCCATATCAAAACAGCGGTACCCGCACTATCAAAAGCTGGCATACGCTGTATTCATGTCCTCAAGGAAGTTGACACACTACTTCACCGAGCACCCGATCACCGTGGTAAGTAACTCAGCAATCGGTGATATCCTCACAAACCCCAATGCAACGGGTCGAGTCGCAAAATGGCTCATCGAGCTGGCTCCAAGAGACATCAAGTACGAGCACCCGAAGGCTATCAAAGCACAAGTCCTACCCGACTTCACAACCGAGTGGATAGAGGCCCAATTACCTGGAGCACCAGACGTGTCCAATTCCTGGACCATGTACTTCGATGGGTCCAAGAAACACGAAGGCGCAGGCGCAGGCGTCATCCTCATATCACCAAAAGGGGACAAGCTACGTTATGTTTTGCAGATGGGATTCAAACTACCCTCCAATAACGAGGCTGAATACGAGGCTCTGATCCATGGCATGCGGATGGCAAAAGCACTTGGGTGCACTCGATTGATGATCTACGGCGACTCCAATCTCGTGGTGCAGCAAACAATGAAGGCCTGCGACGCAATCGCGGACAACATGATCGCTTATCGCGACCTGTACAACACACTGGAGGGCAGCTTCGATGGCTGTGAGTTGAGGCACATAGGAAGGGAAAGTAACGAAGAAGCAGACATGCTAGCCAATCTTGGCTCAACTGGCGCACAAATTCCACCTGGTGTCTTCCTCGAGCGCATCGAACACAGATCTATCAAGGAGAAACGAGAGCCTCCTCCGTCGACTACGCCAGCCAAAAGCAAAGCGCCTAGCACAGAGGACCCCCCAGTCGAGGTACTCCTCATTGAGCCAACTTGGACTCAACCTTTTCTGGCTTACATACTCCGCGCGAGCTACCAGATGACATAACCGAGTCCCGGCGCGTGACTCGAAGGTCAAAAGCATACACCGTCATTAACGGCGAGCTATACAAGCGCAGCATATCAGGTATGTTCCAAAGATGCATCGCATTCGAAGATGGTCAAGCCATACTTCGAGACATTCATGCAGGCACCTGTGGGCACCACGCCAGCAGTCGATCACTCGTAGCCAAAGCCTTTCGAGCAGGGTTTTACTGGCCTACAGCACTCAAGGACGCGGAGGACATAGTCAAAAGGTGCGTCGGCTGCCAGAAATTCGCAACAAGCCGCACGCACCCGCATCGGCGTTGAAGACCATACCGTTGGCCTGGCCTTTCGCCCAATGGGGGCTCGATATGGTTGGGCCACTCAAAAAGTCATCGCATGGCGGGCATACTCACCTACTGGTGGCAGTCGACAAGTTCACAAAGTGGATCGAGGCGGTCCCCATCACAAACTCGACTGCTACTACGGCGTCAACTTCATAAAGAGCATCATACCGATTCGGTGTCCCAAGCAGTATCATCACTGATAATGGCACAAACTTCACGGCTGAGGAATTCAAAACTTTTGCAAAGAGCAACATTACGCTCAACTACGCATCCGTGGCACATCCACAATCCAATGGCCAAGTCGAAAAGGCCAACGGACTTGTGACGAGTGGGATCAAGAAGCGCCTCCTGGTGCCACTCAAAAGAGCTGCGGTGCTTGGGTCGAAGAACTACCATCTGTGCTATGGAGCCTACGCACAACTCCCAACACTTCTACGCAGTTCACCCCATTCTTCATGGTCTACGGTGCAGAGGCAATTCTGCCATCAGATGTAAGGTTCAATGCGCCACGAGTTGAAGCATACAATGAAGAAGACGCGGAAGAAGCACTCGAAGACGCAGTCGACTTGCTCGATGAGGCGCGACACGGCCTTGGCCCGCACAGCTGTTTACCAGCAGGACCTTCGCAACTACCACAGCCGTCGACTGCGCACCAGGTCCTTCGTCGTTGGCGACCTGGTTCTTCGACTGAAGCAAAAGAAGGTGCACAAGCTCGCTTCCCCATGGGAGGGTCCCTTCATCATCACGGAGGTCCTTGGTGGAGGCGCATATCGACTGAAGAACGCGAAGACAGGAACTTTCTCATAATCCCTGGAACGTTGCGCACCTGCGCCGTTTCTACGCATAAAGTGCTCACAGTCATACAATGTAATAGGCTATATGTCGGATGGCTGCAGGTTTCAGACGCGCTCTTTTCCTTACCAGGGTACCTAAGGGGACTGGAAGGTTTTTAATGAGGCGGCCTGCAGCCTAACATTCAAAAGAGGAATAAAATCAATGTTCCTTCGACTTCTTTGTGGTTACTACCCGCATAATTCATACCTTAACCGCACCCGAAACCCTCGGGGGCTGTGTTATCGATCAAATGAGCTCTCGCTCTTGCAGAAACACAATGCCTTAGCCGCACCCGAATGCTCGGGGCTGCGTAACAAGGATCCAACGAAGACAACAAAAACTATGCAGTCGCACTCGAATACTCGGGGGCTGCACAGTTGTTGCTTCACAATCAACACATACCTCATAAACCCCACTCAAATGGCTCGGGGGCTGGGCAAAAAATCAAGATATACAATCAAATATTCATCTACAAAGAGTCGAAATTGCACTCGCAATCTACTCTACTCCTCGGGCTCGTCCTTTATGGGCAGCTCCGGGCCACAAAGCTGGGCGTGAGTGCGCTCAATCAGCGTCTCCGCAGCACTAATGGTGTCGTCCAGATCTCCCTGGTCCAGGGTCACTCCGGTTGCGGGTGGCCGCAACACCAAAGTTGGTCTTCGACTACGCACATACGCCATTGCAGCGTTGGCTCCAATCACAAGTCTCTGAGACAGCAACTCTCGAATGGGATTTGTTTGACGGAAGATGTTCAACAAAGCACGGATCCCTTGTGGTTGTGGCCCCGCAGGAAAAAGAGTCTCGTTCAGGCGAATAAACGCCGCCCGGCATAACTCCAGCAGTTCTGCACTTCGCCAGGCGCGATCCTTCAAGGTGGCGAGTATGCGGGCATGGTACCTATGAAGCCAAAAGTGTTGACGCCCAGTCGTGGGGTGGTCAACTGCACTCTCCAAACGCTCTTCAACGCGAGCCTTTTCCGCTTGGAAATTGTCAACAAAGCCTGCAAAATATACAAGTTAGAATAGCCACACGAATGTAAACAAGGCCTGATTCACAAGCTCCATTTCGCCAACCAAGCACATAATCCTCGCGTTGGGTGGACAGCGCGGGTCTCGCCCTCAATCGATTCAGCTCAGCCTGGGCGTCCTTCAGATCTTGCTCCATTCTCACAAATTTGGCCTTCATAAACTCCATCACCTTGGCATCATTTACCACCTGACCCTGGGATCGGGTGGTGATTGGAGCCTGCGAGGAACTAGTCGCAGTAGCAGGTTCTCGTGACTGTTCAAAGAGCATAATCACAAACACAAAGTTTGTGTCAGAAGCAAAAACTCAGGTCATAAGCATACAACTCCTCGAGTGAAAGACATTAGCAAAAGACTATTTGCATAAACAAGGTAGCACAAACAAAGCGCAGACTCGCGCAGTTCAGAAGGTATCATTACAAGGCATAAAAAAACAAAAGGGTACAGCTACCCTAAACCTAAGAATTCGATTTCCTAAGCAGACGAGTGGCAGTCTCGACTGCCCGGCGCTCCATGGTGGTCATAAAAACCTCGGCCAGTCGCGCGGCGGCTCCGCTCACCCCCTTCAGAGAAATGGGCTTCCCATCTGGCTTCCGAGGGAACGCAGACAGTGCTGCCTCGTAGTCGCAATCTATCCCATGTCCCATAAGAAGCTTGATGGTGGACTCGGATCCGCGTACCGTGTTGGCGCGAGCGAAATCCGCCATGGTGGACGTCCCGGGGCCAAACACGTCGGCGAAGTCGTCCGCCGTCGACGGCACTACGCCAGTCGGGAACACCACCTTGTATACAGCGCCAAGTGTACTCGCCGATTTGGCGAGTGCGTCCTTCGCCTGGGTGCATACGGCGCCTAGGCCGCCCACAACCTGGTCCAGCGGAAGGTCACCACTCGACGCATCTGCAGAGGCCGGTGCGCCAACAGCTTCTACACAAGTCACAAAAGGGCAAAAGTCATTTCATGGCACTCTACAGCTGCGTCGTAATATCAAAAGGAGAAAGAGAATACTCACCTCCCATGGCCTGCGCAAGTACCACGAGCTGGTCAGCATACCCTCGCTCGCGTGTGGCGTGAGTTCATGGCGGCGTCTAGCTCCTTCTTTGACTCAGCGCGCTGTGCGGCGAGTGCTTCCTCCAGCTCCTTCTTCTCGCCTGGTCCAGCAAAAACGTACATTCAATACTCGACAAAGTCAGGCATGGCAAAAAGAACCTCAGCAAACAACAGCAAAAAGGAGAACTCACGGCTGAGCCGCTCTAGCTCGGCCGCATGGTATCCCTCTCCTGCTCCACCTGGACATAAGCCTTGGCAGAATCTGCCAAGGTGTGGTAGAAGGGCTGCAAGCACACGAATTCAGCAAAATTTCTAACTCCCACAGTCCCAAACTAAACGGGTCAGGCAAAAAGTACTTACATGGTTCATCCACGGTTCAGGAGCCGCGACTGATGTCCCGACTTCTGGAGGTGCCACCTTGGCCGCATCAGCAACAGCATCGGTGGCCATCGGCTTGGCAACCTCTGGCGCATCCGGAGAGACATCCAGATGCTCCGTAGTCGGTACTCTCTCGTGCTGGAGGAGATGCAGGCGGATCATTCTCAGCGCTGCGAGTGGCACAAAAAAGGAGAGACAAGATTAGCACAAATATGCAGCAGCAGAGAATTCTTAAAAACAAAAGCAAAAGGTGCATACCTGTGCTCCTCATCTTCCTCATCTTCAGAGTCGCCAAAAATTGGGCCTCCAAAGGCTGGGGTACCGCTCGACTGAAGAAGGGGAGTGGAGCTTGTCGAGCACACACGCAAAGGAGCGGCTTGGAAAACAGGTAGTGAGCCTGATTCCTCGTCATCCTCCAAGCACTGCCCCCTCGCGGTGAACTCACAGCAGAAGGCGCTTTCTTGGCCAGTCGACGCCGCTTCGGTGGTGCGTTTCGATTTCCTGGTCAGAAGTGGCCTTTTCTTCAGTTTGGACCTCTTCTGCTGCTCCTCCTGGTCCTCCTCCACATGCGAA